>JACGCM010002372.1:0-220527 GCA_014058105.1 Kingdonia uniflora
TGAGCCTGAGATGGAGATAATTCGAAACTGGTGATAGTTCGATTTTAGGTGATATCGAGGGATGGGTCCCTACACTAGTGAACTATGTTGCAACCACGAATAAAATTATGGAGTACTATCACCTCAATTTTGCTAACACAACTTAATCAAGGAAAATATAATCTGTAGAAAGAGACATGATAATTATGGTGATGACAAATGATACTTTTGATAAATAAAAATTGCATTCCAAACTATGATGAAAAATGATACTTTAGATTGCATGTCAACCCCGAGAGATTTCAATATAGAAATAGAGAAATACAATCGGCTCAGAAAGACTACTAATAATATTAACTGACCGATACACTTTCTTCATCCTAAGCATCTCTCTCGATATCCCTAAAGGATATTCAAGTCCTCCTAGTTAGCCATCGCTAGCACTAAATCGGTATTTTCTTTTAACCATTTCTCAATTTCCTTCACACTTTGGAGCATTACCAACATTCCAAGTTCCCTCTCCATCATTTTGTGAATGCACACATGAGGAGGGATTACATTATCCTTAGTACTTTCAGTCAAATTTGATAAACTCTCAAGTACTTTGTCGAATTGGTTGACGACATCTTCTGTAGAAATAATCTCTTATAGTTTTTTTTAATGAGCAGGTTTTGGAGGATGATGCCATTCACTATCTAAAGTCTTCTTTTTATAGATGAGGAGAGGGTCATTAATAACTGACATGGATAAACACCCAAATTTAGCTTGTAAATTGAGTGTCTAAGTATTTGGATAGTCTTTCATAAAATTGGATATTGTAAACCCACTCTTTCTCATTTGTACTACTTATCCTTGCCATTTGTTGAATGTGAACAATTTCTTTGTCATAAATAAATTTGTTAAGCCCAGTTTAATTAAACTTCGGTTCCCAGTAGAACTTAATTTCATACGTCTACCCAAGACAACTACTGAATTAACAGTCTTGGATCCAATTCGAGTTCATGAACCTTGACAGCTATAAATATCCCCAACCCATACTTAACATCCTCTAATCTTAAAATTTTAAAATAAGTCCTTAACAAGATGGCTACCGTATTAGTGTTATCAGAGCATAACTAAGTCACGACATTAATGAAATTAGGAGGAAGTCTTCAAGAGCTGTAGAAAGGCATGGTTGGATTTACAAACGTATAATCCAATATCATTCAAAGCCGACAAAAGATTGAAGAAAGGCCTGATAACTATGAGGATTTTCTCTACGTAACAACAGACTTCATAGCTGCCCACAAAGAGGATCACATCCAAGTTGGAGTTAACAAAAATAGTAGTGGCGAAGTTGAAGAGGGCCATAGGGAGTTGTTCTAGCCACCTTATTTAAGTTGCTAGAGTATTTGCAATGAAATGCCAGTTTTTTTAGCAATTTGGTTCATTTTGATTTGTCATTTTTGTTTCCACTTAAGCCATATTTGTATGTTTGAAGTTGCATGGTACAATATTTGGTAGTGACAAACATTAATTGTAGTGGCTTATTCCGCATCTCGGACTCATGCTTCATCTTCGAGCTACATATATATGAACTTTCGACCTCATCAACAAAGCACCTGGTACATTTGCAGCACGACCAAAATTATGACAGCAACATAAGGAATAGCACAAGTTTCTCAACCAACACCACTCGCCCGTGATACCTCTCATGCTCTTGGTTGAGAGTCGTCTTATAATAAGCTTATTTCGTATTTTAGACTCATACTTCATCCTCAAACTCATCAACATACATGAAGTACTACTAAATATATATTCATTATCCCTAAGTTCAAGTCATCGCTTTCGACCTCTGCACCAATAGTTCGAGTTATACAAATGTACAATCATCCGTAAAGCCGTTATGAGTAACAAGGATCAGAACGTTACACAGTCTGGTCAGAGAATAATCAAGCATATCTTTTGTAACGTCCATCATTATGAATCTTAATTGTTGTTAAACGGCCATATTATAAAACCTACAAGTAGGACCAGAGAATTCTAGATGAAGACGGAGGAATTCTCACTTTAACACTTCATACTCGAAGACTGAGAACACTCATTGTAATAAGCTAGCACTCTTAATAAGATCTCTCTCTAAATCCTGAAGAGAGGTCATGGTCTCTAACCTATTCAATGGTTTTCCATGCTAAATCATCGTGTTATCTGTTACTTACTGTTTGTGAGCGTTTTAAACACATATAGTGCAAAGGCTAAGTTCGATTCCCGGAATTAGGCTATTACATTTGGCGCCGTCTGTAGAAACTGAAGTTCTTAAACTTATTGTCTCAAAAACCGCTGATTGCCATTTCTTAGGATGACACTTCCAGATCACATAATGCTGGTTGCTTCAGCAGAGGAGAATGCCGCCCTAGCAGAGCTTATGGCTAATTTGAACTCCAAAATAGAAAGGCGTGCTGCTATTGAGCAACAGCTAGCGAGTGTACAAGATGCATTGAAATTTCTACAGGGCCAGCAGATTGCCGCCTAGAAGAATAATGGCGTACAACCAGAAGGCTCGCGAATTTCCGTTCATGACAGAATTGGCCCTCCACCAATAAGTAATAACTTAGGAAGCGCACTTCGATCCAACCATCATCTGCGAGAAATGGAACCTATCCCGATCTTGGAGGTTTGCAAAGAAGTAGATGGTGGCCTTGTGGGAGTCCGACAAGCTAAGAATCTACCTCGAAGAGTTCAAGTTCCAGTGAAAGATTGTCTAAGTGAAGGGAGTGGCGACTACAATCCTGGAGTAGGACGCGTCGTACGCCTAACTGCTACCGCTTGACAACATGTGACTCAGGAACATGTTGAAAAGTGAATCGAAGAATTGCTCGAAGCTCAGACTAAGACTACCAAAGGAATCCACAATAGATTATAGAAGAGCCCGATCATACAGGAGCTACTGGATGACGAGGTCCCAACCGGGTTCCATACTCTGAAGATTCGAAAATTCAAAAGGAGTGATCCAGTGGAGCATGGTCAAGAGTTTTAGGATGCCTTAGGCTTACATTCAATATCTAATCGCATTCTATGCCGGCTCTTTCCCACCAGTTTATCTGGTAAACCCCTGCGATGGTTCCACACGCTACTTAAAGAGTCCATAGTCCATAATACAACTTTCGAGTAATTGCGGGAGCTCTTCATCAAGAATAACTCGCACAACAGAGACAAGGAGGAGAATATGTATTCTCTTTTCAGCCTTAAGCAAATGCCAGGAGAGAAGCTCGAGACGTTTACTAAGAAGTTCCTGGAGTTAGCTCAAAATGTAGATCGGCTCGACCAGAAGATTACTATTTTGGCTTTCACCAATGCTTTACTCGTCGATGGAAGGGTGAAGGAGTACCTCATCCTAAACAAACCTACAAGTTTGGAGGACACGATCAAAAAAGTTAACGGATATATTGATCTCGAAAGAATGGTGTCCGACAAACAGAAAACTCAAAAATCAACATTGACAGCTAGAGATCAATCTACATGCAAAGATTTTAACCGTGCTACTGATCAGGGAGGAGATAGGAAGCGAACAAAATCTAATGGTGAAAGACCTCTGAAGGGTAGTAACTTGCCAAAACCCTATCTTCCCAAGATGAATGTAACCATATCCATCATTTATCCTGTACTTCAGAAGGATAAGTTTTTTTTGCAATACACAGTATCTCCAGCTTATTGAGAACAAACCCTATTGCATTCACCACAAAGTTCGACATCATGAGACAGAATACTACTTTGCCTTACACCGACTGTTCGATTATATTTTTATGGATGGCCGAATGCATGAATACATTGTGGACGTGGAGAATTTCAAGAATGGGAGTTAGAGACTTCATATAGAAGTCGTACGGGTCGAAGAACCAGAAGGGGAGAAGCATTTCTACCATATCCAACTCAGTCACTTCATTGGGACTCATACTATCAATCAATCGAATAGAAGCAAAAGACATAGTGTCGGCCAATGTTACGACCTGTCTATAAACGTTAAAGAAGCTTGTTTACTTCTCGTATCCTGTTCCCAACGCACAGGGATTTCTTTTGATGACTATGATGTTCGTCATGTCAACTTTCCTCACCATGATTCTTTGGTAATCATGTTAAAAATGAGAAATGTTGTACTATACACAATGATGATAGATACTGTTAGTAGTTTTAAGCTACTTTTTCAAAGCACGATTGACCAGATGGGACTGGCCGATAAGGTGCATCCCAGTGACATTGACATCTGTGGGTTCAATTGTTATAGAGAAGAACGTATGGGAAAGATAATACTTCTTATTACAGCAGGACCATCCACAGTTGACGCTATCTTTTATGTTATCAATAAAAAATCCCGTTATTTGGGTATAATGGAACGTTGCTGGTTATACAATATGCGAGCTATTCCATCGACCTATCATTTGGCACTGCGATTTGAATGGAATGGCCGCATTTACAAAATCAAAAGAAGCCAGAAGCTAGCTCGAACATGTAAAAACTCTGTTGCCATTGAAATAGAGCCCTTACAGCCACAACTCGTATAGTAACTACAAAAAACAATAGGGAACATTATAGAAATCTTTACAGTGAACTTTACAGAAAGCTAACTGTCAAGTGCAAAAATCATAGAATATGTCAAAATTAGTAGGGACAAGCGAGGAACATACATTGGCACTCTTCTGCCCATAGATGAACGAGATGCTCTTATCCAGTTCCTTAAAGTCAGCAGTGATGTCTTCGCTTGGACTTTTTACAAAATGCTAGGCATCGATCCCAATTTGGCCTGCCATAAATTGAATTCAAAAGAAAAAGCTAAAGCCGTCAAGCAAAAGTAGGGAACTTTAGCAGGGAACTTTGTTGCCATTGTACTACTATAAGGTTATGCCTTCCGGTCTCAAGAATGCTGGAGCTACTTATCAAAGATTGATGACACAGATGCTCAAAGATCATCTTGGAAAAATGATAGATGTCTGCATCGATGATATGTTGTGTAAAAGTCTTAAAAAGAATAACCATATCGGAAATTTACACACAACTTTTGAAATTCTCCATTTCTACAAGATGTGACTCAATCCTAACAAGTGCCAGTTCGGGGTTCAGTCAGGAAAATTCTTAGGACATTTGATTAGCAAGTGAGGAATCAAAGCAGATCTAGATCATATTCGTGCACTGCTGCCTATGCCTTCTCCAAAAATTAAGAAAGACGTACAAAAGTTTGCAGGCAAGATTGTAGCTATAAACTGTTTTGTCTCCAAGTCCTCAGATCGATTTCGATGGTTATTAGGCCTATTGTGCGTGAAGGAACAACAAAAAATAAATCTGAAAAGGATCCTGAGATCGAGTGGATAGAGAATGTAAAACGGCATTTCTAGAACTCAAACATTATTTGGGAAAACCACCAGTGATGAGTACACCAATAAAAGGGGAAGTACTCACCATATATCTTGTCGTTACCGAGGAGTCATTAAGTTTTGTTCTCATTCGGCTTGATAAAAAGATAGAGAAACCTGTCTACTTCATCAACAAAACTCTCACTCCAGCTGAATCCCGGTACACTAAGGTCGGGAAACTACTTTTAGCTCTTGCATAACCGTCGTAAAAGTTAAAACAATATTTTCAAGCCCACTTAGTTCAGGTAATGACAAATTATCCTTTGCGTGAAATCTTATCCAAGTGAGAGAAATCTAGATGAGTACAACAATGGTCGGTAATTCTTGGCGAACATGACATCCTTATTGAACCACGTCATTCAAAAAAAAGTTAAGCAATAGCAGATTTTCTTGCAAACTTCCCAGTAGAAGATCATGACTGGGAACAAGAAAATACGGATACTAATAAAGAACAGCTCGGCAAAAAGTTAGACTGGATAACTCAAAAGAGATGGTGTCCTTTAACTGATGGGTCTGCCAGACCTGCGGGATTAGGCATCGGAATTGTACTTATTACACCTTTCGATGACAGGATCGCGAAAGCAATTCGACTCAATTTTGATGCTACTAGCAATCAGGCTGAATACGAGGCATTAATCCATGGACTAGACATGGCTCTGGAGATTGGAGTTTCCAAGCTATTAGTGAATACGGTCTCTTTACTCATTCTGAACCATTTTATAGAGAAGTTTCAAAAGAATAGAAAACTAATTAATTACGCCGTAGCAGTAGCTGACAGAATGTAAAGATTCAAGATGATTACCATTGAACATTTACTGCATAGAGAAAATAGGCATACAGATTCTCTTGCTTATCTGGTAGGAGTCCTCGGCATAGAAGCTCGATATCTCAAGATCGAAATACTATCCACCCCCAACATTAACATCATAAGCTCAAGTTCTGTTAATACGGGGGGGGGGGGGGGGCGTTGAAGAGGACGAAGAGGATTAAAGACGACATTTTCTTACATATATCGGACCGCATAACAAGTTTGACGACGAACTCCCTAAAGATCCTGCAGAGAGACGACACATACTTGATAATGTTAAACTATACGCCATTGACAATAATCTCCTTTATAAGATTTCGGTCACAGGACCATATCTTGAGTGCTTATCAAACAAAGAAGCTCAAAACTTCCTACTTGAACTCTACGAAGGTATTTGCGGTTGCCACGCAGCAGGACGATCTCTAGCCAATTATGATCTTACCCAAGGGGTCTTTTGGCCTAAAATGAAAGCTCAAGCCATTGAACTTACAAGTAAGTGCGATGCCTGCCAACGACATGGCCCCTAAATTCAAGCTCCAGCCTTGGAACTCCATTCCAGCAATGTGGTTTGGCCATTCCGAAGATGGGCTTTCGATCCTATAGGAGAATTTCCCACTGCACCAGGCAAAAGGAAGCATCTCCTAGTAGTAATAGATTACTTCACTAAATAGGTGGAAGTAGTCCCTCTGTACCGTATACGAGAAGACGAAGTCATCAAATTTATATGGAAAACCATCATCATTCGGTTTGGTTGCCCCCATCTCATCAGAATCGATAATGGGCCACAATTTGTTGGCTACAGAGTCGTTAAGTTCCTCAATCAGTACAGCATCATCCACTCTCCTTCCAATCCATATTACCCACAAGAAAATGGTTTGGCAGAAATTACTAATCATACTATTGTGGATGGAATTAAAAAACATTTGACAGAGAAAAAAGGTAATTGGGTCCAAGAACTACTAAATGTTTTATGGGCATTTCACACAACTCCTTGAGTATCAACTGGATGCACGCCATTCCTCCTGGCATATGGTATATAAGTTATCATCCCCACCCAATATCATCACCCATTGCACGACCACACCATGACAGATGAAGAAAATGAATTCTAGTTGGCGTGTAACATGAATTGTATTGATTAGACCAGAGATAGATCAATCGTGAATTTGGGAAGATACCATCAAGCTTTAGCCTGATCTTATAACAAACGAGTTCGTCGTAGAGAGTTTGAAATTAAAGGCCTCATCCTCCAAGAAGTTCCCAAATACATAAAAGAAGTCAATGTTGGAAAATTGGCTGAAAATTGGGATGGTCCTTTTATCATTGTTGGAAAAAATGGCCTTGGTTCTTATGATCTCGCCACTAAAGATGGGGAACGAGTTCCTAATCGATGGAACACGAGGAGATTGAAGCTATATCGATGATAATACTCTATCATAGTGTACTTTTTTAAATAAATCTATCATCTTGTATGTCGATCTTATATTAATGAAATACTTATGTTTGATCCCCATATATCGGAGTACTTTCTACTATTTTATACAGTACTCTATCTAACATCCTTTGTACGTCAATATTACAACAATGAAATACTTTTGTCTGATTGCCCTACATTATAGTACTTTTCTAATATATCAAAAAAGTACATCTATATACAGATTACAGATCATTTTTTGCTTCAGCCAAACTGATCCTCTATACATTATAGATCATTTATTTCTTTAGCCTAACTGATCATCTATACATTACAGGTCGTTTGTTGCTTCAGCCAAACTGATCCTCTATACATTACAAATTGTTTGTTACTTCAGCCAAACTGATTCTCTATACATTATAGATTGTTTGTTGCATCAGCTAAACCACCCTCTTATTGTATGACCAAACGCCAAGCAAGACAACATCAATTCAATTGGTTCATACAAAGGCTAGTATACATACATACAGATCATTCACGTAACTTTTTAATAGTTATATATTTATTATACTCTTACTATCTTTCGCGTTATCAATCACTATCGCTCGAACTCTCAATCACATCATCACTCCTCGATCTCTCCCTATGCCGATACAAACGCTTGCACATAAACTCTGGCATCCTCCCAATGACAATTTGTTTTCCTTCCCTAATCATCCTCTTTTTAAGAGCACCAATTCTTACCACCATGGGATCTAGGTACTCTAATCGAATCAATCTCATTTCACACTACATACCTTTTGTAACTAAACAGTCATACAACATTTTACTCTCCGCCTCTAATCTATTGAACTCAGATACAAAAAGGAGAGCCCTATTGTCATATCTCTCTTATATGTATTACCTACCTCACTCTTGACTCTATCACGAAGGAAAAATTCACCAAGTTTCTATTCGTTTCATTCAATGAAGCCTCCAAACCGTCGCAACGGTGTTCTACAACTAGTTTTTCAGCCATCATCGCATCATGCCTAGTCTCAAAACGGTCATAAATTCGTCCATGTGGTAAATCAAAGATAGTGACCCCTCCATTTCAGCCTCGCGATGATCACTATTTACCTTAATGTCGTCAAAACTTATTTCCGACTTCAAAAGATTAGCATATAACTTGGTATTCGTATTTCACAATTTTACGTTTTCTGATTGATACTCCAAGATGTCCAACCCAAATATTTGTATGGTATACTATAGAGTAGATACCTTGCTCTAAGCTTTATTTATGCTTTTGTTCTATTTATTACGGGCTTCTTCCATTTTTTTATCATTATATTTGCAACCGCCCACAAAACTTGGTATTTCTGAGCACGAACTTTTGTCTCTGAAACGGCGACTCGTGTATCGGTTCTCTCTGCTTCGAAAAGATTTACCTGAAATTGCAAATCTTTTATATTATTTTCTTCCTTCCTCGAAGCTGTTCGTAACTCTATATTGTGCATTCGCGTCCTGCTTAGTTCGGTCTCTTTGTCTTGCAGTTTCTCAGACAAATGAATGACTGTATTCCGTTCCTGTGATATCTTTGTCTTCATTTCTCCTTCTAATTCGATAGCACTCTTTAGTACTCCCTGACATGAACTTAGTTCGGCGTTCAATTGTTTGTTTTGAACACGTCGCGTCATATTAACTCTGAAAACCTACCAGTTCTACCTGTCATAACAGTTTGCATTTATAATAATTTGTTTTCTACAAACAGGTTACATATTATAGTTCACAAGTTTAAACAAGAACATGATATCTAAGTAATATTGATACATCATTCTATTCATCATCACAAAGAACATATTTTATTTATCATCAAACAAAAATAGTATACAAAGATCCAACACATATGAAAAATAGGTAAAAGCTAGAACAACCTATTTTCACTTCTTTGAGATACGTGAGGACTATCCTTTATCTTTCAGACTCTTTCTATTCGCTACTTGAACATCTATAGGAGTTATACAGGTCACCACCTCCTACTGACGCTGTTTGTACCATGATCGGGGTATTAGATTCGTGACCTCCTCCTCATCCTCTTCTAACAACAATTCTCTCGATCTAGGAATGGGTTTTTCACCAACAAATTCCCCTTACTCTTTGGTAAACCACATATTTTCAGCCTTGTCATTCTCAATATCAAAATTCTTTCCACATTCTGTTACGAAATTCCTAAATTTGTTCTCTACCTTTACCAGTTTTCCCCTATAAAAATCAATGATACTTTCTATATGACGCTCATGCTTCGTTCTAGCTGAGACTTTTGCTCGCGACGGATACAAATGCTCATTCAATTGCATATGCACCTGGTGCAGCCGCCTGCGCGTTTCTTTTTGTAATACACCAAAAGCCATCACATCTGTTTCTACTTTTATTTGAACAGTCACTTCTTTCAACAATTGCGAAGTTAAAGTCCTTTTTTGCTCCACATGTTGCGATATTACATCTTGCAACTCCTTTAACTCACCCTTTAATTACTATTGAACCTTTATTTGTTCTTTTCTAATCCTGAAAAATATAATTCTCATGGCCCTTCGATCCTACATAAAGCCAAACACATAAGATAAAGGTTCTACATCGCCCCATATAGCAGATGCACCAGCTCGAATTGAACATTTTCTCGCCACTACACTATAACGATTACGTGCTTCTTAAGCTAAAAACATAATTTGAGCTGGGTCATGTACTACACCTATTTCCTTCAAAAGCTCTACATAAGCTTCTTTTAAACCCCGTTCACTATTTACTTCGACCTCAAAATATAATGTCAGAGCTATCGGCATATTTTGACACCAAGCTCTATCACTCGGGTCATTAAAATAGGTCAACTCTTTTGGTTTTCGATCTAATACCCCATTTTCCTCTTCCTTTTTCCACACCTCATCCCTTTTTATTTTTACCTTACCATATCTATACTGGAGTTCATATAACTCCTTAAATGTTTTCTCAGAATTAAATTTAAATTACCTTCTCTCATATTCAGTTTTATTAAGTATCTGTTGAATACGGGCCACAAAATGCCTCGCTCTACTCAACGACCTCTCCAGTTTGGAATTTGTTTTTCTCAATCGCTCTATCTCCTACACAGATTACAAATATCTTATTAACATACAAGCATTCAAGAAGAGCATACTGCAGTAGCCTATTTGCAGCCTTCTAGTACTAGTCGAATACTCAAAGGCTACATCGAAGCCTACCTAAAGACTCAAAGCTCAACTAGATAGCAACTAAGTCCACAAAGCCTTCCAATATCAACGAACACTCGACGACATTATAATCAAAGCCGAAGATAGACGGCTAACACCAAAATTTAGCATCAGTAATAGAGAGACTTCGGCCATGGTAGTACATGATCGAAGGCAGACATGTCTGACAGCCAGCCCACCAGACTGAACAGTGAAATGAACCGCCTGACAGCTATATTGTTAGAACCAACTCCGAGTACAGAATAGTTATCCCCAAAGGATATACATGGAACCTAAGCTCCCATGGCGACTCAGCCCTTTTTATACCCTATAAATAGGAAGGAGGGGGCACTATGAAGGGGTTAAAAAATCTCTCCCTCAAAGCCCTACAAGATTACCTTCGAATACCCTGTAAGTCATTCTCCTCTTCGACTTATCTGTTAACTCGATATATATAACATCAATCATTCAAAATCCCTGCTAGAGGTCGTGGAGTAACCCATTCTAGGACTCCGCGCAAGTATGTTACTTCCGTAATATAGTTTATTATTATCTTACATACTTGTTTAAACCCTAGGTCGAAAATAACCCCGTAGTATAAGGGCTAGTTTCCCCTCTTAGAAAACTTGGCTCCTACATTTGGTACCGTCTGTGATATACCCACCCCTGTTCTCCTTTTCTTTCCTTCCTTTAATAGTCAAATTCTATGACCCCCACCCTTCCCTCAACCTCTGCCCTTATCGGTAACTCCGACGATGGAGTAGCCGCTCAACTTGCCCTCATTAGCCAATAATTTGCTCATGCCGATGAGTGCCATACCAATCTGTTGCGCATTGAGAGTGAAGAACACCACCAAGAACTCGAGGCTGAGCGGTAACACCATTTAGACGACTATGACTGGCAACACCGTGCCCTGGATGAATTATGCCTTACAGTCCGAGAACTTCAACAAGGTTGCACCCACGACGCTCCTCAGCACTCTTGATTACTCGCCCCTCATGCATTTCGGCCCGCACCCGGCTTGGACTGCAAACCCAACTCGAAGTTCCCCCAGTCCATCTTGGCGTCGAGGGTGTCCCCACCGCCATACCCATTGGCTCGATCCATCTTGGTGTCCCCATTACAGAGGATTCCTCTGATTCTACACTTTGCACTTCTCGCCACCCCACACGGTAATCCGCTCGAGAACGCCTTGGAGAGTACAGTACCGAACATGCCCCATATCCACGGTCTCACCACCCTCGACCCCAGCGATCTCCTCCTCATCCTGCCTATCTTGCATAGCAGAAGCTTGATCAAAAAATCTGTATTGTTATTCGTATTTGCGC
Source organism: Kingdonia uniflora (assembly GCA_014058105.1). Classification (NCBI taxonomy): domain Eukaryota; kingdom Viridiplantae; phylum Streptophyta; class Magnoliopsida; order Ranunculales; family Circaeasteraceae; genus Kingdonia; species Kingdonia uniflora. The sequence goes on from JACGCM010002372.1 coordinate 12,135, forward strand.
AATCCCTACACCGAACTCTTGAAGTTGGTTAAATAACCTCATCTGCCCCAAACATCTTGCGGTCGAAGTACCTCTAAATTTCTATACCCCTAAAATTAGCAAATACCGCAATACTGACACTCAATCTCATATCCTCAAATTCTAAAATGCTTTAAGTCTATACTCTACAGCATACCACATCTTATATCGCATGTTTCCCACCAGTCTTACTGATAGCCCTCTCAAATGTTACCACAACCACCCTAATGGCTCTATCCAAAGTTTTAAACAATTGTTAAACCTTTTTATCGCCCAGTTTTCCTTTAACAAAGACCGTGAGGTCCGAGTCGACGCTCTCTTCAACTTCCGCAAATCCTCCAATGAAATTCTTAAAGCTTTCACCAAGTGGTTTCCCGATGAGTCGCGGAAAGTTGAAAACATTTACTGTGCCAATGTCGTTCTCGCATATTCTAATGTTCTACCTGATCATAGTCATGTTAAGGAGTACATCGTGCTTCATAAGCCCTAAAGCCTCGAGGAAATATTATCCAAGGTTAACGGATACATCGACCTCGAACGCCTGTACAAATCTAATTGCCAGAGTCAAGCCTCGACAACCAGCCATAACAAGCCTCAACCATCTTCTGTGCTCATGGTCGCTCCTATCTCATAGGGGAGCGAGAGCCACAAATTCCCTCACTTCGATGCTACCCCTTCTGAAATCTGTAAAAAATAACCAATGCCCATCTTTCCAAAACTCACTTCTCCTATCAGTAACTTTCTCATACAAATACAGACTGACCCTATCTGGCGTACCCCCATCCCCATCGAGGTCAGGAAAGATGAGCCTTACTGCCAATATCACAAGTGTAATTTCCACCCTACCAACAAATGCTACACTCTACAACGATCGCTGGAGATGATTCTTAAAGTAGGTCATCTACATCGATATGTCGCCGATCTCCCCAGCTATCTCGACGGGTCATATCTCAAGCCTTAATCCGCTCCAGCTACCGAGCCAGCCGAGGTACATATTTTTTAACTTCACCTCATCAAAGTTAATAATATTGACAGTGGTTACACTCAAAGCATGTGCAAACGAGTCGATGAGTGTTGTAAGCTTACCTATCAAGAGAGGCTACCCATCCTTCTACTAGAATTTAGCCAACGCCCTTGGCCCAAAGGTATATCCTTCATCGATTGTGATACATCCCATGTTTGCTCCCCCCGCTCTGACCTCGTAGTCATTATGATTAAGTTCGAATACCTCATCCTCCATACCATGCTCATTGATACGGGCAGTACAGTAGATGCACTTTTCCTCAAGAATGTTTGAGCTATGCAAAAAATAGGCCTCATTATACCTGCCAATGTCGAGATTAAGGGCTTTAACGATGCCATAAAAGTTGTCATCAAAGGCCTTAACCTCCATGTCATCACCGGTCTAGTTACCCTCAAAACCAGCTTTCTCGTCATCGACAAGAAATCTAAATACCTGGGTATGCTAGGGCGCGACTGGCTTCACGGCATGAAGGCCATACCTTCTACTTATCACCAAACACTTTGTTTTACTACCCCATGCGGCGCGTAGAACATGAAAGGCTCTCAACACCTTACCCGCTCATGCGAGTACCCTGAGATCGATCTTACCAAAAAACTTGTCAAACCATACCAATCAATGTTTCTCTCTCTCCTAACACCATCGAACCCATCTAACACACCTGTCAAACCCATTGTTTATATCAAACTCAACAGTTTTGGTTGAGGTACATTCATTGGTAGTTCTTTCGATGAGGCCGAACTCCTCGAGCTCACCATTTTTCTTCGAGCAAATAAAGATGTCTTCGTCGGGACCTTCCATAAGATGCCTGGCGTCGATTCCACCCTGGCCTGCCATTGACTTGACCTCATCCCTCACTCTTCAGCCGTAAAGCAGAAAAACACACTTTAGCACCGAGGATTTGAGAAGTAGTGAACCTCGAGGTCGAAAAGCTATTGACAGTGGGTTTTATGAGAAAAGTCAAGTATGCCAATTGGATTTCAAATATTGTAGCTGTCCCCAAGAAAAATTGAAAGATCCGTATCTGCATCGACTTCACAGACCACAATAAATGCACAATGAAGGACAGTTTTCCTTTCCCGATCATTTCTGTGCTTCTAGATGCTACGGCTGCCCATGAATGGTTATCTATGATGGATGCAGCTTCCGGTTACAACCAGGTACCCCTCATCCCTGAGGACCAACTTAAAACTTTGTTTATTATTGAACAAGGTATTTCCTACTTTAATATAATGCCCTTCGGCCTAAAAAATGCGGGTGCCAATTACCAATGTCCTGCTACCACCATGTTCAAACCATTACTTGGTAAGTCGGTCAAAGTTTACATCGACGATATGTTATGCAAAAGCCTCCAAAAACATACCTATATGCAAGACCTAATCAAAATGTTCTCGATACTTCGTTCTTATAGCATGAAGCAGAACCCAGACAAATGCCAATTTGGCAGTTCGTCTGGTAAATTCTTGGCCCACCTCATCAGCAAACAAGGTATCGAGATTGATCATACTCATTTCCGTGCCCTCATCGATATGCCTTCCCCTCAAACTTAAAAGGATGTCCAAAAGGTTACTGGTCAAATAACCACCCTCAACCATTTTATATTGAAATCCTATGACCATTGTGCTTGGCTTTTCTTCCCCTTACGCGGTTAAGGTGTCTATAAGGCCAAAAGGAGGAACAACCCCAAGGCCAATTGGACAGCCGATTGTGAACAGACCTTCCTCAAACTCAAAACATACCTTGGTCAACCTCCCATCATCAGTACCCCCCATTAAAGGTAAAATGCTTTCTTTATACTTGGCAGTCACCGACACTTCTATTAGATCGGTCCTTATTAGTCTCGAATCCAATATCGAGAAATCCAAGATAGTCTGTTTATCTTTGTAAATACGACATCACTTTCGAGAAATAGATATCTCAAAAAGGCCAAGCAGTTGCTGATTTCCTTGCTGACTTCCCGGTCGAAGACATCGACTGGGAGGAACACGAAGATGATCTATCAAAAGACCAGCCCGAGCAGAACGACCCTTGGAACCCTAGTACGGACTGGCATCTATTTACTGATGGATCCGTTGGACCTAACGGTTCAGGGATAGGTATTGTCCTGGTCGCCCCTTCCAATGACCAAATCCAAAAGGCTGTTAAGCTAAACTTTGAATATTCTAATAATGAGGCCGAATATGAAGCTTTGATACATGGCGTCGATCTCACCCTTAAACTTGATGTTCCCAAGATTATAGTATTTACTGATTCTCAGCTTATTCAGAGACAGTACACCAGTAAAAATCAGGCTAACGGTCGCATGGTTGAGTATGTTGCACTTGTCCGCCAACGTATGGATTATTTCCCTAAAAAATCTTCCATTACACATTACCCTCGAGGTAAAAATAGACATGCCAATGCCCTCGCTGACAGTCTGGAGCTTGCACGAGGGACTAAAGCGTTGGTGGTGTCTAAAAATAAAACTTTGAAGCGATATCTAGAGGCTATCAATGATCCATTCTAGAAGAGATTGGAGGGTCAACGTTTTAATCATGAGCAAGTGTTGAGATCGAAGCTTGCTGAGAAGGAGAAGGAAAAGAAAGCATAGAGGGAGCGTTACCAAGGGTAGTTTGATGTTGAATGTGCAGTTTCTGTCAGACTGAAGAAGTTTATGGAGGATTTGGGGTATGATCCCGAAACTCTGTAACACTTTCCTGTTACCCAGGATCCTACCACTAAAGATGCTTTACAGATGGAGGGGATAAAGGTAGATATTGCTGATGGAGGTGCTGGAGGTGGTGTGAAGGCTTCAGTGATCAGCGGTACTACTACTGGGAGTACAATTGATGTGGTGGTCAATGGTACAGGGTCGAAATATTCTACTAGAGGTGCTAAGGATGTTGGTGCTGAGGAGCCTGTTGGTTTAGAAGGTGCAGCCACGCCGATATGAGGTATTTGTACTGGAGTGCCATGTCGTTTTTTAGATTTTTCTGTTAGTTTGTAATATTTGAACAATATTGAGCTCTCTGTGTACTCGATCCTCAAACTTGTGCTTGCTTAGAATTGCTGTGCTGGAACTGACTTGAAAACTATTCTAAAATTGATTGTGTTAATCTTGAATTGTACTGAATTGTTGTGATAGATACTTGATGTATGATCTGAACATGATTTGACTTGATATGTGTTAAAAATGCTTCTTTGATAATGTAATGAAGTGTCTTGTGTGTAGTAGAATTGTAGATATCCATGAATAATTATGTTTGTATATGCAATAAATATCGAATGATTGTTGAGTGATCAAACCTTGAAGAACTTTGAGATTGACTCCCAAAAATTCAAATAGTTGATCTGGACTTTGAAGGTCTAAACCACAGTAAAGTAAGACATGGTCGCCCCCAACGCATTCTCGAGGGTCCAGTCTCTCGACCATTCGTGCCCCTCAAGTTTGCTCGAATGTTGGGAGTTTAAAATTTTTTGAGGTCACCCCCAGGTCTCAGTCGGGTCGAGGGTGACATGATACTTAGAGGAAACCAAGAAATTCGCAGGACTTCGTAGGCTTGAGCTACAGTGAAGTAAGACGTGTTCACCGCCAACGCATTCCCGAGGGTCCGGTCTTTCGACCATTTGTGCCCCCCGAGTTTGCTTCAATGTTAGAAGCTTAAAAATTTTCAAGGTCGCCCCCAAGTATCAGTCAGGTCGAAGGGTTGACATGGTACTCAGGCTTAACCAAGAAATTCACTGGACTTTGAAGGCCTGACCTACAGCAAAGTAAGACGTGTTCACCGCCAATGCATTCCCGAGGGTCCGATCTTTCGACCATTCGTGCCCCTCAAGTTTGCTCAAATGTTGGAAGCTTGAAAATTTTCAAGGTCGCCCCCAAGTATCAGTCTGGTCGAAGGGTTGACATGATACCTAAGTTAAACCAAGAAATTTATTGCAAAATAGGAGACAAAGTAGGGATGGAAATAACTTTTTATTAATATAGACAGTGGGTTCGATGGGTGAGGTGTCATCTGTCAAAGGTATGGGGATAGAGAGAGATAGTGATTGCTATGGGAGTCTGATGAGTTTCCAGGTCTGACCAATCTTTGGATTTTTGCATGAACGGGCGAGGCGTAAAGAGCCTTTAAATTCCATGCACCCAAGGGGGTGGCAAAACAAAGGGTCAGATGATAGGTCGAAGGTATGACACGCATGGCATGGAGCCAGTCGCGCCCAAGGATACCAAGGTATTCAGACTTCTTATCGATGACATGGAAGCTAGTTTGGAGTGTGACTAGAGCGGTAGTAACTGGGAGGCTGATTCGACCAACTGCTACTTCTGTAGCCCCATTAAAACCTTTGATTTTGACATTGGCAGCAGTGATGAGGTCTATTTTCTTCATGTCATGAACAATTTGGAGGAAAAGTACATCGGCTGTACTTCCTATATCGATGAGCATGGTGTAGAGGATGAGGTGTTCGATCTTAATCATAATGACTAATGGATCGGAATGGGGTAAACGGACATGGGATGCATTGCAGCGATAAAAGAGATGCCTTCGGGTTGAGGGAGAGGCTTGATCCTGGCAGGAGGGCGGGCAGCTTCTCCTGGTAAGTGAGTTTATAACATTCTTTGACATGCTTGCGCTTACTCTTGGAACGGCCGTTGTCGATATTGTTGACTTCAATAAAATTTATTCGGTAGATATGGACCTCGGCCGGGTCGACAGCAGAGCTGGGTTGAGGTTTGAGGTATTATCCGTCAAGATAACTGGGAAGGTCGGTAACATACTGGTACAGACGACCTGCTTTGAGAATGATTTCGAGGGAGCGCTGCAAGGCAAAGCATTTGTTGGTGTGGTGGCAGTTACACCAGTGGTTGGCATAGTAGGGTTCGCCCGGCTTGACCTCGATGAGGAAGGGGATGCGCCATATGGGGTCTTCCTATATCTGTGGTTGAAGGGTGCTTATGGGAGCAGTGAGTATGGGTAGAACCGGCTCTGGCCGTTTCTTGCGAGCTTCGGCATTGTTGTCATTGTAAGGGCGTTTGCGGCTCTCAGTCACCTGTGAGACGGGAACGATCAGGGGTGAGGAACTAGAAGGTGGGCCTTGTCAAGGTTTATTAATCGTAGTGGTCAAAGGTTGCCCTTGTTTACAAGATTCGTGGAGGCGCTTAAGGTCAATATAGCCATTGAATTTTGTTAGCATCTCTTCTGAGGGTTTGAGGTTTATGGAGGACCAGGTACTCTTTGACACAGCTGTGGTCTGGCACAGCATTTGAGTATGCGAGTATAGCATTTGCACAGTCAAGGTTTTCAACTTTCTATGACTCGCCAAGGAATCTCTTGGTGAAGGCTTTAAAGGTTTTACTGCTGGATTTTCTAAAGTTAAAGAGGGCATCAACTCTGACCTCTCTGTCTTTGTTGAAGGCAACTGTGTAATAAAAAGGTAGGATAGTTGCTCAAAGCATCGAATAGAGCCACTGGGAGGTTATGGTACCATCGTAGAGGGATATCTGTGAGACTCGTAGGAAAAAGGCGGCACATCAAGTAGTCGGCTGTGGAGTAGAGGCTAAGAGCATTTTGGAATTCGAGGATATAAGACTGAGGGTTGGTATTGCGGTATTTACTGAGTTTGGGAGCACGGAAATTTGACAGCACCTCGATGGCGAGGAGTTTGGGGCAAAGGGGGTTATTCAGTCGACTCCATGAGTTTGGAGTTAGGCTCGCGCTGACGCGAATAATAGGTTAGATGTTATAGTAGAAGTCCTGCTGTGCACAATAGGCAGATGAGGGGTGATCGAAGGGTTTGAGGGTGATGAGGCCGAGTGTGTGGTACATTTTCTGTACTACGCTCCCCGTGACATTCTCGGGCAGGGTGGCGTTTGGGGTGTCTGGAGAAGCGAAGGGTAGAATCAGAGGAGTCTTCTGTGGGGTGGATGCCAAGGTGGATGGAGGCAGTGGGGGGAACAGTGGAACATTAGGGGTAGCACCATCGGCGCCACGGTGAGCCGGAGGTGATGGGATATGCGGCAATTGTCCCAATTGGCCTCTAGCGGAGATGCAAGATGGGGCGGGTGCTTGGGACGGTAGGGGAGCATCCAGAGGCTGCAAGCGCTGTAACTCTCGGACTGTGTTATACAGCTCATAGATGGCGCGGTTCTGCCTTTCGGCATCGTCCAGACGGTGGCGCCATTCAGCTTCAAATTCTTGTCAGTGCTTTTCACATTCTTGGTGCAGTTGTGTATGGTGTCGCTCCTCGGCTTGAGCAAACTGTTGGGAAAGTAGAGCGAGTTGGGCGGCCACTCCATCGACGAAGTTGCTGGCATGAGTGGAACGGGAACGGTGGGTGGGGGCCATTGAGAATAATTTGTGGAAGTTGGAATAGGAAATAATGAACGAGGGAGATTGGTAGGGTGGGAAGCACAGACGGTGCCAAATGTAGGGGCCTAACTTCGTGTAGAGGGATGTCGGCTCTTACACCACAGGATTAATCCTTTACCAAAGGTGTTCAAGTATATAATCTATAGTGCAATTAATCTACAGATAATATACTTGCGTGGTGGCCTAAAATGTAATGCTCCACGACCTCTGATGAGGATTTTTAAGAGTGTTTATATTGTTGTCGAGTAGTCGGAGGTTCGAGTACTGGGTTTTACATAGTGATTGAAAGTAAACTGTAAGGGCTCAGGGGAGAGATTTTGTAACCTCTCCTTGGTTCCCCATCTCCCCTATTTAAAGAACATAGGAAGAGCTGAGTCACCAAGATTGGGTCATATTTCAAGGGTACCATCCGGATATCGAGCGGGTATTCCGGAGTTGGCATTGATGCCGGAAATGTCGGATCTGTCGCTGTAACAGTTGTTGGGTCTGTCTTTGTACTCTAACGCTGTAGCAGTTATTGGGTTTGTCACTATAGCTGTAAGGACCAATACCACCGCCGTCTTGTCTAATGAGTTGGCTGTCTATCTTGTCATACTTCAAGCATGTACGGATATGGTCGAAGTGTTTCTAATGTTGATGTGGAGTTTGTCTTCGAGGGTTTGTTCAGAATTGATGCTTCATCTTCCGATAATCTTTGGGAGGCCTGTTCATGGGTTGAGTGGGCTTCGAAGTGTTCGAGTAGGCGTCGAGGTAACCTTCGAGTGTTTGACTGGGGTTGATGGCTGCGAGTAGGCTACAACAGTACAAACAAATTTGATACAAATAATCAAGATATCAGAATGAAGATATTTCATTAGCTCAAAAAATTCTTTTACAGATAATAAAATGTTCCAAACAAATCCACCAGATTACTTTACACAGTTACAGCTCAAAATGCCTTTCGACAGTCAACGAGGAAGAAGATATAAAATTAAAGCAACTTTAAACTTTGATCCCATGCTGCAAGGAACAAGAAACAAGAAACAATAGAATTGGAAATCATAGATGAAAGATCTTATTCAGAGCCAATATCTATGGCCCCTGGAAGAAAAACCTCCAACATTATCTCTTCTACCATAACACCTACCTCCCCGCATGCTAAAGATAGAAAAAAGGTCTTATTTCTTCAACAAGACCCACTCATTAGTAGGATACCGACGAGACTCCCTCGGATGAACACCTGCTGCTTCATCTTTAGTTGTCACAGCCTCCTCCTCTAGCAACCGAAGCCCATTTCGGCACTCCACCTCAGATATTAATAGATAGTGGAAACATACCATTTGATAGTAGTTATCCCTCGCCTCTATCTCTTCTTCATATGATATATAATGATAGGTGAGAGACACGGGAAATGGTATTGGCAGATGTAAAGACTGGTATCCAAAATACATGATGCACAGTTCTTCCATCTTCCAACGAATCCTAGACTCTCTAGCCTGATTCTTTGTAGCCACCATCCACTCAACAATAAATGATTTTAAGTACATAAATAAATACAAAGAAGAAAATAGTTCAGAAACGAAGACTTGGTTCATCACACTCACCCATAGAATGCCTTTTATACTATGATCAACATTCAAAGCCAACTCTTTAAATTTCCAGCGTCAAAAGGATTTCCCATACAAACAACATTGACTTGAACCATTGGTTCTCGAAAACCCAAAAGCCATAAATAGATACTCATAAATATACATTGGAAATGATTCCCAGATATTACCTGCATCATTAATGATACTTCTCAACCAATACCACTCGCCCACAAGGATTTTCGTACTGTTGGCCGAGAGGGGGCGGTTGTAGTAGTTTATTCTGCATCTCGGACTCATGCTTCATCTTCGTGCTAGATACAAACTTTCAACCTCATCAACAGAGCATGTAGTACATTTGTAGCATGACCAGAATCAAGATAGCAACATAAGGAATAGTACAAGTTTCTTAACCAACACCACTCGCCCGTGATACCTCTCGTGCTCTTGGTTGAGAGTTGCCTTGTAATAAGCTTATTTTCCATTTCGGACTCATACTTCATCCTCGAACTCATCATCATACATGATGCACTACAAAAGACATATTCAATATCCATAAGTTCGAGTCATCACTTTTGACATCTACACCAATAGTTCAAGTTAAGCAAATGTACAGTCATCCGTAAAGCCGTTATGCAGTAACAAGGATCAGAATGTTACACAATCTGGTTAGAGAATAATCAAGCATATATTTTGTAGCGTCCATCATTAAGAATCTTAATGTTCATCAAGCGACCATATTGTAAGACCTATAAATAAGACCAGAGAATTCTAGATGAGGACGGAGGAATTCTCACTCTAACACTCCACACTCAAATATTGAGAACACTCATTATAAAAAGCTAGAACTCTTAATAAGATCTCTCTCTCTCTCTCTTTCTAAAATCCTCAAGAGAGGTCGTGGTTTTTAACATATTCAAAGGTTGTCCACGCTAAATCATCGTGTTATCTCTTACTTACTGTTTGTGAGCGTTCTAGACACATATGGTGTAAAGGCTAAGTCCGATTCTCGTAATTAGGCTATTACATTAATGGATACGACAACTAAGAGAAAGTAAATTTTTATACAACAAATAACCATTTGCTTACAATGACATGATACTTCATTTAATAATCAATGATTAGAATTGGTAGATATAAGAGCGAAGAATAGGAAAAAAATCAAACCCCAAGTGAAGCCAAAATATTTGTCATTGATATTTTTGGTTTTTGTCACTTATTCATCTGTTGTGTTATCCCATCTAAGGAGGTACAGCGCCGTGGCATTAGAATTTGGTGTCTCCATCATTTGTTAGACTGCCACCATAATACCACCATAACACGCCACTGAGAGTCTTATAAAAAAATGTATAGATTTTCTTTTATTATCCCCTCTACCATTCATGAAATGGTAAATATTTAAGATGGATCCCCATTCCCAACCACGGCATCCCCACCGCATTCGTGTTCATCATCGCCTAGAATAACTTGTTGTACCTCCAGCTCCGCCATAACATGAGCCACTGCTAGAGCTGCAGTGTCCGACGATCATTTTTTACAACCAGATCTTGACATTTTTATGACATCTTCTAAATGGGATTATACAGATTGGTGAGAGGGTAGAAATATTTGATGAAAAGGTTTATGCACTTGAAGGATATTATTAGTACGATTGGGTTTGGCGAGCAACCTGTATTGTATGCTTCACTGTTTTACATTGTTATTTGTTAGTGTTACTAATGAATTTTATCATTTGTTCGCAGTGTTATGTTATGTATTCTTCTGTAATTTATCATATGTTATGTTCAGTTATGTGCCAATTTTTTGTAAGCAATTTTAATATGAATAATGTTTTTTCCAATATTGCAAGTTACATTCATATATTGTCTTTTCCAAGGGACAGTTGTATTTCCCTTGTTTGGCATTCAAATTTCCATTTAAACTATACCTAAACCCAATGGCGGTTACATTTTCCAATGGACGGTTGCATTTCCCAGTTATGTTATATCTCCAAGGAAGCAACTTCATTATTATAAATTTACTTTTTGATAGAAATTATATTCTCATTAAGATAGAGATAGCAAGTTGGAAGGCATTTAAAATGGTTTACACACTAGATATCAGAGCGGTTCTAAGCATCAGTGGCTGGGTACGCGACCGATCGAGCTCTTCACTACCCACTCCACAAGTAAACCTAGTACAGATCGTAATGAAGGAAACATTGCAAGGAATGCAGGAAGAAATTTCTTGGTATAAGGATATGATAGAGATACTAGAGATAGTGTTGTAGGACTCTCAGAGAGGTTGGATGAAATAGAGGATTCCTTAATCTTCAGTTTACTAAGTTATGTTTTTTCTTCTCGTTTTGATTCATGTAAAGACATATGTCTCCTCACAAGACCTACTACTACTAATACTACTAGCAATTATCTTTTGTGTACTCTTTTTTCTGGAGGTGTCATTTGTCTTTTGATAATGTTATCAATGTTGTCTTATAACTGTGCTAAGTAGGAATGTTTATCATTTGTTTAGAATGATATTTATCACTTCTAAATGTTATCTTGGTCTAATGCCACACACACTTCGCGTGTGGGTCACTTGAATCCCTATAAAGTAGTGTAGCCATGCGACTTAATATTTATGAAATAAATGGTGAGACTAGGATGGGGTCTCCCTCCCGGAAGTCCTAAACATGTATGGGAAGACGGGGGTTATGTGTAGATATTACCATATCCCAATACCAAATATAAAAGCTTAATTTATGCCTAGAGGTAATATTCCAAGAATTAGGCTAGCTTTTCAAATATTACATAGAGAGGCTATGAGGATGTATCATCGTTATGATCAGGTGAATGACATATTACGATCCCACCGAATTTTGATCCAACTTCGGACATGTCCAGCAAATAAGAAGAATGTATTACTGATTTAAGCAACTCAGAATAATTGCAACAATTGCGATGGAAACGTCTAATTTCTTATGTATGTTCATTTTATCATTTGTTCAACGTTTCTCAATAGTCTATTACTAGCTCATGTTTTGATCTTTAAATTTATTGAGGCTTTTGGTGTAGATTTGTCAAATCGGTGAAATAAATTCAATTTTGGTTGATAACATAATGGTTTTAATAACATCAATTGCACCATACTACTGCTGGTACTTGTAATATCAGCTGTAATTTCAGCAATTTATATGGATGTTATTATGTAGTTGAGATCTCTAGCCGTACTAACTTAAACTATTGAAATGCTTATTTGTTTGCATTTGGGTTATCATTGAAATTACAAAGTTTCTTAGTACCCTCTATGTTCATAACATTAATGGTTCATCTCCTAGCGTTCTATTCATACCTCAAGCTTTTAGCATTGATTTGTCAAATCAATTAATTTCACATTATGATGTGTTACTCTGGTGGAGTGACCGCGTACTGAACTACACCCTACAAACTATAGTGTCCAGCTAAGTAGTTTATTCATCTCTTAACCATACTTATTTACTTTTACCAACTACTTCAAAAACTATAATAGTAAAAATGTTGGAAATCATATTGGTCTCATAACATCAAAATGTCATATTTATCGGAGCTGCCTCCACAAGAAATGCGAAAGATTGTTCCGCACAAGGAAGAAAATTTTCTAGCTTGGGATGGTAGCTGGTGGCATTCAAAGTATGAACCATTGCCCGGGTTTAAAATAGGACCAGTACTTAAATAATCAAACATACCTTTTCCAACTGAGGCAGATGTGGTTGTCAATAAATACAAAGATATCAATGATGTAGACGATGAAGATTACAAAGAAATGGAAGTAGATGAGGATATCGTACTTATTTTAGAACAACTTTATGCGACGATGGGCGATGAGAAAAAAAATTGGCCCTCAAGAAAATACTCGCTCAAAGTCCGGTTGTTGAATTGTAGTACAGATGAGTGGGATCGAATCCACAGGGAGGTTTGGGAAAACAAATAATTTCTTGGCAAAATTATGATTTTGTAAAAGTTTGATTATAAAGATAAAAACTAAAGCAACAATTAACTGGAGAATAGCTGCGAATAAAATCTGGCCCAGTCAAAGCAATACTAGTAATCATGTAGTTTACAAGGCAGATTATTCATGTTAAAAGTCATTGGTAAAGCATTTTCGATGTAAACATCAAACTCTAGATCCATGGTTAGGCATATTGGGTTAACCTGGTCATATATGGTTTTACTAAATCCGATTAGCCTTTTATCATAACTAGAAGGGATTAACCTGGGTAAGGGCTTCATTCTAGTCATAGCTAGAAGGGATTAGCCTTTTATCATTCCCAATATCATTGAACAACTATATTATTGATAAAATAAAAAAGAAGAAAGAGGAGACAACAAAAGTAAACTTTATTTATTCTAAACTTGTTCTAATATGAGATGGGAATTATAATGGGGGATGGTTTACATTTATAGAAGAAGGTACCCAAATCTTTAAGCATATTACACAATCTTTAAGCATATTACACATATTTATACTATTGCAATAAAGTATTATCACAATCTACAACATAAATATACTAAGAATATTTGTATATCCTTTTCATATTTAGTGTTGGAATCTTCTAACCATGGAAATTCATGAATATCTCTTGGCTGTAAAATATCTTCTCAATATATTCTTGTATCTTGAGAGAAATCTTCATTTATATTTTACTCCCAATATATTTGTGTATATCTTCCTTGTCTTATTGATATTACTTGCTCAGAACTACTAGAGATGCTCATAAATACTTTGCTTTTAATCTTCATCTCTATTGTCTACAATAAACAAATTAGTGTATAAGTAGATATAATTAAATACAATGGATGACCAAAATACATGTTCGAGTATTGGAAAGTGTCATAATTACACGCTTATCAAATACCCCCAAACTCGTCTTTAACTCATCCCGAGTAAAATAAATAAAAGCCACTTTTGTAGGGAGAACGATTGCATTTAGCATATGTAGTAAGCCGTTAAACCCCCAGGTTTAATCTGGTGGGCGAGTGTTGTCTCGTGAGGCTTTACTGTAACTATACCCACAAAAGTCGATAATGCCATTATGGCAATTCTCGATAACCAACAAATTATTTCCTGTCAACTTATCCTTACTTATTTTATAACAAAAATACTATGAAATTATGAGTGCTGACATTATCCAAAAGTATCTTGCACATATTCGAACCTAGAGATATTACCTCTTGATTAAAAAGTAATTCAAATACTTTTCTTAGGTATATATGAGTGTCGTGAAGATAGTTTTATCGCATAATAGATTGTGTAGAATAATCGAGTAAGTAGTTAGTAGTCAAGTACTTACTGGAATAATTAGCAGTCAGTTTGATAAGTGTTTTAGTCAATTTGTTTCCCTAGTATTTAACTTCTTTTTTAAACCTTTTTTTTTCTAGTACATTATTTCTTTGTGAATCTTCCATAAGGAGTTGTTGTTTGATAATCCTCGCCAATTGCTAAAGTTGTTGGGGTTTGGTGTCCCTTCATGACCTAGACCCAGGATTCTCACAATTAATATTTTTGTACTCATTTCACATAGTTCATGGCCATACTAGAGATTGGTAATAATTTTTGCTCTTTCAGTTCTTAATCATGCGAGTATGCCTTGCAGCGTAAAGTTTTTAAACACATTTGACTTTTTTTATACATTCATAAATGAACTTATTCTTAGGCAGTTATATCCCCTATAGCAAATTACTCTTAATACTAAATTTCTCTTAAACTACTCAAAAATCTAGTGAAGGTATTAATTACAAACTACGGTGAAGTGCAAGCTTTCAAAATATACCAAGTTAATTTGAATTAGTTGTTAATTAAAAGGTAGTACATCTAGCTTAAGATATAGTCAAAATACTCTAGTGTATATTAGGTAAAAGTTTCTAACTCATAGGTTTTTACAATCAAAATAGATTTGCCAAAATTAAATTAGTCTAAGTGTCGGAAATGTGTCCCAAGTGTATCATAAATTTCTACAATGTCATTATTTCACTTTTCCTTAAAAAATGTTTAGAAAATGGTTTTTCTACCCCTAAATTTAAATGAAACAGTGTTCTTAATGTTTGAGAAAATAAAAATAAATGGAAGAGGAAAATTGGAGTTCCTCACATGAATGTGCATTGGGTTGCCTCCCAGGAAGCTTTAAGTTTGTCGTCTTCAATAAGACTAATATACCCTTAAACTTAAAACTTTCAATATGGTCGGAAGGGTATGAAGTAGAATAGGTGATGTACTATCCTAGTTGCAAATTCTCTTTAAAAAACTAGAGAATACATGAATGGCGATCCTTAATATTAGCCACAATTGGGCATATATATTCCGTAAAAACCAGAGGGTGTTCATAACTAATTCTCCAGGAAAAAATTTTTTGTTAAAAATATTGCCTATCAGTTGATGATTCCAAAGTTGAAAATTTTAGACAAATCAAGAAAAACTATTTCCCCAAGATAAAGCAATCATAGGCCCAGGGAATATATTTTCCTTTAGAACTTTTAATACAATCATATGATTACTATGTGTTGCAGTAAATAATAAGATTTGTATACAAGTATGCGTCCCCCAAAATGTACTTGATTCAAAACTCAGTTTTCAATGAAAGATATTTTCTTTGAAACTTTTCAAAACCCCCATGTTATCATTAATTTTCCAGAAAATGTTGAAGGTAGTTTTGGCAAAACAAGTTCCTGAGATATCTTCAAAATTAAGCTTTTTCAAAAGGAGGTTTTCATTTAGAAGAAGAAAATTATATGACATGTTTTTGGAACAATCGACTCCAACTGACATTTGATTCGCGTAGGCGCAACATCACAACTTATCTCCAGTAATTCAACTTGACCATTAACATGGATATTCTTTTATTTAGGGATATGGCCAAGGTGAAGTGCATCTATAAGTATAGGGACTTACCCCTTGATCTTATTCAAAATCAAGCTCACCCAGTTTGAATTATTTCCATCTCAGGCTCACGCATTTTTAAACACACCAATCAACATTCCAACCAGCCCCACTAACTGCTCATGAACGTGGACCGAGCTAAACCTAGAAAACATTTTCCAGTCAAAGATACCCGTCTCCCACAAACTCGTCAGTTATTCAGTCAACTGCCACTAACCACATTATTCGGAAAACGTGCTCTAGCACGATAAAGAGTTGTGGGGAAGGCCTATATAAAGGAAAAGTTCTATAAGAGACAGGGACCAGAAAAATTACACAAACTTCTTATTTACGAGATTCAAAGCATTTATATATTTAGAGATCACTTGTAATAAAGATATCCGCCTCAAGCAATAAAGAGACTTTCACAAAAATCCTCCATACGAGGTCGTGGTTTTTTACCTATTCAGAGGTTTTCCACGCTAAAACTACCTGTTTCAATTCTTATTTTCTATTAGATTATTATGACAGGTACATTTGTGTGATAGTAAATTCCAAGCTGTTTCGTGCTTACAAAATTTGGCCATTACATTTGGAGTTGTCTGTGGGATAGATTACATTTCCACGATATCCTAAGGCAGTCTTTCACTGCAACTTTCAATAATGATTTCTTCCAGATGACCGGCCGCAGGAACTCAGTTCCGTGGGAAATGCAATGATTGTCATACCAAGATTTGGGTTTTGATTACCCCTTCTAATGATAGAATTTATAAATCAATCCGCTTGGATTTTGAGGTCCCAAATAATGTCACCGAGTATGAAGCTCTCATTCACGGACTCAACCTCGCACTTGAGCTCGATATCCCCGAACTCTCAGTTTATACAGATTCACTACTCATTGTTCACCACTACTCAAAGCAATACATGAAGAACAAAAAGATGATCGAATATGCAGCCCTCGTTGCAGATAGGATGAGTAAGTTCGCGAAAACGACTCTCGATTATCTTCCACGAGGTGAAAACAGACACGCCGATTCCTTGGCATATCTAGTTGGGGCCTTGGGTATAGAAGCTCGATATCTTCAGATCGAAATCATTTCAACCCCTAGCATTGATCACATTTATGTATGCACGATCAACACTGGGGGCGATAAAGGGGGAGACGACGATTGGCAAAAGCCTTTCTCAGCCTACCTCGGTGTCGACGACAATCGTAGCAGACCACTCCCAGCAGATCCATAAAAATGCTGACAGCTAATCAACAACTCGAAGTGTTATATTACTTAAAACGGAATGCTATACCGCCTTTCTGTCACAGGGCCTTACCTCAAGTACCTCTCCAAATCAAAAGCAGAAGAACTGCTCTGTGAATTACATGAAGGAACTTGTGGCTCCCATGCCGCAGGTAGATCATTAGCAAACAGAGTTATCACTCAAGAAGTATTATGGTTCGGCATGCGCAAGCAATCAAAAGTGTACTCCCGCAGATGCGACACCTGCCAGAGACATGGACATATGATACGCACCCCTGCACTCGAACTCCATACAAGCAAGGTTTTCTGGCCATTCAAAAGATGGGCACTAGATCTCGTCGGCATATTCCCTAACTCTCCAGGTAAATTCTACCATCTAATCGTAGCTACCAATTACTTTACAAAATGGGTTAAAGCAATTTCACTATGTCAAACCAGAGAAGAAGAGGTCATCTCTTTTATCTAAAACCACATAATCACTTAGTTTGGGTGCCCCCACCTAATATATATTGATAACGGGCCACAATTTGTAGGAGATAAAGTCGTAACCTTCCTAAACCACCACTATATTATTCACTCACCATCAAATCTATGCTACCCTCAAGGCAATGGCAAAGCCGAAATCACCAACAAAACTATCGTGGATAGACTCAAAAAATAGCTTCGCTCACAGAAAAAAGGGAATTGGGTTCGCGAACTGCCTCACGTTCTGTGGGCATATAAAACCGCTCCCCGATAATCCACTGAGTGTACCCCATTCCTCGTTGCTTATGGCACTGAGGCTGTCATTCCTTATGAATATCATCATCCAATTCAGGATCACGAGCTGACTGACAAGGAAAATAAGTTCAAATTGGCTTGTAACCTCAATATGATATATGAGACCAGGGAACGCGTCATCCCTAACCTAGGTCGATATCATCATATGCTTGCCAGATCGTATAATAACCAAGTCAATAGCTGTACTTTCCAAATTAAAGATCTCATCCTCAGATAAATTCCTTAACATCGTAAAGAGCCTCACGCTGAAAAATTAGCTGACAATTGGGAGAGTCCATTCATTATCATAGGTCTCTCAAGCCTGGGATTGTACTATCAAATGATAGAAAAGGGAATCTTCATTTCAAATCCTAGGAATACTAGGTGACTGAAACGGTACAATCGTTAAGCGTCTTACTACTCCATTTCTATTTCTCACTTTTGTTTTTCAATTCCAAAAGTGAGATTCTCATCTCCATCCAATCTTAATTTTGAACTTATCAATGAAAGTTATTTTTACAATATCATTCTCCTTACGAAATTCAACCACATTCAATAGATTAAAGCATAGATAATACTAGCTTACAATCGATCTTATCCAAGTTAGATCAAGGATATCACCTGATTTAGCTTCCTCTATAAAATCTCTGCGATTACAGCATGTGTAACAACTTGTTTGGGTCATTTATAACGGTTGGATCAATGATATCACTTGGTTTGGCTGACTCTACTAAATCTCTGCGATTATAGCAAGTGTAGCAACTTGCTTCATATCATAGACTCTACCAAACAAAAGATAGGTCAAAGGTAATACTAACCTTTATCTACTTCAACTTGTTTGGGTCATTTATAATGGCTAAATCAAAGATAGCACTTGGTTCGGCTAACTCTACTAAATCTCTGCGATTGCAGCAACTGTAAAAACTTGTTTTACATCAAAGACTCTACAGGCATAAGATAAGGCAAAGGTAATACTAGCCTTCATCTCTTTCAATATGTCTGCAACATTTCCATAGTTCAAATCAAGTTTTAACTTGGTTTAACTCAACCCATTTCTACGATTAAAACGAATGTAAAAATTTATTTTATATCTAAGACCCTACCAGACACAAGATAAGGCAAAGGTCGTACTAGCTTTCATCTATTTCAATGTGTCTACGACAAGTACTATTTATTTTTCTGGACAAATTCATATTACAAGGGATTCTTTTCTGCTGATAAAATATCAGCAGTGTTTCCCCCTTCATCAAAAGGTCGAACTTTTAGTTTGCAGATTACAGTAGCTCTACCCATCTCTATCAGATCAGTAGTTCGAGGGCCCAAATGGGTTTCCATGACGCCCATACAGTTCCCTCGATCTATGTTAACACCGCAAATGCATCCCTTATCTAACAGTCTTTAGAACAAGGTATCTCGTTCTGACTCGAGTCTTTTTACTTTCTCTACAAAATATGCAATAGTCAACTTTAGCAGATCTGAGCGTGACGCATCAGGTATGACCATTATTGTAAATTTCGACCTGAGAACGGTAAATTACATTCTCTTCCAATTTTTTTTATATATTTAGCTGATTTAGCCAGGTTCATGGCTTCTAAGTCTACTATACGGGCACGAAGTTTCTCAATTTGTGCGTTCAACTCTTCCTTAGCCGAAATATCTTTCAATAATTCCTCTTTCATTTTTATCAACGATTCCTTTGCTTTAATTTATCCTTCCAAAATTTTCTCCCAGATAAGAGCAGCATCCAACTTCTGCTGGCATTCCCTCAAGTTCGCATTTCCTTTCTGGATATTCCCCTGAATTTGAGATACATCACTCTCTAGCTCTCTAATTTGACCTGAGAGACTAACTACATCCCCTTGAACTAGAGGAGCCTTAACATCAGTTCTACTTCCCCCAGAATGCTTTCTAGCCTCGACTTTCTTGGTACGCGCGATGGCCTACGCCAGCCCGGTCTTAAGTCGTGTAACCCTATCATTTAAATCATTACACCATCGTTGCATTTCCCGAAACTCCGTATCCTTGTCGGGTAAAGCTATTTGCAAGTGCTCAGCTGTGGCTTCCAAAGCTAATAGATTTTCTCGAGCTACCCTCAGCTCATTGTCTTTTTTAATAATTTTTTGTCTCATTCGCTCCAGCTCGTTCCTGCAATTTTGAAGATCAGATTGAGATCGTTCCTTCGATCTTTCTAATGCCTGAATACGGTATTGAGCCATGTCAGCCTGCTTACCCTTAACCGCCAATGCGCCAACCCCACTTTGAAGCCTCTCCGTATATTCTGTTACCTCCGCTAGCTCTTTTAACCCCTTACCAATTTCAGCATCTTTCTCTTTGACCTGAAGAGTAAGGTCAAAACAGCCTGGGCCACCTCCACTAGTTTGAAATGCACCTTTACGTATTGATCTTCTCTATTCTCATTCGCCTATCTCATCCTATCGTACTACTCTGCAAATTCTCGATTATACTTGAGTACGTCGTCCTCACGAGAGCGAGATGAATCTAATTCAGCCTGGGGAATATAACAATTTTTAGTACAGTACGATTCGGGAAAATATTTGAATATATACATACTTCATTTCCAAAGATTCTATATGATATCTAACTCTTCATCTTTACCATTTTAGTGCATTATCAGATAAAAGCTTCATGAGGTTTCTTATGGAGTATAAGGTACATACTTTCGATATGCTACATTATATAAATAGCGTTGGATTCTTACCATGCACCCTACTAGTGTTATTTGCATCTATATTCTATTTACTTGATAACTTAACATTGGTATAACATACAAGTCGAAAGACCTATTCCGATCTAATCTGGAGCTCTGCTTACGTAGATAGCAAAGCTGTAGAGGTCTTTCTTTCCATGGCAAGTCCAGACTCTAAATCTTTTATTCATAGTCTCATTTCTCTAAGTGCCTACAAGAGGTTTATAAAACAAAGTCAACCTACAAAAGTTTATTCCCCACATACAATTTAATAACTTACAAATATTTATACAAATGCACATTTCTACCCTACCTTCTCACTATCACCCTCTGGGAGTTCGGCGTTATCCCCTTGGTTGTCGAGCACCGTCTGATGGGAGACACTATCCAGACCGTACACGATCCCCACCACTTCCTCTTCCTCTTTATCTTCCTCCTCAACGCAGGTGTCCGCATTAATGGCATCCACCTCCTTCTCAGAATAACCTTTCAGCATCAAGTGATGCCCCAGTCTGTCATGCTCCTTAACCATCTCACCTAGATTGGCCCTCGTCTCCATCTGTAGCTGACCAATCGTCACGGCATGAGAAACCTTCAGCTGCCTAACTTCCTTCAGAGCATAAGTCCTGGATAGAGCTAATTCCTTTTCCTGCTCGATGTTCGCCTTCATCAGCCCAAATTTTTCTTCCTCAATACCGAGCCAAATCCCCTTAACAAGATGAGCAACCTGCAAAAATTAAATCGATCTCAGCGATTAACTCAAAATGTATTAAACAACTCTTTCCTCTAAATATAAACTTACCAACCTGCTTGTATCTTCTTTTCCATGGAGAGCCGCCAATCTGGCTCTTTCCTCGACCTCGTTAAGGTCATCTATTGTAGTTGATCACCCCTCAGCGACCTTCTTCCCTGACTCCCCCGAGGGTTCGACTCTCCTCTTTTTCTCTTTTGCAACCTCACCACTTCCAGTGGTACCAGAGGCCGGCAAAGCCTTTAACATCTATTTTTTTGGATATTTTTGAGCTATTTTGCTCGACGTAATAGGATTTGGCTTAACCAAACTGCCTGTTCTAGATGTCTTGGACAAGTTGGTTCGAACCTCCCCACTTCTCACTTGCCTCTTCCCTTCGTCAGCACCCACCATCGACCTGGTCGACTGAGCATTTTAAACCTTTTTTGACCTACTTACAACCCTCTTCTTTCTACTCAGGCCGAGTCCCTCCAGCACAAATTTGAGCTCTGCCTCCTCCTCCGCAACTTCGTCCAACAGAGACTTTTTCCTCTCCAATTTAGACTTAACACCTGTAATGCACAACATTTTTATCATCAGCTACAATTATCAGTGAAATATAGCAATAATTCTGTTTATGTATGGCTACACTTACTTAATTTTATAGATCTAAACATAAGGTCCAAAGGTTCTTTGTCATCTCTTTGAAGACAATTACCCTTCACCCATATGACGTTGTCATTCCAGGTTCGACCTGCTGAGTTCAGATCGAAGAAGCGACGCCGAGTTGCGCTCGGAGAAAAATATGACCCTCCACTGGCCTTATAATTCTTCACCCCGTAAAACTGAAAAGCGTCCTCAAGGGTTATCCTCCTCATTTTTCCATCTTTTTCCCACTTTTCATTCAGATGATCGCACACGGTTATTACCTCCCACATATTCCCGTTCAATTGAACCGGACATGCCCCGATTGCATACATAATCCCCTTCACCAAATTGGTGAGGGGAAGACTCAACCCATATTCTAATTGAGATAGGTAACACAAAAAACACTCCGAGAGGTCACTCCAAACATCCCCGTCGAAGTATTCTAATGAGATTGATTCATCTATACCCCTATCTCATTTTTCCACTTCCAAATCTGCCAACAGATAAAAGTACTCTTCCCCCTCCGCTACCGTACAACGCCTAAACTGCATACCGGCATATTCTACAAAATTGCCCCACTTCCCTCCTACAGCCGCCTTAGCTTTGCAAAACTCTCTAAAGGCATCAATACCAGGAGGATAAGATATCAATTGGCCAGGAAGATACGATGTCAGATTCTTGCTTCCTTACATACAAAACAAAACCAGAAGCTTCTACATTTCCTCATTTTTGTTTCTATGTCCTTTGTACCTATAGAGGATCCGATTGACTTATATCTTTTCTATTACATTCAACAAAAATATATTATCCATGATAAATACTTTATACAACATCTATCGCAGACCTAGTAAACTAGACGATGTTATCCAATCACATCATTCGTAGGTCCTCAGATCTTCGAATTCGATCTCAACTCCAGTAATCAAACCAACCAACCTTTCTCGATCTACCGAATCCCTCACCAATTCACGAAAGTATACCACATAAAAATAATGAGCAGACTTAAATTCTCTGCTCCTTACATCTAATCCTTCTAGATAATATTCTCTCACTGGTAGCTCAGCATCATAACCAAATGAGCCAAAAATCCTCTCCCGTACTTCAGTAATTTTTATAGCCAATCATCCTTCCGCAGCATGACAAATCCTCTAAGATCGAGTCTGTACCATCCTATTCCTTACTCTATTTTTTATAGATCATCCTACCCGTATTTATACGTTTCTCACACACTTTCCCCTCAAAAACGTGATTTTTACCTTATATCTCGTAACGGAAGACCCAGAATCTGAAATAAATTATTTAAACTTATCCCCTCACCAGTACATACCTTATTTAGTATACTCAACCTCATATTACCAAGAATTGCACCTCTATCAACCTATAGAAGCTCGAATTTCTACGATTACATATTTCCTACAATTTTTCTCCCTCACCTGTTTAAAACACAAATCATACTTACATCACAATGTCATTGTCAGCACGTACTCATCTTAGTTCGAGCATCACACCAATAATGTTCTCATTACTTATTAACTCTTATTCATTTTTCATACCCTACACAATTCAGCTCAATTTTGAATTATTTTTCAATATACAGATTATTGAATGACGACTTTTATTCATATCGAAAAAACATTACATAGGATTTACAAATAACAAAATTTTTAGCATATCGATCTCAGGAATACAATGAAATATTATCCGTCCATTACCAATCTCTAGGTACTTTACAGATAATAAGTGTTTCCCTGTTTGTTAAAAGTCACAAGTCATTCAGGCACGCCGAGGCATCAACTCCGCTAGTTCTTCTTGCTTCAGTGATCTTTCACCCAGATGCAAAGCAGGCATTGGAACCAACAAAGAGATTCCCTCGCATGAGTTTGGTTGAAGTCTGGTCAAACTTTAAATGGAACTATGCAGGTAGTAAACTCAGTACTATAACCAAATTCTCGAACTAAGAGTCTTCTGAGTGCCAAAACGTGATGTAAATGCAGAAGCAGACTCTAAATAGTTATCTCCCTCCTCCACTACCATCACCCCCTCCTCTGATACTGCCACCTCTAAAGAGTTGGTAAAGATGAAGAGGGCCCAACCTTAGAATCCATGGTGACGCAAGAAATTAACATATATGCCTATCCCTGCATATGAAGCCCTAACCCCGTCTTCCGCAAGAGTATAGAGACAGACCCACCGGTCCTCGCCTATCAAGACGATGACATGAAACCTCCACTTATACTAGAATGCATCCTCAGCTTCAACCGCTTCTTCTTCCGACATACCTTTATAAATCGGAGGAATGGGGGCAGGAATCGACATCTCCAAGGAATGGTCAGCAAAGTATTTTAACTTCAACCTCTGCGTTTCAGTCGCTATTCACTCTTCAAGAACCATCCTCTGAGTCTTTACCATTTCAAAAATAAAGTTCAAGTTTCAGAATAAGTTGCGCAAGCAAGCACTATTTTAAAGATTTGCTACAGGTACTATTTATATAACCCTACATTTATTGTGTAGGTACGTTTTCCCAAGAGTCATCATTTATTACAGACGTGACTATTCAATTGTAATAGTTATATACATCCACATCCACATCATCAGTTAATACCCATCACTTCCCAATATCGCATAACTTCCATCCAGTCAAACGTCATCATTACTTCATTGTGAATTTTAAAGTTTTAGCACATTTTTTCACAACCAAAACCACTCGTGACTTCGGTTGCGTGGGGGCAATTTTAGGGACTTATCCCTCGATCTCATTTAAAGTTAAGCTCACCCAGTTTGAATTATCTCCATCTCAGGCTCACACATTTTTAAACACTCCAGTCAATATTCCAACCAACCCCATAAACTGCTCAAGAACGTGGACCGAGCTAAACCAGGAGAACCTTATCCAGTCAAAGATACCTGTCTCCCACGAACTCATCAGTTATTCAGTCAACTGCCATTATTCTTATTATTTAGAAAATATGCTCTAGCACGATGAAGAACTGTGGGGAAGGCCTATATAAAGAAAAGTTTAAGAAGAGATAGGGACTAAAAAATTTGCATAAACTTCTTATTTATGAGATTCAAAGCATTTATATATTTAGAGATCACTTGTAGTAAACATATCCACCTCAAGCAATAAATAAACTTTTACATAAATCTTCTATACGAGGTCATGGTTTTTTACCTATTCAGAGGTTTTTCACGCTAAAACCACCTATTTCAGTTCTTACTTTCCATTAAAATATTATTACAGGTATAATGGTGTGATAGCGAATTCTAAGCTGTTTCGAGCTCACAGAATTTGGCCATTACAATAAGTGATAATGATTGTACTATTTTTTGGATCACAGGATCATTCCAATCCTTAAAATAATTCAAATATTCATCGACATATAAGACATAAGAGTTATCCCCGTACAAATCCTAAAAATTGCATTTGTTAATGGTACCCCTATTTGGCTCAGGAGATGGACATATAGATTCCAAGAGGAGAGATGAAAAATATGATATTGGTTGGGATAAAGATGGAGTTCATATTTCCTCAATGATCGATGTTGAATTCACAATTCTAAGAAATTTATCATCCTCATCATCATCTGAGAAACCGTCTAAGAATTTTGAAAAATACACACTTTCTGTTATGATATCATTTTTAAATTGGTGGGGCTCTATCGGTGAAGGGATGGATAATGACATTGTTGGTTGAATGTTGAGGACTAAATTAGGAGGTGATTGAGAAAGAATTTTATTGAACATGTTAGCCACCTCTTTAAGAGCATCTTGTGACATAGGATCCTCGACCTCAACATGGTTATCTTCTAAATCTGTATCATAATATGGCATCAATTTACCCCATGGGGGGAAATTCCATGACTCTGCTAGTGTTCATCATTTTCTAAATCACAAGTAAATTTAACCTCGAGTTTTCGTTCTTCATAGCTTAGAAGTTTATCAAGCTCTATTTCACAATTTATGGTTGTTAATTGACTTATCTGAATATCTAATCTAGAGATAGATTGGGTCATAGAAGTTTGATATAGCAATTCACTTTGTTGAAATTGAAGAATTCATTTTTCAAATTATAAAGCTTATTGCATTAAGATATCAGGATTACCTTTAAAATATGGTATATGGGGAGCGGGTAGGAATTGTTTGGATGATTGGAAGGAATGATGGGTGAGCGTATAGGAATGAGGTTGACGTAATGTAAGTTATGGTGCTACCATGATTAAAATTTATTTTAAGGTTGTTGCAGGATGTCCAATTGTGAGCAGTATGAATTTCAATGTTTTTGCATGTACGATATTTTGAACTATAATCAGCACCCAATGCAATAAATAGCCAATCAAAGCTTGACTAGTACTTTAACGTGTTTTAGAATTAACAATTGAGTCTCCCCTATATTCTTCTATGTTTAAAAATAGGTAGGATGGCTAAAGGCTTTGGTTCCTATACTCCCCTCTATCACTATGCTAGTACCAGCTTAAAGTTGATGCTCAGTCCTCACACCCGAGTGAGTCACCTTATCGTACGTCAGCACTCGAAATGTTGATGTACCAAATCTATAACCAGTATTTTGTAGCATTAGGCCGGGATCGTATCCTATAAACCTATATTTTTACCCCGATCCGACACACCTATCTGTTGGGTAATGACCTCCAGCAGGAATCTTACTACTCTTTTGTATTATCAGTTATTTGAGGTCTAGAACATTCAATTTTTTTGTGATACAAATTTCTTTGTAACCCTAATGGCGGGTCCCACTTATTAGAGATCTTTTTGGGTGATAAAATCCCACGAGTCTAACAATTTTTACCTTACTAACGTTGGAATGAAGAAAAAAATCTTAAGCAATTCAACAGGTCAATCCAATTACAACAATTTTTTTATTAGAAATTAGGATTTTTAATGCTAAAAAATGCAAACTATCCAAAATTGATACTTTGGCAAGGCGGTTCCAAAATTGATACTAAAATTACCAAATAGATACTGGTTCAACCTACTATCCCATAGCTCTCATCCCTATTCTTATACATTAAATGTTGATGAGTACTCTAATCAGCTATAGTACATGAGGGAAGACCCCCCCCCCCCAAATGGAAAAGTTTTGGGAAAACAAATGACAAAGATTTTTGAACAAATAGCAAAGTTATGGGAAAACAAATGATAAAGTTTTATAAAAAATGACATAGTTTTTTGACATGTGTACATTGAAAATATTAATGAGTAGTCTAATTTGATACATTAATTAGGGGAAAGATTCCCCCCAAAATAAACTACCAACCTTAAAAATCAAAGCTTCTTCTTCTTCTTCTTCTTCTTCTTTTTCTTCTTATTCTACAATAAAGTTTCTACAAAAATCAAAGCAGATTCTCCTTGATGTACTGTTTGTCTCCTTCATGCACCAAGTCTTCTAACCATTATTGTGCATTCGCTGAAGTCCTCGCACAGAGGTCATTAAGGTAAAAAAGATCGTTATTATCCTAGGTTACTCTCGTTGTTAAAGATTGTTGTTATCCATCTCTCCGACCATTAAAGTAAATATCATCTCTAACTTTGAATCCATCATCTCTAACTTTGTATCCGCATCATGATTTGTCTCATTTATCTTTAGAAAAGATGTTATGCAAGATGATATACATTGTTATCATTATGTACTTAATCATTTGTCTTTTGCTACTTTATCATTTGTCTTCTGCTACTTTATTATTTGTTCATTACCATTTTTCTTGTGTCATTTTTATTATTTTATTTTAGGGATGCATGTCATTTATTACAGGGATAGTTGGAGTTGAGCTTTATGTCATTTTTCTTCTGCTACTTTATCATTTTTATTCTGCTACTATATCATTTGTATTGTGTATCCTTACCATTTTTCTTAGGTCATTTGTATCATTTTTTTGCTACTTTATCACTGGCATTTTTTATTTATATCATTTGTTTTAGGGATGGATGGAGTTCAGCTTTATACTATTGTTTATTTTGAGGGGGGATATCGTACCTCCAAAGATATGATCAATCGTTAGTTATGTTGGAAGAAGTACGTAACTTACCGCACTAAAAGTGCACACATTAAATGAAGATTTTTTTAGACTCCTTAAATAAATAAGTGAAATCCATCATGAGGATTGTAAGCTATAGAACTTCGTCTATGGTTGTGTATGCCCAATTTAATCAGTCTAGGACTTTATTGTAATGATCAATATGCATAAAAGCGATCTCGGTACACCCTTTCTCATATGGATTGTTAATGAGCGTAGAGTACCTTCCCAAAACTCCCAGAACTTTAGTTTAGGTAAAGGGTTGTCCACCACCAAAGATGCTGGTTCATGTAAAGGGTTATCCATTACCAAAGATATTAGTTCAGGCAAAGGGTTGTCTACCACCAAAGATATTCAGATGTTTGAAGCGGGAAGATCTTTGCGTCATAACTCATTTCCTAATCCTGAACCTGAATATATGGGTTACCCTATAACAAACGGCAGATGGCTTGATCTACATAGGTTTGGACCATTAGTGGATGATGTTCCTCAATCAAATGAACCTTTTGAAACTATTCCTACTGTTGTTCCTCTCTCAAATGAATTGGATATTTATTAATCAAATGTTCAACTCTCAAATAAACCTATGTTAACTAATATTCCCCTTTCAATTGAACCTGAACCTATTATCGGAAAAACTAAACCTTCAGGTAAGCACGCAGCATTTGTTATTTTTAATGAGGGTTTTAACATTTGTTAATATATTATTATCATGCTAAGTGCATTTTTCTCATTTGTTCAGCTAAATTACGATTTGAGTTATAACCCCAACAGGTGAAAAATCTATTGGATTTCCAGTTCAAATTTACTGCGTGCACGGAGGATCTCTATGATTTTAGGATTATACTAAATAATCACATAAAAGATTATGCAATTATAAACAAGTTCAATCTCGTACATGTTCTGAGCAATGAATATAAAATCGTGGTACATTGCAAAGGTCATAATTGCTTTGGGCGGATTTACACGCCAAGGTTGCTTGGTTCTGCCCTATATAGAGTAAGTACTTATTGCTTCGTGCATCCATGCATCAGAGTAGAAACTGAGAGTGGAAATGGATATAAGGCAGCGTCTAGTAGATGGGATGTTTTTATAATCGAGAGAAAACTACGAAAAGACCCAAACTATAAATCTGCAGGAATTATTGACGATATACAAATTTATTACAATATTGATATAACATACAATCTTGCTTGGCGTACGAAAGAAAAAGCCAACTCTGAGGTAATATCATTTTATTTGTCATTTATTTACACATAACAGGTCATTCATACAATCATGTTTATCATTTGATCGAATGCCATTTGTTCGAAGAAATTGTTATTGGTCCTATGATATTTATCATTTGTTTGTTCCATAATTTTATTTGATCTAACATATTTATTTTAGATGCGAGGCAGCTTTGAGCACGCATACCAATTACTTTCAAGCTACTCTATAGAAGTGAGGTTGGTTGACCCAGATTTGGCGTTTGACATACAAACTATGAGTTGTAAGGATAAGAGATTCACAAGGTGTTTTTGGTGTTTTGGAGCTCCCAAAAAAACTTATAAACTATTGAGACCCATTGTAGTGATTGACATAAATTTTTTGAAAGGGAGATATTGTAAGACTCTACTAACAGCTATCACCATTGACCCAAGCAATCATATTTTTCCACTTGTGTTTTTTAGTAACAGACTCGGATACCATCAAAAGTTGGATATACTTCCCAGAGATGTTTGGGTTAAATTTCCATGGTTTTGACACTAAATTCATCATTATCTCTTACAAGAACCCTGGAATTATTAATTATGCACCCAAGATGTTTCTATTTTCTGTCCATATATTTTGTGCCTTCAACATATCGAATAACATTAAAACTACCCTCAAAAGTATGAGGATCATATTTAGGATAGCAGCATAGGCTCTAATCAACATTGATTTTGATAAATACATCAATTATATCCAAAATACGGATCAAGTAGGTCTCCAATACATACTAGGTATTCCCAAGAAAACCTGGTCTAATCTATATATTCCAATGAGTAGGTATTTTATCATTCTCTATTGATAAACTTATCATTAATTATTACAAGACTAGTCATTATTACTCCTTTGCAGTTGTTCTTTTTTAATTTGTCATCATTTCATATTTATTTGTCATTTATTTGCCATTATTTCTCATTAGTTCATTATTACTCCTTTGCAGTTACTCTTTTTTAATTTGTCATCATTTCAAACTATTTTGTCATTTATTTGTCATTATTTGTCATTAGTTCAGATACGGAGTGGCTTATACTAATTATGTCGAGAGTTGATCTCCATATCCATGTGTTTATTGAGGAATTGTGTAGAATCTATTTGGAAATGCCCTTCACGTATAGAGAGGAAGCTGAGAAGAGTTAAGCTCGCTTAACGTCATAGGCCGTGGATCACTGTAAGAGTAAAAATTTTGTGGCAGATTGGCTAACTTGTAGGGTTCGTACAACACAATACAATTTTCAAATGACTAGTTATGACAGAGCCGATTCAGTAAATATTAAAAATGGTACATGTTCTTTTCATTGGTGACAAACGATGGGGATACCTTATAGATATGGAGTATGCGATCTAGGTCTTGCTAATGTTGATCTAACTTCACATGTCTCTGAGTACTTCATAAATGATAGATATAAGGTTGTTTATGAACCGATATGGATTCCTATCAGAAGAATAGAGTAGTGGGCAATTTTAAAAATGGATTCACATGTTCGAGCTCCTATGCCAATAGTTCAAGCCGGACATCCTCATATAAGAGGGAAAAGAAGGGAAAAAATGCCAGGTCTAGTCACCAAGCTAAGATTTTATAGTAGGTGCCAAATAAATATATACAATCGTCATTCTTATAAGCTTAATCCAATCCCATCTGACGACAATACATGTCCGATAATGGCATCGTCTTTTACGATGAACACTAAGCCCCCTATAATCCCAGACAAAGAAGTTGCAATCAATTTGCACTGAAGATTTTGGGTACTCAATTTATCATTTGAACAGATATGATGAACTGCAATTTTGGGCATTTTAAGTCTATTTATCATTTGTTTATTTATCTTCTATCATCAATTTAGTTAAGTTCATCATTTTACTAACATTGTTTATAGATAATTTATCATTTATTTGTATCCCTCATATCATTATTTTCTTCAACGGAACTATTATTTGTTTATTTCCCTCATATCAAACATAAATCATTATTTGAAAGCCAAAAACAAACTATGCAAAACAAAACAAATGTTCATACAAGGGAAACAAGCAGATACTATATATTACAGCCAAAAACTAAAAACTAAGATATTACACAACTCCTCACTTGAGGAATCCTGATCACGTTCCATAGCCTTAATCTACTGCTCGAGACAGCTAATCTTACAAGTCGACTCCTCCCACAGTTTTTTGTGCTCATCCCGGTCCAACTTTACAACATAGAGATGATCTTCTAAAAAGCGGATACGGAATTTGAACTCTTCGAAACATTCATTTATCTTTTCTATTACTTTATCCAGTTCTTCCTCTATTTCATCAAACTCTCCTAATTTATCCTTAAACTATTCGCAATGCTCTTTCAGCAGTTGCACCTTCTCACCAGAAAAATCCTTCTCCATTAGGTAAATTCTATTCAATTCAAGCCTCAGCGTGAATAGTTGAAAAGAGTTTAGGGTTTTATATACCTGAGAGAATTAAATGCCTTGAGAAAACTTTCTTACATTAGGAAGAGACTTTGAATTACGTGTGGTAGGGTTTAGGGTGGCGGGCAACACATAGATATTTTTGATAACTTGTTGTATACGTAAAGGGACTTTAAGCTGAGTTGTCTAATTAAGTATTAAAAATTGACTTATCACATCGACTGTAGATGATAGAATTTGTCAGAATTAAAATAGATTCATTGTCATTGGCTCATACTTAGAGTATCATTGTAATTCAGTGAATTGTCACCATACAATAATGTCATTCTTCCTTAAGGATTTGCCATTAGTTTATTATAATAGTTGCCATCTATTATTACCATTTTGACATTTGTAATCTGCCATTTCATTGTACCTCTTTCTTGCACACTTGCTTCCAGTTCTGCCATTTTTTATATTCACTACATAACCTGTATTATTGCTTCCAGTTCTTTCCACTACTCAAGCATTACATACCCGCCTAATATTTCCCTAACAACGATGTATTCCCTTGTTTACTGGTATGGTGAAAATTGTGATCTTTGTCTCTCACGCACAAGCCTCAACCCCAACTGCTAGTTTTGCCAATGCCTACAAAAATTTGGTGAATGTGGTCTTTGGGACTGGGCAGATGAGGTGAAAAATTACGATTATTATTTCATTTGTAGAGTCTCTAAACTACCGGTATGAGATTTTACCATTGCCCACAATATCATTGTCAGTTCATAATTTGGTTTTTAGAAGCATTTACAGCCGATGATTCTAGGAGACCACAATCGACAATGTCAGAAGGAATCACAAATTCTAATCAAGGGAGAAATTAGATCCTAAAAGCTATTACAAATGAAACTTATACTCAACTAAGGATCTCCGAGGTCAAAACAGAGATACTGCATGATTTTATGTCTAAGTTAAAATCTTTAGATCTTAACAAGTAGTCAAATATGTAGGAGTAAAGTAAAATATTCATTATCTTAAGTGACATTTATTTATGATTCTAGCATGATAAACTCTTTAGGAATTAAAAGAAGAAGTAAAGTACTTACAAATGATAAACAATAATAATCGAACTTGAAATTCTACTGAGCAGCAACATTATGAAGATAGGCAAATCTATGGTTTAAGACTGGGCAACCTCTCATCAATTAGATCCAACCTCTCCTCTAGCGATTCAGTTATTTCAACAATGCGCTCAAGATTTAAATCTATTGTTGAAAAACTAGCAGCCATCATATTATCAATTCCCTCGATAGCTGATTGAAGCTTCGTAAAGAAAACAAAAACCTTCCCTGAGAAGTTATTCTTCGTAGTTTGGCATTACTCCCTTAATGGCTGGTGGTTGTGAAGATGGCATGGTCGTCCTGGATCCATTATGATTAATTCTGGAGTGGAACTTCACATATATGGAGTCCACTTCATATATAATACAGAAACATAATAGCGCGATGTGTTAAACAATCTTTTGGTGTCAGAAAGACATGACAAGACAGGAACAAAAAATCAAATTCTTTAAAAACATAGTAAAAAGATGAAAAAAATGATATATGATGAAAAATGACATAAAACTTGATGATAAATGATAAAAAATTGTTAATAAATGATAAATAGTTCATAACTGAATGACAAAATTGATGACAAATGACAAATATTGCATAAACAAATGACAAATATATTCAACTAGATTAAACTAAATAGACACTATATTCAACTAGTTTTGGCCTTCTTGGCTCTTAAAAGTTCACCACCACCTCGGTTACCATCACCACCAGCATCCCCATTGCCACTATTACCATCATCATCAGAGTCACCATCATCATTACCACAATCATTAGAGTCACCATCTCCATCACCATTAGAGATACAATCATCATTAGAGTCACAATCACCATTAGAGTCAATATCCCCATCTCCATCTGTTTTATCAGACTCATCATCCCCACTCTTCTTTTCATAGAGTTATCATAACTACTCTTCTCTTCAGCAGAGTCATCTATGGAAGAATCGTAACCCCCTTCTTCTTCATCTTTAGAGGTTGTATAATATTTTATTGCTCTTAGACTGTCACTATCCATTGTAAAAGATAATGACAAGGAGGTTGTGTTATGATATATTTGGGGTTATAATATAGGCCTTTATAAACTTAGCTTGAGTTTTGAGGTTTAAAATCTAATTAATATTTCTCTTAAATACTTGTATTTCCCATAACCATAGTCAAACAAAAAGAAATGAAATTAGGAGTAGTTGGGATATTGGAAGATGTAATACCTACAAATTAATTCCATACATCATGCATTCTAACTGTGTTATTCTCCCCTACCTAACATTTTAATACCTGTACATGTTACACACAAATATTCCATAACTGCAAGACATAAAATTGATAACAAATAACAAATATTCTAGCTGAGTTACCATCCCCATCAGAGTCAGCATCCCCATCTCCATCTGCTTCATCAGACTCATCATTCCCACTCTTCTTTTCATTAGAGTTACCATAACCACTCTTCTCTTCAGAAGAGTCAATAAAATTGATGACAAATGACAAAAACTAGAAAGCGAATGACAAATATTTAATAACTGGATGACATAAAAATGACAGAAAATAGATAAGAAATGATAATATTTTATATACAGAAGATTATAATGTACAAAAAAATGGATGTTAAAGTTTACAAATTAGCCTCCGGCTCAACTCCTAGTCTCAATATATCATTAGCAATAGTGCAACTACATTCATCACCATTTATGGAAGCTGGAAATCTCATCCCCCTTGTGATACTATTTAAAAAGACAAGTAGATAAATCCCGCAGTCATTAAAATTTGGCTGCATTTGATACTCCCTAAAATAAGTTTTCCATCTGGAGTTAATACCATAAGATTTTATCTCTGCACCAGTAGGTGGCCTACGACCACCAAAATCATTCCATAATAACACTCTTGGGAGCACCATTGATAGTTGTTCATGGATAAGCTGGTGTCCAAGAGATAACTTATTCATTTTATTTCTACTTTTCGTATCAACCTATAAATCGCAGATGCATATTTCTTTTTTCTTAATGAACACATCACAAAGGACCCAATGGCTTCCATTCAATTTCTAATGAAGGTGTATTAATTTGGAATCTTTTACTTTGAAATCTCCTTGATCGAAGTAATGCAAAATTGTAGAGCGACATCCAATGGAACTGATTTAAAGACAATTTGATTTCTGCTTCAATTTAGAAAATTTTGGAGAAGACATATTGTTCCTCCATACATTAAAACCCTTGCCTATAATTTGATTCGGCAACACATCTATCAATACTAGCTAATCATGTATTTGGCAGCCACGATATTGTGAAACAAAATATTGTCTCTGGGCTTTAATGTAAACATTAATTACCTGAACAGAAGAAGAAAAAAAATTATCAACAACAAATGACAAAATTTCTTAAACAAATGAAAAAGTTCTGAAAAAATGATAAAGTTCAAGGAAAATAAATGACAGACTTCTGAATAAATGATAAAGTTCAAGAAAAACAAATGACAAAGACTTATTAACAAATGATAAAGTTTTTAAAAAAAAATTACAAAGACTTCTGAACAAATGACAAATTAAAAATAAATGATAGATGATACAACTATAAATAACATAAATACCTTGTTGTCCAACCATTATTTTGGATATAAGGTGTAAATAACGTCAAGGCAAATGGCTTTTTTACCTATCCTCCCATAAATACCCTGGTTGTAGTCCATATCCTCAGCTGATAATTCATCCTTCTTGAGTGACCAAACATGCTTTACCTAGTTCTTCTCATCCTGGAAGATGGGTCTTTGAATAAAAAATTCAAATAATACTCCAGGAAGAAGCTGGTCAAGGTGATCATACAGTAAGTTCATCCTACAATCCCGTGATATTGATCACTTATTAAGCTCATCGTCAGTTAGTTTCTTTAAGGTCTCCTTCACTTTTGACTTCATTAAAACAAGCTGGAACATATAAATTACTTGAGTAATAATAAAATTGTTTAAATATACATATTACACGAGAATGAATAATAAGATATGATATCAAATCTTATTACTCAACAGGAATGAATGATGAAACTGTATTCATACATTGGTCTGATCAACAACCATTTTTTTCACAATTTTCTCAGGGTCTGTTTTTATCTGTGAAACTTTAATTCCAACATCCTCATTCGTGCATTTAACCACAAATACTTCCTCTTTATTATGATCCTTAACTGCTATACTAGTTATTTGGTATGTATTAATCAGTAAATAAATAGACTGTATGATAAGAGTGATACAATATATGGTAAAATAATAATAAACAAATGATAAGTTACCATCAAACAAATGATAAGTTACCTCCTTAGCTTCATGAACATCGAAGACCACTACTTTAGTTGTTTTTTCTTAGTCTACAACCTCCTTAGTCTGTAAAACAAATAGTAAAGAAGAAACAAATATAAGTTACCATCAAACAAATGATAAGTTACCATAAAAAAAAGATAAATAATCCAATGTTAGTTTTGCACCTCCTTAGCTTCAAAAACAACTTCCTAAACTACTACATCTTTTTTTCCATAATAATACATTACAACAGTTGGTACTTCTGAATCCTCTATCTGTAAAATAGGATATACATACTACAAATGGTAAAATGAAATGGTAAAATGAAATGGTAAAATGAAATGGTAAAATAAGATATACATACCCCATTTGTAAGGACTGCATTCACAATTGTGATAGATAGCTCAAAATAAATGTTAGATAAATACCACTTGAGCTTCCTCTTCAACGACAACTTAAGGTTACTCTTCTTGATAGGATTTAGTTTTCATATCATCAGCTTTCTCATCATCACCATCTTGTTCATCTTCGTCATCTATTTCTTTTTAAGGTTCATCTTCTTCCACTGTACCCTTCTGCAACTTCACATACAACAAATGAAAACTAAAGTTCTGAAAAAATGACAAAGTTTTAGAAAGCAAATGATGATAAAAATTCAAATGAATGATAAGAAGTTGTAAAAAAATGATACCTAAGGAAATTTACCATTATATTTAGCAGATATAGCTTTCATATTCACTTTATCTAAATCTTTTTCTACCTCCACTCCCTCTCCGGGGGCAACTTTTATTTGAAGAGTACCATACAAACAAATTATAAAACCAAATGAATGAGATGATAAAGTATATACGACGAAATGATTAAGGATATGCTGATAAAAGAGTATTAGAACCTGTTGAATCAAATTTTCTTCAGTAGATGGAATTTTATCTGGGAATGCCGCCCATCTCTTCCTTGGCCCAATATTATGCTTGTTCCCCTTAAGGATTAAGGATTTTAAAATGATCAGTGGGAAATCATCAAATTGATCATCAGTGAGAGATTTTTTCTTAATGGCTTCAACCTGAACATCAGTTCTTCTGCCTTCTTGTTCTTCTTATTGGCATTGGTCTTTTTAATATATTTTTTTTTCCATGTTCTTCTGCCATCAACCCCATAAAGAAAACTTTTTCCCTTTCTCTCTTAAGTTTTTTTTCCTTTTTAATTTTTAGATTCTTTTATCGAATCTCTATTTGCCATGTTCTCAGCCTCGCCTTCATTATTTTCTCATCACCCTCTTCTCATTTTATTTCTTAATTTGCTCGATTTTCTCAAGAGTATTGTACTAGTACTACCTAAGGAGGAGAGTGTCATCTCCATGTAGTAAAGTACTACTGTCTCCAAGTGTAGACATCAAAATACATTCCAAAATTTTACTATGGTTCTGCAACTGATGGCTTATAGTAACCAATGCATGTTCGATTGTAGGTACTTTGGGGTAATTTCTCTAATATAGATAACATTAAAATAATTGAGAAAAAGTGATTTAGAAATGACAAACAAACATTATACAATTGACAACTTACACTTAACCAATGACAAAAAAGAACTTAATAATATAAATGATATTAGGGAAAATGACAGAGAAACAATCAGACAAATGATAAGAAGGAAATAATAAATGACAAAATTAAAAAAAGAAATGGCAAGAAGCATGAGACAAATGGCAAAAACGTACTTAATAATGATAAAAACATATTTAGGATGTTTATCATGGCCTCTTGCACAAGTTCTTGCTGCATGTCAGTCTCAGACGGAAGGAAATCTAATACCACCAATTTGGGATTAGTAAAAAACTTTGTCAACGTCACAAATTCGTAACGCGTAAAAGATGTCATCCTCCATTCCTGTAGCTTAGGGAACAAATATTTGCTTCCCTCAATTATTAGAAATATTAGGTCATAAATATAGAGGAAAACCCATATTATCAATACCCAGGTACATTCATGTAGTGATAAAGCTTTATTGGATTTTTTATCCTCAGCCGATTGATAATTGTCAAACTCTACTATTTAAATCAATAAAAAATTATAGACTTGTTGACCCCAGGGTAATCTGTTGAACTTCTCTAGATTATCTACCATATCAACATACTTCACCTCAACGTTTCTTCCCTTGTTCGAGAGGATAAAGGATTGTAAAATCTTTAACAAATTTAATCGAAGAACATCATCTCCAAAACAAAACTGTACATGACAAAGACTAAGAATGGGAATTTTGTTACGTTACTCTTTATTTTTCTGCTATGTCCTCCATATTTCATTGCAAGGACACTGGAGCTTCATTCTCTATACTACATTTTTATGCTACTTTGGCTTTCGCTTTCTAGAGGGAAATGAATTCCGTGGATGAGCAGTATCTCCATCATTATCCAAACACACTAATCTTTCCTTCAAGAGATGGTCCTGTTTTTGTTGGTCCTTCAGTTGATTCCTAAGCTGATAATGCATATGAATAATTAGAAGAGAGAAATTTCTTATAATTTATAAAGTAAATTAAAGATTGTTTAGTACCTACCATGTCAATTCATTCCATAATAGTCAGGCTCCTCTTCATACCTTTCTTATTATTTAGTAATTGTTTAGGAACTTCAACACCTTCAATATTTTCCTACAGCTATTTACAAAAGATATGAAAAACATTATGATAAAAAAAAACCCAAGTCAAATGACAAAAAAAGAAGAAGATGACAACAACACATTTATAAGGAAGATGTTGGCTTACTAATGCCTCTTTGACAATATCTTCAGCCAAATCGGAATCATTTGGCTCTAATTGAAGCACTCGCAGATTTTTTTAAGAAAATAATACGCGAAATGAAAATATCTTAAAGTAGATAAAAGTTTCAAGTTTCATCATTGCAACCCTGGAAATAATGGTGCTTTATGGAATATCCAAATGTACTCCATGTCAAGAATACTTTGAAAAGACCAGAGCATAAGAACCCAGATATATCTGTGCATCTACAATGCGTTGTCAGACTTCTTATTTGATACATTTTAATACTAGGCAAAACTCTCTATTTGGGTGTGGAGTAAATCGTAAAGTTCTTAACCCCATGGAAAACTATTGAATTCATCTAGACCATTAGCCATATAAATGTATTTTAATTCAATGTTCTTACCGTTGTTTAGTAGGATAAAACTATGTATGAAATCCAGTAGATTTAAGCGCTTGACATCTTCTGTATTTAGTAACTACAAATGTTTTAGTGCATCTCCAACAGAGTGGTATGCTATTAAGGTTTTCCCATACTCTTGCAAAAAACCCATCCAACAAGGGTATGGTGGAGAGATGGTAGTATTGCAATTCATTGCGGAGGATGTCTTGAAATACTATAAGTTTAAGTATGTGAAAGATCGGAAGAGCGGATACTTGTTTAGTGATTCGACGAGGCCGAAATTCTTTAATTTTGAGTCTTCTGGGAGGCCCTGGTGCGACCATCTTGTGATGGTGAGGGGTAATTGTATGCAAGTGCCTGGGGACCCCGCGCTCGAGTTGATATATAAGAATTTTAATGAGAGTAAGTGTCTTCATTCTGGCAAAGCCTAAACCCAAAGTTGTTACTGATACATCGAGTTTGTTCGACATCGTTAGTCGAGAAGGGAGCGAACTGAACAAAGCTCTTGGAGAACTAGGAATTCACAGAGAGAAGAGTCTTAACTCTGTAGTTCAAAAAGTATAACAAGCTCATCAAAAATGAGCTATGGCTGCATCTGGCTCTGCTTATGCAGATGTCATGGAGATTCCTGCCTGTGATGTGGGTACTTCGAGCTCCTTAGTTTGGCGATAAAGAATGAAAAAGTCAGTGCCGCCTTCTAAACAAACAGCGCCTGTGCAGCTACTATCGATGGGAACTGAGGGGGTGGTTGTGGATGTGAATATGGCTCCTCCTTTGAAGAAGCAGAAAAAATAATCTGGGAAATATATCTGAGCTTCTTCGAAGGGTGTCAACTTCGAAGCCGTGGAGCAGGAGGCGTTGGACTTGGCTACGCGTGATCCCATCCGCCTAGATACTCAAATTCGATCCAGCATCTCTCAGGTATGCAATGTGTTATTTGATTAAATCTTTTTCAGATCATGATCTGACCTTGTAATACTGTTTTGTTGTATTTGTGGTGTAGCTTTCTGTTGCTTGGAAGTTGGCCGCGGAGGTGTTGAAGTAAGCTGCTGCGAATCGTGTTGAACTTGTTTGGCAACATGATACAGAAAAAGCTACTCTGTAAGAGCAGTTCGAGCAGGAAAAAATGCTGAAGAGGGAGCAGTTCGAGAAAGAGAAGGTGCTGCAGAGGGAGCAGTTCGAGAAGGAAGTTGCCGCTACAAAGTAGGAGGTTGAAGATGGGGCGAAGAAAGCTATTGATATTGCGGTGGCTTCCTGTAATAAGCTGATTCAAGCCTTCTATGTCTGGCGTTTGAGCAGAGTGGATGTCAACCTTACTCTTACTGGGAAGTATGGCGAGATTGTCTTCCCAGGGGATGACGCTTCTCTAGTGGCTGAGCAGACCCCTGCTCCTGCAGTAGATGATGATCCGACCAAGGAGGTAGCAGGATCTAAATCTTAATTTTGTAGTTGTAGTATAGATCTTGAGACTTAATCGAACTTTGTCCTTTGTATTGGTGGTAAAACTGTTTTGGACGAGGATTTGAAATTTATGTGATTGTTGTTCATATATTGTTATTTTGATGAGAATGTATGATTTGTATGTAGGAGGTAGTTCATTTGAGGGGGAAAGTGATCGAGATGGAGAAGGCCTTGAGTCGAGTAAGGGATTCTATCAATTGTATTCAACAGGTACACAATAAACTTGAATATGAGAGACGCCTTCATAAGTCGAATTTTGATCAAACTTTTAAGGAGTTATTCAAACTTCAATGTAGATATGGGAAGATAAAAATTGAGAGGGATAAGGTTTTGCTAAAAGAAACCGATAGGTTCATTTTACTCCAAAAATCCCTTAAGGATAAACGATTAGTAGATGAGAGCGATAAGTTAGAGTGTCAAAGGTTATTATTGTCTTTGACGTTATACTTTGAGGCCAAAGTTGATAGTAAGTGGGGTTAGAAGAAGGCTTACTTAGAACTATTTACCGAGAGAGACATAGTCCCGGACCCAGCTCGGGTGAAATTCTTAGCACAAGAAGCGTACAATCGCCATAGTAGAGAGGCGCAAAGATGCTCAGCTTAAGCTGGAATATCCATCATATGGGGTGGTGTAGGTGCATTGCCTGATGATCTTGACTTTTGTAGGGGCAAAGGGCAATGAGGATTCATTTCTTCAATATAAAAAAGGAGGATAGAAAGATCTACACGCAATTAGAAAACGATCTGAGGCATGCTTGTGATGAACTGGAGCGATGCAAGGGTCATAATACATGCCAGAAGGTGGAAAAGGTAGAGTGTGTTAGGCTATTGCAGAACTCTGAGAAGAGAGTGACCTTGTTAGAAGCGAGTTTACTAGATACGCAACAATGTTTGCAAATATCCCAATCACGCTTAAAGAAGGTAATTACGCCAAAGCGGGGGAATCGTGTTGCCGATATGGACCACGAACGTCAGATGGTTGATGTGATCGCATTTTATGGGTCTGAGCTCGAGAGAGTAGAAAATGAATTTAGATTTTATATCACGAGCTGTGGTAAAGATGTGGAAGTAAAGAATGATAAGTTTGAAAGTATGTGGTTTGCAAAATGGGATGAGGGTGGAGGAGCTTTAAACCCAAAATCATGAGCTGAAGACTCAGAGGAGGAAAAGGTCGAAGATCTGCTGCCTCACACACGGCATAAGACCCATCCGCAAGAGGTCATAATCTTCAATGAACCTTTGTAAGTGGATGCTAGTGGTAGTAAGGTGCGATCACAAACCAACTAGATTGAGGCATTTGGTTGTACGTTGCCTTCGTGTATCATAGCTTGATGTTGTAACAAATGTTATTGAATAATATGTCTTGCAGGAATAAATATATGTTGATATATATATTGTCTCTTGTGACCTGCTCTTCTAGGTTGAAGATAAAGATAATGACAACGTGGCTGCCTTATCCACGTCAAATAAAAAATTGTCTGCAAAGCTGCAGCAATATTCGTTGGCGGTTGAAAGAAAGACTTTGTTGAATTCAAAACAGGAATCGGAGATGCTGGAGCTGCAAAGACGACTAAATGTTGTGACTGTAGAACTGTCATGTAAGGATGCCGAGATATTGACTGTTAATAACGAATCCAAACAGTAGAAAGAATCTCTGAAGAAGAAAAAGTCAGAGACCATGACTGCGAATCAACAAGTGCTAGATCTGTTAAGTACGATAAAAAAATAGAAGAACGATCTACTGTATCATCAATCGGTAATAACAACTAATACGGATCTCTTAAAGACGCAAGATTCTGAAATCCGTTATATGCGTGAGCGCTTGAAAAGGCTAAACTGGGATTTGTGTAAGGCTCGAGATTCATGTCAGAGAAAGAACGACCGTGCCAAAACTCACGAGGAGGCATGTTTTAAGATAGATCAAGAGCTTCCTGAGGCTATCGGTAAGTGCAATTCGCAGATCGTTGCTCTTGATCGGGACAAGCAAGCTCTGGTACAGGAGTGCATTCAAGGTAATGAAGTTTTTGAGGAACTTCATGCGAAGTATAACGAGTCGCAGAGGATGATGGATGCAGCTGAAAATGATATCAATTATTTGAGGAAGGTAGATAACAAGCTGCACCGTTTGAAGCAGGAGATGGAGCGCAGTGTGCAAATAACGAGGCAATATAGAGGCTCGTTGCTGCAGGAGAAAAAATCTTTAGAAGCTCGATGTAAAGAGCTTGACGACGAACTAAACAAGGTGAAAATTGAATTTTATGAAGCTACGTTGTTGACTGCGGAAAATGTTACGTTGCGTGTTATGGCTATGCTACATGCTGATGTAGAGAAATTTCGAACAGAGCGTGAGTCGATCTTGGCTGCTACAACTGAATATGTCACGGAATATGACTTGCAGCTGGCACGGCTATCCTATATAGATAATTTGAAGTCGAGGGTTATAGAATTGTTGAATGCACCTTGTACTATAGTAGATGCGACTAGTCCCTCCCTTGTCCTACTTTCATCTGGGCCTGGGGAGAGTTTGAATGTTGTATCCCCAAAACGTGAGTAGTAGTTTCATTTGTAATGAGATAAAATGTAAGTATGTCTTTGTTGTAGAAAAATGTCTAATGTTGTTGTTATCTCTATGTATAATCGAATTTGGCGATCCAACGAATGATCATATAGAAATTTAGGGATGTGGTATTGTAAGTCAGTTTGAACTGTATAACTTGTATAAGTCAATTCGAACAAATCAATAAAGACTGTTATGAGATATTTGAAGGTCGCATTATTGTCAAGTCGAATTGATTGTCTTAATAAGCGACCCTCTGAGCAGCGTGTATGTAGATCCCAGTTATGGGTCGATCTGAACGATCATGATTAGACAGTAAATATTGCATAGCTAAATGACGTCTTTGCCAAATCAAATTGAATGACTCAATAAGCGATCCTCAGAGAGCGCATATATATTTGAAGAGCAATGAAGCAGATCCTGTTTATAAGTCGAGTTGAGCGACCGTGATGGGACGTGTATTGAATATTGCATAGCTAAATAGCGTCTCAGCCAGATTGAATTGATTGACTCAATAAGCGATCTTCGGAGAGCGTGTATGTATTTGAAGAGCTATGAAGCAGATCCCGGATATAGGTCAAGCTGAGCGACCGTGATGGGACATGTATTGAATATTGCATAGCTGAATGGCGTCTCAGCCAGATCAAATTGATTGACTCAATAATCGATTTTCAGAGATCATGTATGTATTTGAAGATTTATGAAGCAGATCTCGGTTATAGGTCGAGCAGAGCGACCGTGATGGGATATGTATTGAATATTGAATAGCTAAATGGTATCTTAGCCAGATCGAATTGATTGACTCAATAAGCGATCCTTGGAGAGCGTGTATATATTTGAAGAGCTACGAAGTAGATATTACTGTAGTAGTAGGTTGATTTGAGCGAACCATATGAAGATGAGTACAATGCTGAAATAGATTTGCAGCATGATGATAAAAATTTGCTTTATTGAGAAAAATTTGAAGTTACTGCATGTTTAATTTTGATACAGCTTCAGTCAGCGGGTATTCCATGGATTAGGTATAGGTACTCCATCATGTATACTTAGATCGTAAGATCCCAAACCGCTCGTGCCAGTTATGATGAAGGGACCTTCCCAATT
The DNA here is from genome assembly GCA_014058105.1 of Kingdonia uniflora. NCBI lineage: Eukaryota > Viridiplantae > Streptophyta > Magnoliopsida > Ranunculales > Circaeasteraceae > Kingdonia > Kingdonia uniflora. Next base: position 56,394 of record JACGCM010002372.1, read on the forward strand.
GTCTGTTAATTTCCCCGTATTAGGCATTTTGCAATATTGGGGGATTTCTCTGAGAACGAGGTTCTTGATTTTGAATTCTCGATGTCGAACGCGCTTGTTTTAAGACTGTGATAAAGCAAGCTAATATCTTCCCAAATTGGCAATGGCTCTTTTGCGTGTTTCTTCAATTATATTCAGGTTGCATGCGATCTAAAATTTGTTTTCTTCATCTGTCATCTCGTGATCGTGTATTGGGTGATGATACTGAGTTGATATTATGGCTTCCGTCCCGTAGGCCAATAAGAATGAAGTACAACCTGTTGATGTTCTTGAAGTTGTTCGATATGCGCAAAGTACGTGTGGTAACTCGTTCACCCAGTTCTCTTTTTTGTCATCTAAACATTTTTTGAGCCCATCCACAATCGTTCGATTAGTAATTTCAGCTTGTCCGTTTCCTTGAGGATAATAAAGGTTTGATGGGGAGAGAAAGACATTGTGCTAAATGAGGAATGCGATGACTCTGGAGCCAACGAACTGTGGTCCATTATCGATTCTAATAAGATGCGGTTTGCTGAACTGAATGATAATGTGCTCCCAATTAAATCTGATGACTTCTTCTTCTCGTGTTCGGCAGAAAGGGACTGCCTCTTCCAATTTAGTGAAGTAATATGTAGCGACGGACGAATGCTTTCATTTTCCTGGTACTGTAGGAAATTCTCCTAGGAGATCGAGAGCCCATCGTCTGAATGGCCAGGTGACTTGGCTTGAGTGTAATTCGAGCGTTGGGGATCGTATCTTCGGACCATTACACAGGCAAATGTCACACTTGCGTGTGTACTCGATCGCTTGAGCTTTCATCTTAGGCCAGATCATTCCTTGTATTAACGATCTGTTAGCAAGAGATCGTCTTGCGGCATGGGACCCGCATGTGCCTTCGTGTAGATCATGCAAGAATTGTTGTGCTTCTTTTTCAGATAGACAGAGGAGGTATGGACGAGTGACTGATATTTTATAGAGGAGGTTGTCCCGGACATTAAAACTACGGGCATTTTCGATTAATCTCTGTCATTTTGTAGGATCCTTTGGGAGTGGGACATCGAATTTGTCGTGAGGTCCAATGTATCTCGTAAAAGGCTGTCTCCAATCACTTCCGATCTCCTCGCTGCCCCCAGTATTAATGGCGTTGGATACGGTAGCATTAATGTTAGGGTTAGAAATGACGTCGATTTTTTAAATAGCGAGCTTCTGATCCAAGGACCCCAGCGAGCGTAAGCGAGTTCATCTGAATGTCTATTTTCTCCCCTTGGTAAATGTTCCATAGAAATTGTCTAAAATTTGTTCATTCGTTCGACCACTGCAGCAGCATAGTCAATCATTTCCCCATTGGCTTGATAGATACCCGCGTGATGATTGGCGATCAGTAATGAATCGGTGTAGACAAAGAGCTCTGTTACGCCATGTGTGAGTGTCATGTCCAAGCCATGAATTAGTGCCTCATATTCGGCTACATTGTTGGTTACTTCGAAATTGAGGTGAATGGATTTTTTGAGCCGATCATTAGAAGGAGTAATAAGAACAATCGCCACTCCTGATCCGGCTGGTCCGACGGAGCCGTCCGTCAAAAGTTGCCAGCCCTTCTTTGTTACCCAATCGGACTTTTATTCAGGCTGTACTGTGAGTGGTTCATCTTTGTTTTCATCAACATCTTTTTCCCAATCAGGATCATCTACTGGATAGTCAGCTAGAAAATCTGTTATAGTTTGACCTTTCTGAGAGTGGCGTGGCCTAAAATGTATGTCGTGTTCTCCGAGTATTACTGACCATTGCTGAATACGTCGAGATTTTTCGTGCTTAGATAAGATTTCACAGAGTAGATAGTTCATTAATACCCAAATAGCGTGGGGTTGGAAATACTGTTTTAATTTCTGAGACGTATAGACGAGGGCCAAAAGAAGCTTCTCGATATTGGTGTATCTTGTTTCAGTTGGGTCAGAGTCTTGCTAATAAAATAGACTGGTTTCTCGGTCATTTCATCAAGTCGGAGGAGGACGGAGCTGAGAGAAGTATTTGAGATGGCTAAGTATATGTTAGCTCTTCTCCATCTGCTGGTGTGCTCATAACTGGCGGTTGACCCAAATGTTGTTTAAGTCGAGGAAAGCGGCTTCACATTTATCTGTCCACTCAATCTTGGGATCCTTCTTTGACTTTCCCCGCAATGTACCTTGTTTAAGCAGATCGAATAGAGGTTGGCATATGTCTGATGATTTGGACACAAATCTGTTAAGTGCTACAATCTTCCCGACTAGTTTCTGAACATCCTTTTTTGTCTTTGGAGAAGGCATAGCCAAGAGAGCTCTTATACATGATGGATCAGCTTCAATTCCTCGTTTACTGATGAGGTGGCCCAAGAATTTCCTGGATTGTACTCCGAACTGGCATTTGTTAGGATTTAAACGCATTTTGTAAGCTCGTAAGATCGCAAAAATTGCTCATAAATCTGCCAGATGGTCTTCTTTCTTGAGACTCTTGCAAAGCATGTCGTCGATGTAAACCTCCATTATTTTACCGAGCTGATCTTTGAACATTTGTGTCATCAATCTCTAATAGGTAGCGCCAGCATTTTTTAGACCGAAAGGCATGACTTTATAGCAATACAGGCCTTGTTCGGTGATGAATAGAGTCTTGTCTTGATCTTCAGGGAAAAGTGTGGTGGATCTTATGGTGAATGCAGTACGGATTTCCTGGTATGGGTTGAAGAATATTGGCATTTTTGAAGAGCACATCCTTTTGCAGTAGCGGATATATGTTTGCAATGGTAGTTGCCAACTGTGGCAAGCGCGAAATTGGTCTCTTTTGTCCTTGGCGTGTTCGATCATCATAGGACTTGAAACATTTCTAATCACCTCCATAGTCTTTACTATTGTTGCGAGTACGTTCTCCTGTATGATCATTGGTGGATAGAGCGATGCGCTGAGGTTTTTGTTTTTCAGTCGTCAGTCTTTCGAAGTCGATGAAATTGTTGACCTTTTCCATCATATCCTCTAATATTTGTGGCTTGTTGAGGATCAGATGTTCCTTGACTCGTCCCTCTATGGGTAACATAATGGTGAAAGTGGAGATCGTGATCCTTTTGTCGAGGTTATCGAGCTTTCGAGATTGCCCAAAAAAAATTCTGGTAAATGTCTCCAATCTTTCCCCTGGCGCTTGCTTGAGACTAAACAAAGAGTAAAGACTTTCCTTCTTGTCTTTATTATGCGAATAGTTCTTGACGAACAGTTCGCGAAGTTGCTCGAGGGTGAGGATAGATCCTTCATTCAGTGTATGAAACCATCGTAGAGGCTAGCCTTTTAAGCTGGTCAGGAACAGACGACAAGGGATATGGTTGGAGGAGGAATATAGTCCCAAATAATCTTAAAATTCTTGGACGTGTTCCACAGGATCCCCCCCCCCCTTAATATTTCTGAATCGTTGGAGTGCGAAAACTGGTTAGTACTTCTTTTTCTAGCAACTCTTGTGCGAGCGGACTCTTCTGCAACCTTGCATAGTTGTTCCTCCCGTTGAGTATTTGAGCGTCTAAGAGCTCTTTGATGCATTTTTCCACCTGTTCTGGAGTGAGGTGTTGTCGAGACGTGACAGCTCGTCTTGTTGTTGGCCCTCTCACAGGATTGTGCTCCCCTGTTGCTTCTCCCATGCGCTCATAGAATAAAATTTGGGATTTTTTCCCTATTTTGCTCCTCTTGTGGTTATAGATCTATTACCGCTCCAGCAGATAATGGTGGATTGATGTGACTCCGAGGCAAGACTGGTTCTTACAGAATCTGAGAAAGCGGGGTATTTTTACCTTGATGCCCCAAGCGATCATGGACTGATATTATCGAGGCGGCGGGCAAAGCGTTCTGCTATCTCAGATTTGCCGTTATTTGAGCTTGTAGTGCCCTGATAGTATCCTGCATTTTGGCGAGCTATTTCTCCATTCGTCGCTCAGTTTCTGTCTATATAGCCATTCACAGATCTGCCACTCCTTCAGCAGCATCAGGCAGGGCATGGTGTGATTTGTCTTGATTTACCATCTTTCAAAGATAAATGCAATGAAAACTAGATCGGAGAACGCTGAGTGTAATCTTCGTTCCCACAGACGATGCAAAATGTAATAGCATATTTTTGTATTGCACGAAGATAGCGCTTTAAGCCTTCGAAATCTAGTATGTTTAGTTATGAACAGGAAATAAACAACACTAGATTTAGCGTAGAAAACCCTTGAATAGGTTAAAAACCACGACCTCTCCTGAGGATTTTAGAAAGAGAGAGATACATATTTAGACTGCTAGCTATTACAAAAGAGAGAGAGAGAGAGAGATGTAGAAAATGATCTCTTAGAGGTTCCCAAAGCAGTCCCCCTTAATCTGCAGCTATTTAGTCTTATTTATAGGTCTTATAATATGACCGTTGGCTACATTGATAATGGGAGTTACAATATCAAGTTTTGATGAGTCTTCTTGGTGGATTTTTGTAACGTCCTAATACTTGTTGATCTGTAACAAATCCATTAATATTCTTTAGTTGTAGCTTCAGACCGTTGGGAAGATATGATCTTCTGTGATGCTCACGTGCATAGGATCTGTTGACAAGTGGAGAAGTATCTTCTGTAGCGCAAAGTCGCAGGATGCTTTGATATCTTCAAACTGTTGATGAAGATGCGATCTCTAATAGTGTTCGCATGTATTCGAACTATTGATAGATATCTGAGTATTTTTTGCAGTGCGATATTATTGGATGTTTTATCATCCCTGAGCTGAAGATGAGGAAGTCTGTATTACGATCTCCTTGCTTTTAGTCCTTGATTGGTTATCAGTATGTTTACTCGAGTTATGCGAGTTCGAATATCGAACTCAGTACGGGATTAGAAATAAGCCCTCACACAATATGAGACCAATAAATAAGAGCAGTGAAGAACAGATAAATAGAGGACTTTCACTATCTATAGTATATATGCAACACTACCCAGAATACTCATATTAATAAGTAGTCACTCAATTAATAACATTATTATTCCTACATCCTCAAGAGAGGTCGTGGTTTTTATTTGGGCTACAACTTTTTTCTGAACTTCAGATTTTTTCTAAAATTTGATCTAATTTTTCCAATTTTAGAACCCTATTTTATGTTTTCGATTCTCAAAAATCCGAATTCTGATTTTTTTTTATTTAAATATCGGATCGGAATCGGACAGCTTTTTGCCATTCCGATTTTTTGAAATTTTGATCCGATTTTTCCGAATAACATCCGATCCAATTATTCTGAATAATATCCAATCCAATTATTCTGAATAACATCCGATCTAATTTAATCTGAGCCTCCCAACTTCCAACTTGAGGGAGTTGGGACTAAAACCTCAAACAAAATATACTTCATCTAGGTCTGCCTCAATTTCTTCTCCTTCTCTACAAGGGCTCTCTCTTCTCTACTAGTGAAACCTCACTCCCATTTTCCTTTTAAGGTAAGAATCTCTCGATCTCTCTTCTCTCTTTCTCTTTCTTCTCTCTCTTTCTCTCTCTAAAACTCTAGAAGCCATAGTGGGGGTGAGACATGGTCAAGTGGCGTTCAGTTGGTTATAAGGTTAGACTTTGGGTTTAAGTAATAGTGGGAGGTTATTTTTTAATACTCTTCATCTATCTCTAAAAAGGCTTTCACAAATATATGGTGATATTTTTATCTTAAAGCAAGTTACTTAAACTTGTCAAATGATATTATATTTTGTAAACTTTATAATTTAGACAATATTTATTTCCAAGTTGTTATCATTTAACTTGTGTACCAAAGTTTTTATGATGGTATCCTTTATTATCAATTGTCTAATAATATATCGTGACAATTTCCTGCCAAATATAAAAAAATTAATTTTCTAAATTCTTTTCCAATTTTATCAAGATTTTTGAATTTCGAATTTTTTGAAATTTTTAGAATTCCGTATTTTTCATAATTCTAAATTTTCTGATAAATCTGTTTTTTTTCATATTCGAATCCATTTTCGTTTTTCCAAAGAAGAAAAAAATCAGAACATATTTTACATTTCCAAAAAAATCAGAAAAAATTCTGACTGCCCCCATTTCTTATCCAAAAATAGGCCTAGTTTTTACATATTCAAAGGTTTTCATGCTAGATCTTTTTTTCATTTATGGTTACTTGTCAGCTACCTAATATTCTGCTCATCTTTGGTGTGAGAAACTAAGTTTAGGTTCTGAATTTAGGCTCTTATATTTGGCGGCGTCTCCGGGAAAATTAGCCACAATTAATCTCAAGTACGACATATACTAATCAGATTAGAAAAATGTCAAATACCAGTTAAATACCCCTGGTATTGTAAATAGAAAGAACAGGTACAGGAAAAAAATCCATTGGAAGAGCTTCGAGCTATGCTCAACTCCAAAACAAAAAGAAGAACATTGTTAGAGCAACAATTAGCGGAAGTACAAAATGATCTAAAAATTCTATAGGGATAACAAACAGTAACACAAAAGAACAATAAAATACAACTGACTATATCAAGAATTTTAGCCCATGATAGATTGGGACCTCACATAAGTATTAGCCAAGGAGCTGATATTTAATCAAACCAAAATCCACGGGGACCTAAGATTTTTTCAGTACCTGTCGTTCAACAAGAAGTCGATAAAGATCCAGTTGATCTCAGACAGGTGGAGGACATACTAAAGATAAGAACCCGAATTCTTATACGGTAATAGCCAGCGAGGGAAGTGGAGATCACAACCCCATGGAGAAGCATCTTCAACGCCAGATAGTCACAACCCGACAGTTGGATGCCCAAACATGCCCCAAGTCTTGGATGCCCAAACATGCACAAGTTAAAACATTATTAGCATATTACAAAAGAGCCCGATTGTACAGGAATTGCGGGACAAGGATGTGTCGTCAAGCTTTCATACACCAAAGATTTGAAAGTATAAAGGGATGGATCTTGTTGAGCACATGTAGGAATTTTAAGATTATTTGCGATTTAGGATTGTATTTGATGTCGAACCTCATTTTATGTCATTTATTTCCAATCAGCCTCTAAGGCCAGGCCCTACACTGGTTTCACTTGTTGGATAAAGGATTAATCCATTAATTCTTTTGATCAATTATGTGAACCCTTTATAAAGAACTATTTGTACAACCGTGATAAGGAAGATAATCTCTACACCCTTATCAGTCTTAAACAAATGTCAGGAGAGAAGCTCGAAGCATTCACCAGGAAATTTTTGGATCTGGCCAGGAGAGTGGACAGTCTCAACCAAAAAATCATAATGTCGTCCTTTACAAAAGCTATACTCATTGAAACTGGAGTGAAGGAATACCTCATCATCTTAAACAAACCAACAACTCTGGAAGAAATGGTCGAGAAGGTAAACAATTACATCGATCTCGAAAGAATGATGTCTTAAAGACATAAACCTACAAAATTTATCCTCACAACTAAAGGACAAAACACAAAACGAGAATTCAAACATACTACAAATACTAGAGATAAGTCCAAAGGAGACCGACCTCGAAAAGGAAATAATCTTCCAAAGCTTTGTCGCCCGAGATTGATTGCCAAATTAGCAGACATCTATCCTACACTTCAGAAGGATAAGTTTTTTTAGAAATGTACAACCTCTTAAGTCAATTAAAGGAAAATTGTACTATAAACATCACGAAGTCAGACATCACGATACGGAGTGATGTTATGCGCTCTAGAGGCTCATGAAATACATACTTAAAGATGGAAGAATACACGAATACATTGTCGATGTGAAAAGCTATAAGAACGGGAACTACAAAAAAATAAAGGTAATAAAATCATCCAGATCGAAGAAGGGACTGAAGAGAAGCGCCTCTATCATCTTCACCTCAGTCACATTATTAAGACACACAAGGTAAATAGGTCGGTCAGGTTCAAAAGAAGCCGACTCATTCAATATCACGACCTATTCGTGGTAGAAAAAGAAGCTCGATTAATCCCATAATCAAGTAACATGAGAGCTAGGATCTCCATCAAAGATTGCGACGTTAGCCATATTAAATTTCTTCACCATGATACTAGAAGTATTATTGAAGTACTTTTTTATAGCACAATCGAGCAGATGGGTCTAACAGACCGAGTTGAGACCAGTAATATGGATATTAGTGGCTTCAATAGATCTAAAGGGGTACGAGTGGGGAAAATTGTACTTCTTATCACAACAGGCCTAACGATAGTCGATGTGATAATTTATATCATGAATACAAAATTAAGATATTTAGGGATAAAGGGGCGATGTTAGCTACATAATCTGAAGGCCATTCCTTTTACTTATCATCATGCATTGTAATTTGGCTGGAATGGTGGGATCTACTAAGTAAATGGCAGCCAAAGACTAGCTTAAACGTGCAAAAATACAGTAACTATTGTGACACATACTTTTGAGGAGTTTGAAGCATAGAAATTAGCAAAAACTTGACCTACAGAAGGCCAGTCATGAACCGCAAAGATCACAAAATACATCAAAATTAATGGGACTAATCGAGGTACGTTTGTAGGGACTCGTTTACCTTCGGTCGAACAGGAAACATTTATTGAATTCATGAATACCTTGTCGTTACAGAAAACTCACGTAGTTTGGTGCTCATTCGACTTGACAGGAAAATAGAAAAACTTGCATATTTTATCAATAAAAATCTTACTCTGGCATAGTCATGGTACACTAAAATTAAAAAACTACTCCTTACCCTTGTTTATACCTCGCAGAAGCTATAACAATATTTTCAAGCTCAATCAATTTAGGTAATGATGAATTATCCCCTTCGAAAGGTCTTATCGAAGAAAAAAAAATCTAAACGAGTACCACAATGGTCAGTTAGCTTGGGTGAGCACGATATACGCTTTGAACAAAGACATTCCAAAAAGGGGTAGGCAGTAACTAATTTTTTAGCGAATTTTCCTGTAAAAGACCAAGATTGGGAAAAATACGATCCCAACATAGTTGAAGAACAATTCAAGAAAAAGGCTGACTAGGTATGGAAAAAAGGGTGGTGCCTTTTGACCGACGGATCTGTTGGGCCAACAGGATCATGATTCGGGATCGTTCTAATCATACCTTCGAATTATAGGATTGAAAAATTGATCTGACTCAATTTTGTGGCAACAAACAATGGAATAGAGTACGATGTGTTAATCCACAGATTGAACATTACATTAGAGCTTGGAGTACCCAAACTTTCTATATATACTGACTCTCTATTGACCGTAAACCATTACACATAATAATATCATAAAAATGGAAAGATGGTAGAATACGCTACCCTAGTGGCCGACAGAATAAACAAATTTTAGAAGGACACGATTGAGTATTTACCTCGGAGAAAACATAAATACAGACTCCCTCGCTTATCTGCCAGGAATTCTCAAAACATAGGCCTGATATTTAAAATCAAAGTAGTATCTACCCACAGTGTTAATCTTGTCAGCTCGATTGTAATTAATACTGGGGGCGATGAGCCCAAAGAAGATAATTGAGAGGTTACCTTTTTCTACAATATATTGGTCCCCAGAATGATTTTATAGGTGAGCTCCCTGAAGATGTCAATATAAGAAGAAGACTGCTAGACAACGTAAAATGATACATAGTTATCGACAAGGAGCTTTAAAAATATCAATCACGGGTCCTTATTTGAAGTGTATGTCTAAAAAAGATGCCAATGACTTGTTACGAGAATTACATGAAGGAACATGCGGATCACACGCCGTTGGTCGTTCCTTGGCAAATTGAGCAATCACCCAAAAAAAAATTGGCCTAAAATGATAACACAGGCCGAAGAATATGTGATGCCTATCGAAGACATAGACATAAAATTTAAGCTCCAGCTATGGACTTGCACGCGAACAAAGTATATTGGCCTTTTAAATGATGGCTTCTTGACCTAGTGGGAGAATTACTAAACACTCCTGGGAAAAGATGATATATTTTGGTAACAACTGATTACTTTACAAAATGGGTAGAGGTAGTTGCTTTATGTCGATAACGGTCAAGTAGAGATCACTAACAAGACGATAATCGATAGGATAAAGAAGTGCTTGAATGACAAAAAAGGAAATTGGATCCAAGAATTGCCACACATACTTTGGACGTACCGAACAACCCCACGAGTATCTATAGGGTGTACCTCTTTTCTTTTAGCATATAGAACTGAAGCTGTCATCTCGACCGAATATTATCACCCCGTACATGATCACGAAATAATGGATGAGGAAAATTAATTTCAATTAGCATGCAATATGAACTGGATCAAAGAAACGAGAGACCAACCAATTGTAAATCTTAGAATATATCATCTCGCATTGGCCAAATCCAATAACAAAAGAGTTAGCAACAGGGAATTCGAAATCCAAGATCTCGTCTTAAGAGAAATGTTGGAATTGTTTTAACTTTAAATGTTTTATAGAAACAAATATGGTTAAATGTTTTATCCCACATTGGAAATAAAAAGAATTTTCTACTAGTTTTAATATCTTTATTTCTTACTTGGATTTAAAAATCTACTCTAGGAGTGTGCGCACTCTAATGAGATATTTTGCATCGAGTGCGACTTGTGCACGCGTGTGTGCGTGGGAAAATTGGCTTCTGAGGCACTTTTTGGCGCTTTATTAGGCACACAAAAGACTTTGCACTCTTACCGCGGTCATGGGGCATGGGCTTAATGGGCTTGGGTTTTGATCTGAAAGAGATAACCTCCTGAACTTCTATGATTGTTAGAGTTTGTAACTGATTAATATTATTCATTAGGTATTGAGAGATAAAGCCAATTAATTAGGTTGTTATATAATAAGTGTGACTTATTTGATATTAATACTTTAATGTATTAATTAAACAGTTTTAAAACTAAACAGTCATAGACCTTACTTATAAAATCACATCTGTGAGTAAAAATATCGAGAAAACAAATAAGTTTTGTTTCCTTAATTTTATTTTTTGTTTTTAGGAATTTAGGAAAGGTGAAACAAACTTGATCACTCAGTGCAGTACAAACACATAGCGATGGAACGGGTCTAGCTTGGTTGAATCTTGGAGATAGTAATGTTGAGTTCTCTTACACCTTTAGAGAGGCTTCAACTATCTTCAAGAAGTGCTTGCGCGCCTCCTTTCTTGGTTTGGTAATTGGTTTTCTTTTGGTAAAAATTATTTCTTTCTTTTTAAATTTTCCCAACAATTTGAAAATAATTTTTAACTCCTTGGCTATTATATCGACCAATTCGATGGGATTATTTTCAAATGACTCGACACACTTTGATGGAAAGAATTTTTATCGCTGGGATGATAAGATGGTGTTTTTTGCTGAAATAACTCAAAATTTATTAAGTTCTTTCTGAAATTTGTCCCACTACACCTGCTGAAACTATATTTAATAATGTTAAAAAGGTGCTAGAAACAATTCATAAATGGAAAGATGATGACTATTTGTGTTGTCACAATATTTTGAATTCTCTTACTGATGCTCTGCATAATCAGTTTAAGAAAAAGACCAATAATTCAAAAGACTTATGAGAAGGTCTTAGGACTGTATATGTTGCGAATGAAACTAGAACCAAAAGGTTTCAAGACAGTAATTGCATAGACTATGTTATGGTTGATTCTAAACCGATTCTAGAGCAAGTACAATAATTTTAAGTATTTGTTTATTCAATTGTTTCTGCTAGGATGAAAATTGATGCAAACTTTCATGTGAGTGTAATTATTTCCATGTTACCTCCGACTTGGAAAGATTACTAAAAGAAAATTATACACAAGAAATAGGACATCACCCTGGATGATTTTCTTTACATCTACGGGTTAAAAAGAATCTCGTAATTGAGAAAAGGTAACTTAAAAGACTAATAATAGTATTGTAAAAGCACATGTTGCTGAATTTACAGGTCCAAAGAAGGCTAAAGAGCAAAAAAAATATTCAAAGAATAACTTCAAACCTATAAAGAAATACTTCAAGAAGAAGCCAAGAACCAAACAAAATGGAGATAAAAAGAAATCTTATTGCTATGTATGTGGCAAGCCTGGCCATTTTACAAGAGATTTTCGTTTCAAAAATGACAAACAACATGAAGAAGATAAACTAATTACTATGGTGTCTGGAGTGAATATGGTTGGAGGAGAAGTTGATTGGTGGATTGATTCGGGTGCAACGAAACATATTTGTTGTGACAAGAATATGTTCGTAACTTATGAACTTGTGGGGGATGGGATGTACGTCTATATGGGTAATTTTTCAACTTCCAAGATCGTTAGTAAGAGTTTAGTAGATCTTAACTGCACATCTGGAAAGACCATCATCTTAACTGAAGTATATCATGTTCCAAAGATTTATAAGAACTTGGTTTTAGACAGTCTCTTCAGTTCTCATGGTTTCAAAATTTTGTTTGAATCTAACAAAATGATCCTTATAAAAAATGGCAATTTTGTGGGTAAGGGTTATTCTATTTCTGGAATGTTTAAATTGAATGTCATGAATGAATCTATTTTTGTGTATATTCTTGAGTCCTCTGAATTGTGACATGGTAGATTGGACCATGTAAACTATTAATCAATTTAATCAATGGCAAGTAATGGATTAATTCCAAAATACAATCAGACTCACAAAAAATGGATAACATGCAGCAAATATAAAGTTACTAGAACCTCTTTTAGATATGTTGAGAGATCATTAAATGTTTAAGATCTTGTGCATTCAAACATCTATGAGATGACGGATGTTCTATCCAAAAATAGAAAAGGGATATTTCATTACATTCATTGACAATACTTCAAGATACACTTACATATTTCTTTTAAGGACTAAAGATGAAGCCTTGGAAAAGTTCAAAATGTACAAAGTTGAAGTTGAGAACTTTCACAATCACAAGATAAAGATTCTTAGGTCTGATAGAGGGGGAGAGTACCCAGCCACGGGTTTGCAAGAATTTTGTGAAGCTGAAGGGGTGCACCATCAAATGTCTACTTCAAAGACACCAGAACATAACGACATTGTAGAATGGAAGAATAAAACTATTACAAAAATGGTAAATTCCATGCTTTTCAGTTTGGGTGCTCCATCTAATTTATGGGGATAAGCTCTTCTTTCATCATGTCATATTTTGAATCGGGTTCCTCATAAAGCAATTGGAAAGACTCCTTGTGAAGTATGGAAAGGGAGAAAGCCTAACTTGAATTATCTCAAAGTCTGGAGCTACTTAGATCAAAAGTTTGACCAAGAGGGTTGGATGCCATCTTTGTGTTGTACTTTCATGAGTAGCAAGCCTTACAGATTTTAGAATTTGGAATCTCCAATACCTTATTTTATTATTGAGTCAACAAATGTTAATTTTTTTGAGTACATCTTTCCGCTTAAGAAGAATAAAGAAATTTGGGGGTTGAGTCTTCGAGTTTACACAAGATAAATAATGTAACTATTGTACCGGTGGAACCTCATAAAACTGTTAGACCTCATATACTTAAAACTTTGGTCTTGATTATGTTCTTATGGCAGAAAAGGATCCTAGTACTTATTTTGAGATTCCATAAGGAAGCAATTAATGATGAGATTTACTCTATAATGTTTACTACCTCCGGGGAGCAAGACGATTGGATGTAAGTGGATATTTAAGAGAAAACTTTAACCCAACATTTTAATTGAAAATTGCAAAGTTTGTTTGGTGGCAAAAGGATACAAGCAATGTAAGGGTTATGATTTCTTCGATATGTATACACCTATAGCAAGAATCTCCACAATAAGACTCATGATAACTATTACATCATTGAACAATCAAGTTATACATTATATCGATGTGAAGACCGCTTTTCTGAATGGAGATCATCACAAAGAAATTTATATGGTTTAGCCAGAGGGATTTGTCCTGTATAATAATAAGAAAAAGATATTGTAATGGCTTATTCCACATCTCGAGCTCATGCTTCATCTTCGAACTAGAGACGAACTTTCGACGTCAACAACATAGTACATGGCACAATCACAAACATGTACAGAACAAGTTTCTCAACCAATACCACTCATCCCTAATGATACTCGTGCTATTAGTTGAGAGGCGTCTTGTAATAGCTTATTTCGTATCTCGAACTCAAGCCTCATCCTCGATCTCATCAGCATACAGGAAACACTACTAAAGACGTAACTAAACTTTCCATAGTTCGAGACATCACTTTTGACCTGCGCGAAGTACACAGTCAGCAATAGAGCCATTGTACAGCATCAAAGATCAGAACGTTACACAACCTGGTCAAAAAATATCTCACACTTACTTTGTAACGTCCATCATTAAGGGGCATTATGGTCGTCAAACAGTCTTATTAGAGGACCTATAAGAAGACCTAGAGAACTGCAGATGAAAAACGGAACATTCACCACAGAAAAGTTCTTACTCTATCATACAACATTCTCAGAACGATCATTGTAATAAACTAGCAATATCAATAAGATCATCACTTTCTCAAAATCCTCAAGAGAGGTCATGGATTTTAACCTATTCAAAGGTTTTCTACGCTAAATCATCTTGTTGCTTACTGACTATTATTCTTGAACGTTCTGAATATATTTAGTGTAAAGGCTAAGTCCGGATCCCAGAACTAGGCTATTACATTTGGCGCCATTTATGGGAATCGAAATTTTCAAACCTATTATCTCAAACATTGTTGATCATTTTTCTTCTCAGAATGTCGCCTCCAGGTCAGAGCACGCTAATCGTCTAAGTAGAAGAAAACGTAGCTTTTGCAGACCTGAGGGCCACTTTGAACTTGGAAACAAAAAGGCGTGCAGCCTTGGAATAACAACTCGCGAGTCTACAGGATGCGCTGAAGGTTTTACAAGGTTGCAGGTCGCCGCCCAGAAGAACAAAGCCGTACAACCTGAGTGCTCGTGGATTTCTATTCATAACAAAATTGAACCTCCTCCGAAGGGCATTCACGCAGGAGGTACGCTCCGATCTAACCATCAACAACAAGGCATGGAGTCTATCCCGATCCTGAAGATCTAACAAGAAGTAGATGGCAGCCTGGCGAGAGTCAGACAGACTAAAAATTTACCTCGAAGTGTTTGAGTCCTGGCAAAGGAACGCCTAAGTGAAAGGAGTGGTGACTACAAACCTGGAGAAGGGCGCGTCATACGACCAACCATCACAGCTTGACAATATGCCACTCAGGAACAGGTTGAAAAGCGAATCAAGGAATTACTCGAAGTACATACGCCGACTAAAGGGATCCACAATAGATTATAAAAGAGCCTGATCGCCCAAAAGCTATTGGATGGTGAGGTCCCCACTGGGTTTCACACTCCGAAGATCCGAAAGTACAAAAGAACTGATCCAGTAGATCATGTTCAAGAGTTCTAGGATGCTCTAGGCCTGTATTTCACGTCTAACCACATTCTATGCAGGTTCTTTCCTATAAGCTTATCAGGCGAACCCTTGCTATGGTTTCACACACTACCTGAAGGATCCATCACAACTTTCGAACAATTGCGCGAACACTTCGTCAGGCTTAGTAGTGACATACGACTCAGCTACTTTCTTAGTGCTTAAATAAAAAAAGCATTTTCTGTTTCCATCGACGGAAGTTCCGACCTTCAAATTTGAAAGGTTTGTTATTGTCGATGAAGACAGATAGGGCATTACTATCTCCATCCATAGTAGATACTAAAATTATCTTAAAATTGTAGGGAAAAATTATACTATGTTACCTCTGTAGCAGTTATTAGGAGCAGAGATTCATAGAATTTAAAACATTATTAATAGCAAAACGAATAAGAGGTATTGAAGTAATAATCCGAAAATGCTGAGTCGGGGACTAGGTCTCTATCTTTAAGATGTTTCACCGTACTACCATTTACAAACATTTGATTGCTGCGTCGCCTCTAGGATAAAACAACAAAGTAGGAACTTCTCTTGCAAGGAAGAAAGACCTTTGAATGACTTACACTTTCAACTAGTTTACTCGGATTTTAAACTCATGATTATATCGAAGAGAAGAAAATATTTGTGTATTCGATGATAATAAAACTGAGGCACATCTTCTCTTTATATAGAGCAAGTTCGAAACGGTAACAAGAGTTAATGGTGGGATACGTCATCAAAAATGTTTGAAACGGAAATGAAACGTTTAAGACTTAATTACGAAATAGCTTAACCCGTTACCTTTGAGGTATTCAAAATGAAAAAGTTCAGTTCCAATAAACTTGGTTCGAATTTGGTCTTCTGGGAACTCCAGGTCGAAATAGACTTAGTTCGAATTGATCCAGGTCGAGATCGAATGGATTCAGTTCGAATTGGTCCAAGTCGTATAGACTTGGTTCGAATTGATCCAGGTCGAGATCAAATGGACTCAGTTCAAATTGGTTCAGGTCGAATAGAATTGGTCTTAACAAAATTAATTCTTTCATAGAGGCCCAAGTCTGAGGCCCAAGCCCATTAATCAAATAAAGTTTTAAACTTATTTTTTTAGCCTGCCCCCGCCCAACATAGAAAATAAAGGATCTAGGTTATATCAAGGAAAAAATCTACTCTTCCAAGTAATGTGGGACTAAAGAAGTCACATAGAGTTTTGGAGATATAAAACCCAATAGGAAGTATAAAATGTAGACAAAGTTTTCTGAATCATTTCTGTCTGGAAGACTTTATCATCACTCAGTAAACTTAGTGAGGCAACTTTTAAGACTACCACGTTGTATGATGCCATAGTCTTTAAATTATGAAACTGAAGGTTGTTTCATTAGTTCAGCAGTTTTGGTAACCTAATAATTTGTTTTAGACCAAAGTATTATCACAAACTCTCTCATAATTCCAAAGGATCGCCAATGTCGATATATCCCATCATCAATTCAAAGTTAAGATGATGGTGAATGGCTAGCATAGCCATAACCTTAAAGGCTTTAGAAGTGGTATTGTTGGGGACAATGGCTTTAGAGATACCCATTGAACGTAGCAAGAGCTCGACATCCTTACACCAAGTAAGATAGTTTGTGTTGTCAAGCATCAACAGAGAGTAATCGAGACTCTTGAGTTTTGCAGCCATCTGAAATGGAACAGGTAAATCTTGATTTAGTAGCAGTTCAACGATTAGCATTCCCATACATGTATGAATATCATATAAATTAAGAAAAATTGGGGAAAGTAACTGATTCTCAATCAAGTTAATATGTGAACCTGGTTCATATTCTAATAGTCATGATATTTGTTAAATCACTAATTTACCGAGTAAAAGAGTTGATCTTAACACAAAAAGTATGTTTTAATAAGTCTTAGCCAAGACATTGTATTCAAAACTATCTGTTGTTGTGACTTTAATTAACTATCCTGAGTTTTCTAAACTCTATAGTTTTATAAGGTCTGTATATTCTAACCAAATGAACCATTTGCTACCAATATGTGGGGATATAAAATGCTTGACAGATGAGTGGTTTATCCTCAAACTCTGTTGGATTCCCCATATATATGTATTTAAACCTATCCTGGAACTAACGATTTAGGAGTATATCAGGGTACTATAATGACCTATATACTTCTAGATGATATTATGTAATATTTAATTATACTGAGATACAAAAAACAAGTTCCTATAAACTAGACTAGGTCAATCAACGATTAAGTACTCCATAATATTCTAGATATTAGAGTGTATTCATAAATTACTCTAAGTCTTAATTGAATTAGTCAATGTTTCATTTTATCTCCAACCCTCGGTTAGAATAAATAGTATATAGGGGCATACAGTATTTTAAAATTCTACTAGCTCTCGTAAGAGACTAGGTAAAGTAAAATGTTATTTTATATCCAATAAAAAAATAAAATGTTGTAAATAAAAACTATAATATGCTTAACCCTATATAATTATTTTTCCAAAAAAATAATAATAAAAAATAGGGTCCTCCAAGAGGTCAAAGCAGGAAAAGGAAATAAAGTGTTGTAAGAGACTAGGGGATGACATCAACAAGCTTGAAACCCTAGGATGGCGTCATCCTTAGGTCAGCCACCGTAACAAAAATTAAAAATTCACCGTGATTTTTTGTTGTTTTCACGACCAATTTTCCAACGGTCCGTTCACTTCCATTAATCATACAATATACGCATGTGATCGTTGGAATGTAGGATACGTAAATAAATTATACTCACAGGTTAATAATGGCAAAAAATAATAGTAAAATATCTTTCAAAACATACTTTTAAAAAAAGGTAAAAATTAGGTATAAACTGTATAAAAAAATGCCTAAAAGGGGCCTGATATTGCCTTAATCAGATCTAAATAATTGCATACGTATAGATTTAATATATATGCATAAATCACTAGAATCAATAGGAAAATTGGTTATACCTCTTTACAATGCAATTAAACCTTAATATAAAGAGAGAGAGAGAGATCTAATCAATGATCCAAATACTACCTAGTAGAGTCAATGCTAATAACATGTTGAGAACAAAAGCAAACCACGATCTATCTAACCATGCACATAAACACATAGATATATAGAGAATGTAGGTTTTCATTAGAACTTATTAGGTTACAGCAATATAGCCCTTCTAGGGATATAAATAAGAGCCTCTAAAACTCTTTAGGGTTAGGAGTCGGTGGGCTACTCCAAACCCAGTTTGGGTTGGACCAAACCAAATGGTTCCTAACACAACTTATGTTCCCCCTGAATTTTTCCCTATCTCTATCTCTAGTACAACTCCCATGTAAGTCTCTCTCTCTCTCTATCTCACGTAAAATAATTAGTGCATGCAACTCAAAACTACACACATCCCCAACCATCAGCTTGCAATGCTTTGCTTGAGTTGTGCACCCAACCAAAATAAATTTTGTTGATAAACTTGTGCACTCAAGGCAGGTCAGTGTAGGCTAACAAATTACTTTTGCACCAAAACATAAATAGATAGTCAATCAGATTCAAGACAGGCCCAACATAAGTTAACAAATCATTTTGGCTGATAAAATTAATATGGATAAATATGGAGCACACCTATACATTGTGAATAATAACATAATGCGAACAACAAATTTTGCATCCTTTAGTAAGCTTGCATATGTAAAGCGCATTTTGAAAAGATAAGGAATGTGCGTATAAGTTATAAGAAGCGCATAGATTAAATGTTTTTAAAAGACTTTTGACTACCCAATTTGGGATTTTTTGAAGTAATTTGGGAATTGCTGAAGTAAAAACTAAAATGAAAGATAAAAACTTGGAAAAAAATATTAAGACAAATAAACTAACAGATCTCTTAGAACATCTACAGCGGCTGGATCACTTTAAAAGTTCATTTCCCACCTAAATAGTGTTATACAAAGATCAAAGTTATCCCTCTATACTAATCATAATCATGCACACACACATAGTACAGACACAATACAGAGAAAAGAGAAAGAGTATTTATTAGATTGATGAATAACCTTGTTACAGGAGATGTATCATCTAGGGATATATAAACGAGACTCGATAACTCTTTAAAACTCTATCCTATAGACCTAGGCTTAGGGTTAGGAGTCTCTGGGATACCCTAAACCAAGTTCAGGTGGGCCCCAGCCAACTATATCCCAACACTCCCCCTTGGAAGGTCCCACATCTAGAAGACTTGCCTCGTCAAAATCTCCGCCTAGCAAAACCCCGTTGGGCAAGAAGCTAAGCAAGAAAAGAGCACAATCCTATGTCATAGATGGGTGGTATAATGTTGCCTCATCAAAACCCTAGCCAGTAAAACCCCTAGAGATAAAAACTACGCTATCAGGAAAAGGAGTACAATATGCATATGTTTAAATTATGTGGAGACTACTCCCCTTGACGTCTATCTCCCAGAATTGTGTCTCCTTGAGACGTCAAAAAAATACAAACTTCCAAAGAATACAAACTTTGCATGTCCGTTCCGCGTACCAATATCTTGAACGTAGGTGGTGCAAGAATCTTCGTGAATAGATCTTCGAAGTTGTCTGTTGAACGGTCTTAAACAATATCAATTTCATTCACCTTATGTTTGGTTTGATCGTCTTGGATAAAAACCTCCTCTGACTTGAGCAATGCATACAATATTGTCTTCATAGAGATTCATGGGCTTCTTTTGGACAGAACTTAGCCAACAAGTTCTGCTGATATGATTCACCATGGAGCGCAACATAAAATATTCTCTACCAGCTTCATAAAGTGCGAGAATCTCCATGCGGTTCAAGAATGTAGCAACCGTCATCCGCTTCACTAATCTCCATGAAATTGTCGTATGTCCATACATAAACAAATAGCCCTTCTGATAACGGCCTCTATGTGGGTCTGACAAGTATCTTGCGTCGGTGTACCCTATAATTTTGTGTTTACCATTTTTTAGTTAGAATTAGACCCAAGTCTATTATACCAGTTTCAGGTACTGGAGAATGTGTTTGGCTTCATTTTAGTGCCTTTAGGTAGGAGTAGAACTATGGTAAGATAAACAGTTTGTAAATAAGATATCAGGTCTAGTACACTTGGCTAAGTAAACCATAACACTAATTACTCCTATATAAGGTACCTCGACCCTAGGAGTTCCTCCCCCTCATTCGGAGGGTGGAAGATGTCCTTATCTTCCTCCAGGTGATAGACTATCATAGGCGTGCTCAAAATGTTTGATCTGCAAGTCACCATAATACTTGGTTTCCCAAGGTCTTTCATTTCAAATTTCTTTCTCAAAAGTATTTGGTGGCTCTCGTGATCTCCCTCGGAGTTTCGACGATGTCCAAATCATCTACTACAATGTTAAGATGACTAAAAAAATATGTGTTCTTAGTGTGAACTCATGGGCCGATATGACTATTTGCAAAGTCATCGACCTTTAAATATTTAGTCAGCTTACTGTGTTATATGAGCCCTGATTACTTCAAGCCAACAATGACTTATCCAATTTATTACCTACACAACTCATGCATTAGGCTTAATTGCTTCTGAAAGCCCATAGTCCTCGGGTAGCTTGGTGTAGATGTTCGTATCTAGTAGTTTCCCGTATAGATACATGTTAACTTCATATGACGCAGATCTAGCTTATCCTAGACAACTGACTAACTGATTAAGTATTGGAACGTTATAGCATCCATGAATGGAGAATAGGTCTCATCTTAATGGATGTCAGTTCTTTGAGATAATATATGGACAACTAGTCTTGCCCTGACCTAATGGTCTCTCCAAGTTTATTACATTTCGTATGATTTCCCATTTGTATTTGACATGTTTTATGGCATCACTTCGTGTTTTGCTAGTGAGTTGGGTTCCGCTTGGATTCTAGACGCCCACTTTGGCCAATATACAACAATATGCAGTTGTTTACAATAAGTGGCTCAGAATCTGTATCCTAAATAGTGAGCGCTGCAGCGAGGGTGAATGCATTGTCGGAAATCACTATTGAACGATCATACGTTATACCATTACAGACATAATAGATTGAGATCTCTTTATTATCATGTATATGTACCATACTGGGCTTATCTCGTAATGCATCAACTGATCGCCTAGCTACTATTGCCTAGTCAATAGGTAGATCCATCATTGATGAATCGGGTGCACCATTAGTCAAATCTTGTCCCTTATTTTGTTGCTCCTTAGCTCAGAATACTTACTTCCAACGATGCTCTGTGCGTAGTGCGAGTCTTAGATTAATTTGAGGGAGGCACACGAGTTCCCTCAGAATGTCTTGTTGTGCAGGTGTATTACTTGTAGGTACATGCACCTTGGTCACTCTAGCAATATCGCTAAATGCTTCTAAGCAATTCATATGCGTCCTATTGTAAGTGAAGAATTCGTTAGACTTCATTATCACTATCTTGTATAAAGAGATCTCGATGAGATAATGATAGTGTATCCCAATAAATCTTGGGACTCTTCCAAGGCATTTTCAGTCAAATCTCCCCCTAATGTTAGGTAATATCGTCTCATTAAAGTGGCAATCTGTCCTGCAGTGAATACGTTGCTTATGGGTTTCAAATATCTAAAGGTAGATGATAAATCGTAACTCACATAAATACCAGGCCGATGCTGGGGACCCAACTTTACATTTTCCGGGGGTGTTTATGACACTTGCATGGCACATTTAGATATGTATAAAAAGGTAATAATAGGTTTTTACCCAGTTACTAGTTGTTTTAGGAAAAGTTGATGATTCGCTAACGGATGAACTCTAATCAGTGTAATATAATAATATATGGCCCAGACACTAGCCAAAAACATTTAATATAATAATAGTGGCCCAGTGATTAACTCCAATTACTAGATTAGGTTCTCCACCAACCCGAGTTGGGTATAAAAATGGGGTACTCACGATGCTCAATCATCTATCCCATTAGTGCTATAATAATTATCAGACGTGTGGGAGGTAAACTCTCCAGCTCCGATAAGTCAATTCGACTTGATCGGTAGATCCAGGAACTGAGCTTACAATCTAATGATATAAGTTAGAAGTCGTGCTAACATTGCGTTCCTAGTTTATTCCAATAGGCAAGCGTAAGACCATCTCCAAGATGCATCTATTATGACCATAAATACTCAAAGGGGCCACTATGTGGATAGATAGGTCCACATGTGTCTTCATGGATACGTTGGAAAAAAGATTGGAGATATCACTTCACCTTGGTCATGCTAGGACGAACAATAGACTTTCCTTGAAAATAATCATTACATGAACATACTCTGGATCTCCTCCCCTTTAAAGGATAGTTGAAAAGTGTTTCCGATAATCCTCTTTATTATTTTAGCCATGAGGAGTGTACTTGAATGTAGATGTAATGCACAGAACCTGGCTGTCATTTTCTCCTATTGTCTTCTACTTGATAACCATGAGCATGTTGGTACTTGATAACCATGATTATGTATGTCCCTAAAGCTTAGCCAATTTCGATTAGACTTATTAGCATATAAAGTGGGAAAGATACCTAGGATCGTACCGCTAGGGAGTAATAGTGTGGCACCTCCAGTGTCTTCTATCATGGTGGTCAGGCCAGCGATAGTCGCGACATCCCAGATGCACAAGGTCAAAAATAAATAAATATTTACATATTTAAAAAGAGATCGAGTACGTGGTACTACTATTTCTGGGACATGTATCGTCACTCATCCAATTATCGGTAAATACTCTATAAGCATATAATGCTCTATGAGCAGAGAGATCATTTGGGCAGGTTGTATGTAGTAGGTCAACTATCATACGTGGAATTTAACTACTTCCAAAGTAATAAATTAAAAATAATCTCATAACAAAATATGGTTTTATAGATGTGATACCTAATTAGTGCATGCCACAAGTATTTGATGAAACTGACTAGTAAAGAGTTATAACTCAATCAAAGGTAATAACTAATGAAGTATAACTAGTATACCGCTAAACGGTAGAGAGACCGGGGCAACCATCTTTTAAAGACTAATCCTAACCGATGACGTCATTAACATGACGTCATCAGAGTCTAACCCTAACCGATGATGTCATCAGGTGGTGACATAAGCATGACGTAAGGGTTGGGTTTTGGATCTGGCAACTACCAAATAAGTTGGAAACTACTGCCTTCATCGCCTCCCTGACGGCAATAGGTGCATTTCCAGATGACAAAAAAAGAGACCACTGGAAAGGTGGGAGTCTAGGGATCTCAACAAAAATAGTTTCGTGCGATTCCGATATATAAAACACCCCTTAAAATCTTGTTGAAAACA
This sequence comes from Kingdonia uniflora, assembly GCA_014058105.1. NCBI lineage: Eukaryota > Viridiplantae > Streptophyta > Magnoliopsida > Ranunculales > Circaeasteraceae > Kingdonia > Kingdonia uniflora. The sequence goes on from JACGCM010002372.1 coordinate 80,070, forward strand.
TCCATTTACAAGGGTTAAAATAAAGTTAAAAAAATTGTTTTTACCGTAAACTTTTTATTTTTTCGCACATAAATTACAGATCTGAACCTTAAGGATAAGATCAACAATATGGGTATATGAAAAAAATAAAATTTAAAGAAGTTATGGATTCTATACTTCTCCGCAACGCTATTTATTCGATTAAATAAGAGAGAGAAATCCAATAATGCCAAAATCACTCCAAATATCTCTTGAGCGTGCTGATAACGTGTAAAGATCAAAGCTATCCCTCTATACTTATCACAATCATGCACGCACACACACATAGTATAGACACAATATAGAGAGACGAGAGCGACCTTTATTGGATTGATGAATAACCTTGTTATGGGAGATGTATCTTCTAGGGATATATAAATGAGGCTAGATAACTCTTTAAAACTCTATTTCTACTTGCATGAATCCTGAGGAAAAGAATTGTGTTCCATCGAGCTTGAAACAATAGTTCATGGCTTTAGTAAACCAAAACCATCGTTTAATAGCTATTTCGCTTCAATCTTCACTCTACCCTACAAAAAAATGGAAGATGAAGATATAATTACAATTAGAAATACACTTTTTGTATCTTCATCCATGGATCCTTTACTCATACTCATTTAATTGGAAGTTTTGATCCAACTCAAAAAATTATGCTTCGCAATTCCATAATCTAATTTTTCAATTGATAATTGACTCTTGGATACAAATCACGAGAATTTATATTCTTCCTCAAATCTGTTATTGAGAGGTAAAGGATTTAATCCTTTTAAGAAAAAAAGTTTTTAAAAGGAATAGGAATCAAACGAAAGATCCCTTAACTCTTTAATAGAACGAATCACACTCTTACCACTAAACTATAGCCGCTACAATGTAATTATTGTATATGAATGGACCTTTTGTCGAATAAAAGCATCGGGTGTAATCAAGATAGGAAAGACCATAATTATGAAATTGAAGTATTGTTGTATTTTGTCGGGGGAACTTTATGAGAAAGGAAAACTAAAGTTCGTTTAAATAATGGATAACGAGTTGTTGCTTCAATATTTATCTATATATTTTTTTTTTCGAATTAGAACAAAACAACAAGCGGCTTGGCTAGGTATTGACCTAGCCAGGTTGGGGAATAAAAGGACCTTTCGGACGAAATCAAAGAAGTATTCTTTAATCTGAATCTTTTTTATTGGAAATATCCCCATTAGGCTTTGGGTTAGGAGTCTCTGGGACACCCAAACCCAGTTCAAGTAGACCCCAACCAACTGTATCCTAACATGTTCAACCTTGATTTCTCACAATAATTTTAAATCTAAATAGGGTGAGTTTAAGTGAAAAATATGTCGTACAGTTCTGAATTATGCGACAAAAAACACGTAGATTTTGTTTTGTCGCGCATTTCAAAGTTGCGTGACAGGTTTTAATTTAAAAAATACATGGCGCTATGTAATTTGCTAGATTTTGCCACGCATTTTAGAACTGTGGCCCATGTTTAATTATGCTCCTCACCCTACAGGTCTCTGAACCAACTCGCATGGTGAGTTTGAGAGTGGTTTTATTCTCTACCCACCTAGCTGATGTGAGGCAAAACCACCCAATCCCAGGTGAAGAGTACTTTTTGGGGTGGTTTTCGACTCACCCACCCACATAGTTGATGCATATGCTCTTAGGCATCTCTCAACTACTGCATGATTCTGGTGCTTGACTGCGAACACCGACTCAAATGCTCCAGCTCCATCACTGAAAAAATAGGTGCATAATAGTTAGGGCCTCTTTATAATTTTTCAGAGCTCATAAGAGTTACGCATGCCATCGGTAATTTTAAACCAGAATCCTAAATTCCACAGGGAGCATGGAGCTGATCGCTCAGGCACGGAAACCTCGAGCTTGGTCATGGGTGGTCAGGTGGAGCTACCTTGCTACCTTCGACAAACACACTACTAAAGATGCTCTTAGAACTGGACGTTCTCCATACCACCTTGGTATGCCACGAAGCAACTAGGGCAACACGCCCTCACTCTTCCCACTTCCCACTGCATGTATATATATATATATATATATATATATATAACCATGGGACGAGTGATCCGAGCTCAACGTAAAGGAGCAGGTTCAATCTTCAAATCCCACACTCACCATCGCAAAGGCCCTACTCGTTTCCGTAGTCTCGACTTCGGAGAACGAAACGGATACCTAAAGGGAGTCATCACCGAGATCATCCATGACCCTGGTCGAGGTGCACCACTCGCCCGAGTCACGTTTCGTCACCCGTTCCGTTACAAACACCAGAACGAGTTGTTTGTTGCTGCTGAAGGGATGTACACCGGGCAGTTCTTGTATTGTGGGAAAAAAGCAAATTTAATGGTAGGAAATGTTTTGCCTTTGAGGTCGATACCTGAAGGAGCTGTGGTTTGTAATGTGGAACATCATGTTGGGGATCGAGGGACGTTGGCGAGGGCGAGTGGGGATTATGTGATTGTTATTAGTCATAACCCTGATAGTGGGACTTCCAGGTATGGTTTTGTGTTTTGTGATTTGGGTTTTGATTGTTGTACAAACTGTGGATATTGTTTATTTGTGTGTTATTTCTTATGGGTATGGATGAAAGTTGTAATAGAGTGAGATTAGGATTGATTCGTGTTAGTTTTGTGATTTGGTTTTTGTTATTTTTGTATTTGATTGATGTAGAAATTGTGGTTTTGTTTATATGTTTGTAATGGGTGTGTCGATGAAAGAGTGAGATTAGTATTGGGTAATGTTAATTTAGCATTTTGGCATAAAATTTTAGAGATTCTGAAATGTTAAGAGGTTGAAACCAATTGCAGATTAAAAGTCGGATAAATGGTAAAGGGGGGCGGATAAACGATGATCTAGAGAGAACATACATAAATTAATTTAGTCACATCTGTTAAGCCTTGATTCTAGAGTAAAGGAAATGCTATGTGTCAATGCAAGCTACATCACGCCTAGGAAACTAAGTTGATTTACACTAGTGCTGAATCTTAATTAAAATTCGTTATTAGTAATTTAGAGGCTTATTAATAGGAAGTATTCTTAATAAACTTATTGATAAGAGGTGTCTTATTCAGATATGTATTTCTGGATACATGTTTCTTTTTTTCCCTAAAGATGTAAAATGTGAGAAAAATTTTTTGTTCCAAATACAACGTTAGATAAAAGATGTTTATTAGTTTCAAGTAACTTGCATATTTCAGTGTTTTGGTGGGTTTACTTTTTCTTTGTGAGCAAGGCCAAGTACTTGTAAAAGACAAGTGATTCTTACTCGATGAATTTGCATCGTGATGTTGGATTTTAACTCCTTTGTTTAACTTAGTCTAAGTCTTGAACTACTCCTATGGAGTAAGCTTCTCTTTCTGTTATTAGAATAAGTCCTTTTGTTAAACTCTATTTAAAGAGTATGTTTCCCAACAATAAACTTAACCATTTCACACTACATCTTCTTATCTTTCAGCTACTTCAAATTATTATCAGTGGTGTCAGAGCTAGGATACTTTGAAGAATTGAAGTAGTTAAAAGATACAAACTAGCTGCAGCTAATCAATTTCAGAAATGGCATCTGAATATTTTGTGCAACCTTCTATTCCCCGCTTTGATGGTCACTATGATCATTGGAGTATGTTAATGGAGAACTTCCTGAAATCCAAAGAATTTTGGGGTCTTGTGGAAACGGGTATCTCTGAACCTGCGTCGGATGAGGCACTAAGAGCATTAACGAATGCTCAAAGAACAAAATTGGAGGAGCAGAGATTGAAGGATTTGAAGGCGAAGAATTATTTTTTCTAAGCGATTGATCGATCAATCTTGCAATTGATTCTCTCTAAAGATACCTCAAAACAGATTTGGGATTCAATGAAACAAAAGTATCAAGGAACGGCGAAGGTGAAGCGCGCACAGCTTCAAGCGCTTTGTGCTAAATTCGAAACTCTACGTATGCAAGAAGGAGAGTGCGTCAATGATTATTTTTCGAGAACAATGACAATTGTCAACAAAATGCGAATCCATGGTGAGAAGATGGGGGATATCGTCATAATCGATAAAGTTCTTCGATCGATGATATCGAAGTTCGATTATGTTGTTTGTTAAATTGAAGAATCGAAGGATCTGGATACACTCTCAATCGACGAATTGATGAGTTCGTTATTGGTTCATGAGCAACAAATCAATAAGAATGCCGTGGTTGCAGTGGACCAAGATCTGCAATTACAGTTTACAGTTAATCATTCGTCTCCTAATAAGGGTAGTAGATCCGACCGTGGTAGGGGACGAGGTATTCGAGACGACCGTTATGCGAATTCTAACTCGGAAGTTCACCATCAAGCTCATAGTTCGAGGGGAAGAGGCAGAGGACGCGCTTACTACCAAAGAGGAAATCAAAATCAGCCAAAGAGTTTTGATAAATCCCATATCAAATGCTTTGGATGTGCAATGTTTGGGCATTATCGTTCGGAGTGCCGAACAAACCCTTACCCGGAAGGCGGCGAAAAATTGAATTTCGCGGATTTCGCAGAGAACGACGAAGAATTCTCTCTTCTTTTGGTTTGCAATAACGAAGAGGAAAATCGTCAAATTTTTTGGTATTTGGATACGGGAGCTAGTAACCACATGTGCGAAGACAAGACAATCTTCAACAATTTGGATGAATCATTTCGAACGTATTTTTTGTTCCGGGTTTAAAAAGCAATCTTCTAAGTGTGGGGTAGCTGCAGGAGAAAGGCTATGTTATTATCATCAAGAATGGTGTTTGTCGGATAGAAGATCCCGAGAAAAGCTTGCTTGTAGAGGTTCGTATGACTGCAAATCGAATGTTTCCCTTAAATATCCGAACTGATGTGCCTTCATGTTTCTCAAGTATGGTTAAAAATTCATCGTGGCTATGGCATCTTCGCTATGGTCATTTGAATTTCAAAGGGTTACAACTTCTTCAACAAAAGAATATGGTGAAGGGTCTTCCGCAGATTGATCAACATCAGGGAGTGTGTGAAAATTGTGTTATTAGTAAACAACACCGTCTTCCATTTCCGGCAAGCAACATGTTGCGGACGAAGGCGACTCTTGTACTAATTCATACCGACATATGCGGTCCAATTGATCCACGATCACATGGTGATAAAAGGTATTTCATAACCTTTATCAATGATTATAGTCGTAAAGCGTGGGTTTATTTCTTGCATGAAAAATCAGAAGCTTTTAGCACCTTTAAAGTTTTTAAGATGCTTGTTGAAAAAGAAATAGGAATTGTTATTAAGGCTCTCCAATCCGATCGTGGCGGTGAATATAATTTGCAGGAATTCGTCAATTTTTGTACAACTCATGGCATCAAAAGGCAACTAACTGCAACTTATACTCCGCAACAAAATGGTATCGCAGAGCGAAAAAATTGAACTATTTCAAACATGGTACGGAGCATGTTGGGTACTTCTGGCATTCCAAAACAATTTTGGCCTGAGGTTGTTTTGTGGAGCATTCATATTCTCAATCGAAGTCCAACATTGGTTGTTCGTAATATGACGCCAGAAGAAGCATGGAGCGGAACTAAACCTAGTGTTGCTAATTTAAGAGTTTTTGGATGCCTAGCCTATGCACATATTCCTGATCAGAAGTGGAAGAAGCTCGACAATAAGGGAGTGAAGTGCATTTTTATCGGCCTTAGTCGTCACTCAAAAGCGTATAAGCTGTATAACCCCGTGACTCGAAAGATTATCATCAGTCGAGACGTGGTGTTTGATGAAGAGAAGACATGGTTATGGAATGTTTATGCTTCAGAACAGTCCATTAATGTTCCAATTGGTGATGCCGATAGCAAAATGTCTTCCCTAGTTCCTGTTGACGTATCCACACTAGTCCTTACTACTCCACAACCAGCACTATCATCTGAGGTGCAATCTGAAAATACCACAACATCTAGGTCTCCACGCACCAAGACCAGACCATCATGGATGAATGATTATGTGGTTCCAGGGATCGATAATGATGATGATCTTATTACTAATCATGCTTTGTTTGCAGATTGCGATCCGGTTTCCTTTAAAGACGCGGTTCAAGCACCCCAATGTCAGCAAGCCATGGATTCCGAGATTCATTCGATTGAAAGAAATAATAGTTGGGAATTGTCCGATCTTCCCAAAGGTCATAGATCCATCGGTGTCAAATGGGTCTATAAAACAAAGCACAATCCAGAGGGAAAAGTTAATAAGTATAAGGCACGTCTCGTCGCCAAAGGTTACAAACAAGAGTTTGGGGTAGATTACAACGAAGTCTTTGCTCCAGTGGCACACCATGATACCATTCGATTAATCCTTGCACTGGCAGCACACAAATCTTGGCCTCTTTTTCAGTTAGACGTCAAATCCGCCTTTCTCCATGGCGATTTGGAGGAAGAAGTGTACGTTGATCAGCCTCCAGGTTATGTTTGCAAAGGAATTGAGCACAAAGTTTACAGGCTGCGAAAGGCTCTATACGGACTTGAGCAAGCACCGCGCGCTTGGTACAGTCGAATTGATGCTTACTTCTTAAAGTCAGGCTTCCAACGGTGTCCCTATGAGCCTACACTGTTCATAAAATCTGGTACAAACGGTAAGATTTTGATTGTATGCCTATATGTCGATGATTTGATCTATACCGGAAATGATGATGATATGTTTGCTGATTTCAAATCCTCGATGATGGTCGAGTTCGACATGACCGATCTTGGAAAGTTGCACTACTATGCTTGGATCCGGGGCGATTTCGTGGTCTTCAAAGAAGCAACAAATTGTCACTCTATCAACCACCGAAGCCGAATACATAGCTGCTGCGTCTGGCGCTTGTCACGCTATATGGTTGCGGCGATTAATTGATGAGTTACATTTTCCTCAAAATGGTAGCACCACACTTTACTGTGACAATTGCTCTACCATCAAGCTTTCTAAGAATCCGGTTCTACATGGACGCAGTAAACATATCGATGTTCGTTATCATTTTTTACGCGACTTAGTAAACGATGGAGTTCTTGAGCTGAAGTATTGCAGAAGTGAAGATCAGTTTGCCGATATCATGACTAAGCCTCTCAAATTGCCTACCTTTACCAAGCTCCGGGAGTTCCTTGGTATGTGTTCTAAAGTTGCGACGATTAAAGGAGGTTGAAAACTGTGTAAACTGAATGCTAGCATACCATTCAGTTTAAGGGAGGATGTTGGAGTTTAACTGCTTTGTTTAACTTAGTCTAAGTCTTGAACTACTCCTATGGAGTAAGCTTCTCTTTCTGTTATTAGAATAAGTCCTTATGTTAAACTCTATTTAAAGAGTATGTTTCCCAACAATAAACTCAACCATTTCACACTACATCTTCTTATCTTTCAGCTACTTCAAATTATTATCACGTGAGACTATTCCCATATAAATTAAGTAAAGAGAGATGTTAGGATTGAGAGACTTTTGGATTCTATATGTAATTGAAGGTTAGGGTTTGTATAGAAATTAATCAAAAGAAACGTAATTGTGGATTTTTGAATATTCCATAATATGATTGACCAGATGATTTCAAAAGTCAAATGAAACTCATGTTATTACCAACTCAAATTACCTCTGAATGCTGACTTTGCTGGCAAGTTGGGATAACTGGAGTGTTAATTTTCCTTCTTCACTTAAAATTCTACCAACATTGGGGTCAAACATTCATAGACTAACAGATATGCGCGTTTAAATACACATATTTGCTATTTTGTGAATGTTTAACTACATAGGTTGATCGAATTTTAAATGTAACAAGAGTCAACATTCGGAAAAGGTTTGAGTTTTATATTGACTTTGAATTTATCATGTAAATTAAATTGTGGAATATATATTAAGAAATCAGCAATTATACATGTTTTGAATAATTTCTTCATAAACACTCAAACTTCATCTATATATAACCTAAAAATTATTATTTGTGGTATATGTTTATACATATTCCAATATACATTTTTCCTACATTTATTAACATTCAACAAGATGGAAACATTTTCTTTTCAAAAGCTCACATCATCTCTGTGTCGGTCTGTCTATCTGTCTATCATATTGTATTAGAGAGTCTTACACTGCGTAAATTCATTGAGTTGTAAACACCTGTATCTTGTATAATAATTGGCCTTGTTCGCAATGAAAGGGAACCAAACTGGAACTTATATTCAGATGTTTTGAGCCGTCAATGCAGTGTTTCCTCGCAAGTTTTATGTTGAATTACAAAAATGATACATTTGAGAATTATATTTTTGGGCGAAACTATTACAGCTTCACAAATTATTGAAAGGAAAGCTCCTTAGTATACAGTTTATCAACAAAAGAAACAAGTCACAATTAAATCGCTAGATTGCTAACAATAGTGTGTGGCTATCCATAAAGGATATTCAAATGCTTGTCTAATTCCCAGTTTTGTTGCATAAATTGGTTTCCTCAATCACTTACTTGAATTTGAAGTCTTCATCTGACTGAATGTTGTATGATTGAATCAAGTTTTCTGTTTCCATCTCTTCGATGGCTTAACACGGCACAAGACCACTTAAGGAAGTCGTTCTACAGATTCAGAAAGCTTGGGATTATGATATAGAAATTTATCTTTAGCCTGGTCCAAGGTCATTGGCTTCCATATCAACAAAAGATGGATCTTTGCTTGTGTATTTCTGTATGGTGTTTGACAGTTTCAAATGTTAGCTGATATACAAATGTTGGCTAATATTAGGAGCCATAGTATCAAAACCTTGCTGATAACTAGTAACTTTTGTATAAAATCTGATCGTTGAAGTTTAGGTGATACCTTCGGTATATATGCCGTGGTTAGCTATACTGTAATAGATTAGTCGATAGTATACTTTTTAAGTAGTATAAGTGGTAATTACAGTTTCGTATTGGATTTGTCATGATTTAGGTTATCATAAATGATATATTTTTTAATCTTTCAAGATATAGTGGCATACTATTTTCATTATTTCTTATACTTGAACTTTGTGTACTTGTAATGAAGTAGCACATATGTTGGCCTTATTATGGCATATCATTTAATCAATGACATTTAGGTGTTCTTGGCCGCCAGATCAGAAATCTACTTTCATATTTGGGTGCATCTCTGATTGGATATGCAGATTTTTCTGCTTACGTTTGATGTTTTTAGGCTTCCATAAACCAAGGCATTTATTTGTGTTACAGAATCAAGCTTCCCTCTGGTGCAAAAAAAATTGTGCCAAGTGGGTGTCGAGCAATGATTGGGCAAGTTTGCAGGTGGAGGCAGAACTGAGAAGCCCATGTTGAAGGCTGGAAATGCTTACCACAAGTACAGGGTGAAGAGGAACTGCTGGCCTAAGGTTAGAGGTGTGGCCATGAACCCTGTTGAGCATCCCCACGGAGGAGGAAACCACCAGCATATTGGTCATGCCAGTACTGTTTCTCGTGGTGCCCCTCCTGGCAAAAAGGTGGGTCTCATTGCTGCAAGAAGGACAGGTCGTCTCCGAGGACAGGCTGCTGCTCAAGCTGCCAAGGTGGACAAGGCTTAGTGGTAAGTTATTGTATCACTTTAGGAGTCCTCCCATAGTTTGGCCTAGAATTTTCTTTTTAATCTTTCTTAGCTCACTTAAAACCACTAGAGATATTTACCTTTCAGAAATTTTCTACTCTGATTTTGTGGAGCTTCATTTGATTAATTGTGTTTGCTAAGAATCCTGAGATACTTCAGTCTTTGTTTCTATTTGTAATAGATATTGGAGAGTATTTGCTTACTGTGTTGCTAAACCATTCTGATCCTTTCTTGTTTCCGGAGTTTCTGTTAGGTGTACAAATGTGTTAAAAGTTATTTTCTGAAGTAATTCTCAGAAATAATCTTGACAATATAAAGATGTGATTCTAGGTTTACGTTGAATAATAATGCTCGAGCTGTGTCCATGTACATGGAACAAAAGCTTCTATATTATGCAGTCTTCATGACAAGTAATATTAACCTGTTCGTTAGGTGGACATATAGTCTTTTGATTGAGCTGTCTTGGCTCATAGTAGGAGCTGTCATAAATAAAAAACCTACTGGTATATAATCATTCTGCGTTTCCATTGTTATCTAGTAATCAGGTTTCTCTTACTCAATTGTACTTGAATAAACAGGTTACTTGAAGGGGAAAAAAAAAACCATAGGTCAGCTTGTGAAAGAAAGGCTTTGGAGTATAGGTTATAGCGTATGTAAGAGCATATGAAACCTCATTAGTATGAAAACTCTCTCATAATACTGAAAGTGGGCATAGTTTACCTTAGCTATGTCCCCCTAACTGGCTACATTCCAGCCACAATGCCTTAATGATTAACACTGAAAAAGAAGTAAACTGCATACATAAAATTCTTATAGTATTTCAAGACTGAAATTTGTTTTAATGGAAATGGATCATTAACTTCTTTAATAGCAATTATTGCTAACTACGTAAGCACCAACAAAGTCAAATTGATCATTTTAAATTATGCCTTTGATCCCATATTTTAATGGTCTTTATGGGGGGACTAAAGCCAAATAGTTTATGATCACAGTTGCAAGTAACTACTACTACTACTTTGCTGTTTGCATGTGCTTCTCCATGCGTAAATTTATAACTTTCAGAATTTCTTTAAGCTCCTACTCTTGGTATCACTCCTTGTACAAATTTTGAAATTCACGTGTAAAGTATACCCTATATGTCCAATGCATTAGTTCTTAACATAGAACTTAGGCAAATAATTCACCAAGACTATTATGATTTTGTTTTTTGTATGCAGGGAATACCTCCACATATCAAAGAATTCCAGCCGTCGATAATCATTGGTTAAGGGAAAATAAACCATATCCTTTGATCTGTGGAAGTTTAAATGGATACAAAACAGAGCCTAGAAGAGCTCATGCCACCAACACAAATGGTCAGGAAGGGGAAGTGGTAATGCACAAAACATTATACAATAGTACAAACTAGAAAACCTTGCATGCATGCACGCAAAGCATATTTCTCATCATCTGTCACTATTATTGTTGAATATCACAAACACTTTGCCACTTCAAAAATACCAAACATCATAAGCTCCCACATGCACTTGTCCTCATTTCACACCACAAAACACCAAACAAACTCTCCACTCTCACTTTCACCACCACCAAAACCCAAAAACCCTACAATTACAAGTTTACAACACATGCTTTAATACACCTCTCTTTAATCACAACAACAACAACAATATCCAACCTTAGATTCTCGACCAACTCTACTTTTTCCCACCTTTTCAGTCTTGTTTACGTCTCTCTCTCTGTTTTGCTCTCTAATAATTTTAAAGATGAAAACAGCTTTTCTATAATCAGCAAGAGTGCGTATAATAAAGACAATAAGCACACTAGTCGTTTCAAGCAAAAAAAAAGCAGCTTTTCTTTTGGGGTCATTAGATTATCAAAAAAGCTGAGTTTTTTTGCTGTCATCACGCAAGCTCTGTGTGTTTTAGGGAGAGTTTGACAACACATAGTACTAGTGTTAAATACGCGTGCATGAGAAATCTCAGCTTTTCACTGTGATGGATTGTGGGACTGAAAGACCCCACTTAGATTTCAGTACTACTTTTTGCAGCTTTTGTTCCCTTCTCTTGGATTTTGGTGACTCTGTTTTGTCAAAATTTGACCTGGGGTCATAAAAATATGGGATTTTGAGAGTTGGGGTGGCGGAGGAATGTTGATTGAGGTGATGGGGGTATCTTTAATGTAAGAAATATGAGATTTTGTTAAGAAAGATGAGGTTTTTATGAGTTGGGGTTGATGGGGTTTTAAATTTTAACTGATTTGAAGTGATGGGTATTCTTAATTTTGAATTAGCTTTATAGAGTGTTTTTGGAGGTAGAGACAGATGGTACCATGTGTTCTTGAAGAGAGAGGCAAAACAGGAGTAGAGTCTCAGTCTACTTTGTTTGAGGAGATGAAGAGCTTGAAAGAGGTTCATGATCACTCTGGTTAGTCCCTTCATGGAACATTTTTTTCTTCTAGTGTTCTAGTGTTGATTTTGGTTATTTTTGAGACATAATTTTGTGACACTTTGAATTAGTTTACTTTGATGCCAAATATATGAACTTCTTAGTCCTAAAAAGCAAAAAAACAAAAACAAACTTGTATCTTTGTAGTTGATGTTCAAAGCATTATATCAAGCTTGTGTTTGGTTTGTTTCAGGGGGAAAGAAGACTTAAATTCTGAGCTTTGGCATGCTTGTGCTGGTCCGCTAGTTTCATTACCGCAAGTCGCCGGACTTGTCTACTACTTTCCTCAAGGACATAGTGAGCAGGTATATAATAAGTCCATCAAGTTTGTTCTATAGTAGAAGAAAATTTGTAGTGTACTGCTAATATTTGAAAACGTTAATAAGTTTCGATCCTTAGTGCAAATTTTCCACCTTTGCCACCCAAAAATTTAGTTTTGGATCTAAAATATGTTTCACCAACTAAAAGGATCGATCAATTGTATGTGATCAATCATCATCCTTAATTTGAGCCAAATATCAACCAATAATCTCCACTTTGACGCTCTAAATGTAATAGAATATTTGCCAAGTATAAGAAACCATCATACTTGGCAGTTAAGGCGAGCTCCAACATATTAGTCTTTGTAGGTTTCAACGAAAATTTTGTGTTGTAAGAAGCATCTTATTTATTTATTTTTGAATTTCATATATATGCGTTGAAGGGAATTATGAAAGAACCAATCTTAGCTCACCCGCTTGCAAGAACAATAAAATATAGAATCCATAGCTCATATTAGAAATTTGATCATTTACTGATTCTGTAATGCTAGGCTACATTGCTTAAAAGGTTTTCATTTGCTTGCTTATGCAGGTAGCAGTTTCAACCAAAAGAACAGGAACATCATATATCCCTAGCTACCCCAATCTCCCGTCTCAGATTATGTGTTGGGTTCACAATGTTAAATTACATGTACGTGCTTATATTCTACTATTCTTCCTTTAATCTCTTGACGTTGTTGCCCTATTGCCTCAGGCCCTCTGCCTGCTGCTCAGTGCTCACTCTTTGTTTTGTATCTCTCAGACTGACAAGGAGACAGATGAAATCTACGCTCAGATTACTCTTCAGCCAGTAAACACTGTAAGCTTTATTTAACAAACAAATCTGTATGATATTTTTCATCCCTTGGGCATTTCTGATGTTTCGTTGCAAAAATTGTCAGAACTATAAATATAATAACGATATTTTAAGGATTTTTTACTCAGCGTGGGGCTGTAAAACGGTATAAGAAAAAGATGCCAGCCAATTGTTTCTCAGTCATTGTGTTTTCCAAAAATATTGAACGGTACACTAAATGGCTTCTGCCAGTAGGAAGCCAATGTATATGTCGGTTTTTTTTCCAAAGTTGTGCAACTTGGTAAAGTGCTTAGTCCTCCTTTCTTATATTCTTGTTTTTTCTCTTCTTTTTTGGAGAGCATTGTTACGAAGTTCTTGCAACAAACACTGTTGTGAATGCTCTACCAACCATCAAGCTGCTACTTCCTTTGCTTAAGTTTAGGATATTATTCTCTATTTACTTGCACATTTTATTTTATTTTTGATAAAATAGGAAAAAGATGTATTCCCTACTCCGGGTTTCGGACCCAAGCCAAGTAAGCATCCAAGCGAATTCTTCTGTAAAACATTGACTGCAAGTGATACAAGTACACATGGTGGCTTCTCAGTGCCTCGTAGAGCAGCCGAAAAACTCTTCCCTCGTTTGGTGAGGTTTTTTCTATGTCATGCAAAACAGAATTGTCTGCTGCAACTATTTGACATGATAACAATCTAATCCTTACTTGTGTTCTCAGGATTATACTATGCAACCTCCAAGTCAAGAACTAGTTGTCCGAGACCTGCACGATAATACGTGGACATTTCGGCATATATACCGCGGTAAGAGATGTTTCTGTCTCATTTCGTAATTGATATAATTTTCTAGCCTTTGCCCCAGACTGTAAATCTCAAGTTCGCCTTTGACCCCCCATTATGTCTCATATTAGCCTTTACCCCATAAAAATCACTTGATCGTAAGTGAAACTAGGCCAACTCACGTTGACCCCAGTTTTTTTACCTTCATTTCCCGTTCTACCCCTCACGCGAAAAGCACGTGAGTCTTCAACTAATGTCTAAAACGGGGTTTTACGTGAAGGGTAATACGAGGAGAGTGTGATAAAATGGAAAAAATCGACGTGGGTCAACCTAGTTTGACTCACAATCAAGTGGGCTTTAGGGGTTAAATGATAAAAGGTGGCAAACTGGGAGGTCAAAAGCGAATTTGAGATTTGTAGTAGGGGGCAAAGGCTAAAAAACTCTAATTTATAATGAAGTTGTATTTATTGTTTCGACAGAGAATTACATGTACTTTTAGAAGTAGGGAGTGAGATTGTTTAGTACTTCTTTTCTTAACTATTTAAAGTTTTAGTTGTACTGGGTAAACTTATTTATGGTTGTTAAATCATGTAGGGCAGCCAAAGAGACACCTTCTTACAACTGGGTGGAGTTTGTTTGTTGGTGCAAAAAGGCTTAGAGCTGGCGATTTTGTTCTATTTATCAGGTAATTACATTACTTGCACCAAGATTTTCTACTCTATGCTTGGAAACTTTTTTTTTGCAAAAAAGGTTTAGATTTTATAACAAACGAAACAGCCTTTACAAACTAGGGGACTTCGTCTAGTTAGGCGAGAGCCCAAAATAACCACAAGAAAACTACGAAACTACAGATATCAAGGAGTTCCGGTCTTCCCTCAGTCCATTCCTCAAAGGGTATGCTCTCTCTAGATCCTCTTTTAGCCATTGTATCTGCCGAAAAATTTGCTTCTCTACAGGTTGCTTTGAATTTGATTGCTTGTATAGAGTTGAGTATTTGTATCCACTTATTTATGAATTTCCAAGGTATTTTCTGCGTGACGAAAGCATTAATTGCTGCCGTGGAGTCTGAAACAATCCACAGGTTTTTCCATCCTCGGTGTACCGCTTTTTCCACCCCGTCTATGATAGCTTTAGCTTCGGCCATGTAATTAGTTGTTATTCCAACTACTTTGCAGAACGTTCCTAGGACTCTGCCTTCCCAATCTCTATAAACAATTCCAATGCCAGAAGGACCCGGATTTCCCAACGCCGAACCGTCACAGCATAATTTAATTTCGTTCTCATTAGGTAGCATCCACATGCAGCTTTTAATCTCCGGAGCTTTACCCATTTTGCAATCTACAGAGAGGGCTTTGATGATTTGTAACTCAGAGACTGTGTTGTACATTCCGTGCTTAGACAGTTTCGCGTTGTTTTCTACTTCTCTTAGCACCCTGTTTTGTATCTCTCTTATTGTTAATTTCGTTTCATCAAATCGGATTTTGTTTCTTGCATTCCACAGCCAACGACTCACCGAGAAGACCATTGTTATCCATAGGTCGTTCAGGTATAAACTCAGCGCTTTGCTTTTGTCTAAAATCTGTTTCCAGCTATCGTTCTCAGCAACAGCAGCAACGTTGAACGTACTTGTTGCCCAGCTCCAAATCACTTTCGCTACATTGCATTCGAAGAATAAATGGTTCGCTGATTCAGCTGTGAGACCACAGTGACCACAGTGATTGCAGATGGAGACAAGCTGAATTCCTTTCCTTTGAATCAAGTCATCAGTAGGCAATATTTGGTTCATTTGGTTCATAAGTTTCCATGCAAATCCACTAAGACCTGGGTGTAGGCATTGTAACCAAGTATACTTCCACCGCCAAGCTGTGTCTAGACGATCACGAGTACTTTCGAAAGCATTTTTGACTGAAAAGTCACCATGTATATCCGGTTTCCAGATCTGAATATCTTCTGAATTTGGGTTGCAAGTAATACTAGAAATGTTTATACCCATAGTTCCAACCATCAGGGTTAATGAAGTCACTGACCTTGGCTGTACATAGTTTCCAAAGATGATTTGGAAGGTCAATGTGTTCTCGTAGCGGAATGGAAGTAGTCCAACCACCAAGGTCTATGCTTGGAACTCTTGTATCCTTTTAAGTCATGTTTATGCTTACCACATTAGAACTCGAAGTGGGTCTTGCTCGAGCTATTTAGCCATACAAATTTAATTCCGATCCATGATAGGATGGAGTACTTGTCTACTTAGCTCTTGTCTGTGACAAATATTTGTGGGCAGGATCTTACGGACAGGCAAGTGTTTGTATCTACAAGGGTTTATGGTTTTTTAGGATTAAGTATAAATGGTGTGGAGGTATAGAAATACGCTAAGGCCTCTAAAGGGACGTCCAACTTTTTCTCTTAATTTTGGGATTAGCGTCATGGATTGCCATGTATGTTTTACCCGATCTCTTATATAAGTTGGTCATTGGTAGGTTTGCCCCTTGTTTAGGATTCGGACTATTGTCCTTCTACTATTTTTTGGGTATTTTTTTTTCTGTCTGTAGTTCACATGTGTTTCTAATATCCGTGTTTACCGTTAAATGGACAGGTAATGTGTGTTATTTAGAGTTCAAAGGTCCAATATCTCAAAACACAAGATTGTAGTAACCATGTCAACTCAATAATATAGTTCTGGGTTACTATGTCATGTATATGCTTTTTGTGCATGTTAATGTTATATCATATAGGCATTCAATGTTTGAAATGTTTGCCGCACTTCCATTATTCTACTGATATATGTGTCATTCAATGCGATAAAGGGATAAAACGTCTCAGTTACTCGTTGGTGTTAGACGTGCAAACCGTCAGCAAGCAGCTTTACCATCATCGGTTCTGACTGCTGAGAGCATGCATATTGGAGTGCTTGCAGCTGCAGCTCATGCTTTTGCTAATAGGAGCCGATTTACCATTTTTTACAATCCAAGGTATTCGAAATGTCCTTATTTCTCCCTATGATACTACTTTCTTTCATATGTAATTTTATATGCTTATAATGGTAGGGCATGTCCTTCGGAGTTTGTGATACCATTGGCCAAATACCAAAAAACTTTATACAGCACCAAGGTTTCAATTGGGATGAGATTCGGGATGATGTTTGAAACGGAGGAGTCTGGAAAGCGCAGGTATTACAGAGTTATATAACCCCCTTTCAACAGTAGTATACATTTCTCCGACTCTTGATTTGAGGTTCTTAAGTTTACTTGAAGATTTATGTGAGTATTTTATTGTAAAACCCACTCTATATTGGTCCATATAGTCTCTAATAAGGGTGAATTGGAAGGATGAGGCATAAACTCATTTAAAAGTATGAAGAGAAAATTGAGACCTAGACAACTTGTAACGCAGTGAACAGAGAGATTTTGTTTGCAGCATCTGTGAACTCTAATAAGGGTGAATTGGAAGAATGAGGCATAAACTCATTTAAAAGTATGAAGAGAAAATTGAGACCTAGACAACTTGTAACGCAGTGAACAGAGAGATTTTGTTTGCAGCATCTGTGAACTCTAATTTAGTGCTAATAGTTGGTGGTGTAGCCATTGGGGTGAGTGTGTCATGTTATGTGACTTAATCTCTTCTTTTTTCGTGTTCTTTATTGTTTAGACCGATCATGCTTCTAACATCTTTTTAAAGTATGTAAAAATGAACCTCGTGTTTCAGATGCAATTATTTCAAGTCTGAAGCTTGGAAAATTGATCAAAACACCATGCAAAATTTACATATAGGTATCTTATTCAGGGGAAAATAGAATGATCAAAACTAATCTGGACTATAAACTTATTCGGGGTAACATTTTTATAACAGTTCCTCGCCTTCTTTAGTTCTAAGATGCTATAAAATGTTCATCGTTATAAATCTGTGGCGGATTAACGTTATTCTATCCCCTTTCGCAGATTTATGGGAACAATTGCTTGTATTAGTGACTTAGATCCTCTGAGGTGGCCTAATTCCAAATGGCGTAATCTCCAGGCATGTGAATCTGATACTCTTGAACACATATCTACAGATCAGAACTAAGATCCATTTATGTTTGAATGAGTGATGAAATCAGGGATCAGGGATAATTAGTTTAACTTACTTTTTGCATCTTATAATCAGGTTGAATGGGATGAACCAGGGTGTGGGGAACAACAAAACAGAATTAGCTTATGGGATATGGAATCTCCTGAAAGTCTTTTCATATTTCCTTCTCTGACTGCAAGCCTCAAAAGGCCATTACTATCTGGTTTTATGGGTAAGTCTTTAACAGAGAATATATTTATGTAGGTGAACAATCGTGTCAAGATAATAAGAAAATTAATTCTACATCATCCTTTTTTCACAAAAATCCAGCTGCCACACGACGAAGTACTAATACCTGTTTTTACGTGAATATGCCTAGACATGGAAATAATCCTCAGTAACTATCAGCTCTTTCTAATTTTTATGTCATCATCCAAAGAGATTTCATACAATGGGCTGCTAAAAAATTTATAATTTGTTTTCAGTCTGATTTGTGGTGAGAGTGGTTTCTACTTTGCTAAAATAATCCTCACTAAAATACCATCTTAACTCATTCTCTAGTAGTCGGTTTTCAGGCCATTTTCCCCGGCCCTGACCTAGTATTCATAGTTTGTAAGCTTGTAAGGTTCTGAATCTTTTTCTTTTGATACAGGAGCAGAAAATGAATTGGGGAATTTAATTAGAGGACCATATATCCAGTTCCCAAATGGAAATAATGATCTGTTGTACCGCCAAACTCCAATACTTGCTTCAGAACAGCTCAAACCTCAGATCGAAAGTCTCCCAGCTTGTGTTATTAATGGAACACCTCTGCAAGAGGGTCACGGAGTTCCACAATCATTAAGCAGTAAAATTAACCATATTCTTCCATCACAAAATTACTCGATACAAAATCATAAACGTCCAAAAAACATTTTCAGTCAACTTCAAGCCCTGGATTCAAGTAAAGTTGATGATGAATTACCACCTATAGTACCCATTGAGAAACTAGAGACAACTTTCTCAACTCCCCATAACCTTATAAACCAATTAACAGTTCTAGATGAAGCGTCTCACATTGAAATGAGACCTCGTCTCGAGCCACATACAGTTCAGTCACATGAGATTAAAACACCTCAACTGGAAACAAGTAACTTCAACTACTTTCCTCCAAACCCAAATAATCTCCCTTCGCAGTTCTTTGACACGGATGATTGGATGTTGCAACCTTCTACATGGCTATCTTTTCCAGAAGGTCATAAATCAGCAGTGAACCAGGAAATGGTTAGTTCTATGCTGCCTTCTTTTGGTCAAGAAATATGGGAGCCACTTACTCCTTTTAAGCTCATGGGCCCTCAGCAAGATCAACATATTGTCCAGAACATTTCTAGTTCATGTAGAATGAGAGATATTTCTGAAGAGAGTAATGATCAGAGTGAGATTTACAATGGCCATCAGTTTGAAGTAAGACATGAGAGAAACAATATAGTTCATACTTCTGTTTCTAAGGGACTTTTGGATAGTTTTACCTCCCTAGGGGAAGCTGGTTTTCGAAATCCCTCAGATTATTTAATTGGTAATTTTAATCCAAGGCAGGATTTTCAGTCTCAAATTTCCACAGCAAAGCTTGCAGACTCACAAAGTTTTGTTATGCAAGAGTTTACGGATAACTCTGGAGGTACTTCTTCAAGCAACGTGGATTTTGACGAGAGTAGCCTGTTGCAGCAAGGATCATGGCAACAAGTTCCCCCGCCTCTACGAACATACACAAAGGTACAAAGTTAATTGAAAATAGTAACTTATAACGGCCAAAAGATAGACTGCGCATGATCGTTTTAAGTGTCATATCACTGGTCCTAATGTATAAATATGAAAAATGATTTATATTTTGCGCTAAGACATGTGAAAATGGGAAACAAGTGATGCCAGTTGTAGCAGGCTTCATAATTACATATTTATGTTGTAAAGTGTGCTGAAAAACAGGGAAAGACAAATAATCGTTAAACGATGTGTATAACGGCTTTTACATATCATGAAATGATGTGTACAACAGCTTTTATATGTTGTTATATAGAAGACTGGTAATCTGACATCCCAAGCTGGTGAAGTGGTGGAGAGTTTCCTCGAGAGTGATGGTTGCACTAGTGATTTAGTCCCCACATCAACTCGTTCATGTTCATAGTAAGATTCATATGGAGGTTCCCAATCTACTTGACACTGAGGCTTTTTATGGTAAAAGCTTCACACCTCCTTGTGGTGGTTAATTTGGGATAATATTGGCGGGTAGAGTGGGGGTGTGACAGGTAATAAGCCCCTAGTTAATAGTTATTTGAAAACGTCATTTAAACCATTTGAAGAAAAATGAATTCTCTTTATTAACTTATTTCCTTGGTTATCTCCACAAATCCCGGTCTCATCTCAACCAATTCATGATGATCATTGATTTCTTGTATTTGCAGGTTCAAAAGCTAGGGTCAGTTGGTAGGTCAATTGATGTTACAAGATTTACAAACTACGACGAGCTACATTCTGCAATTGCATGCATGTTCGGCCTTGAAGAAGTGCTTGATAATCCAAGAAGTTCTGGGTGGAGGTTAGTTTACGTGGATTTTGAGAATGACGTTCTACTTGTTGGGGATGATCCATGGGAGTAAGTCTTTTCATTTACTACTAATATGTGTGTATACAAAGACGAATGCTTAGGTACAATACTTAGACAGATATCTTATGAGCACATTTAAAGGGCCCTTGGATGAAATGAGCGTAATATAGTAAACCTGCCGGAATATAAAAATACAAGGAAAGTAGTATTGATCATATGCGAAAAATTGTAATGAACTGTGTTTTTCTTACAGGGAATTTGTTAGCTGCGTTCGGTGCGTCAGAGTGCTGTCACCTACTGAAGCTCAGCAGATGACTGAAGATGAAATGCATCTACTTCAAAACAATTTAGTCTGAAGGGGCAGGAATTTCTATTGAACCGTGATCACGGCTTCCTATTTCGATGAATCTTTGCACACAATAAGGGTGAGCTGATGGATATTTAACCAACTACTACATCTTACTGAAGCATAGTTTTAATCTCTTGTCGACTTGTACGTAGATTCACTATGATATAATGTAACCACTTGAAAATTTCTCACTCATAGCTAGTGTGTTGAGCTGATTATCAATTGTGTAATATAAGGATGGAAATCAATCTAATCTTCACCACTGAAGTGTTTATCGAGCCTGCGTGGCCAATATTTTTTTCTTAGCATCTACAGGTTAGCAATTCGACAAGAGGGTTGAACAAACATCTATTGGAGACTGTTACAGAGAGGTTCCTCAACTGCACAAATAAAACAACATTCTTATTGAACCATTGTTACATAAATGAATTTTGGGACCTCTCTCCGGAGAACCTATGCAAAAAATTAAATAAAAACAGCCTTCTTACTATGACCCTTGGATTCCTTTGCAATACATATTTGCGTAACATTAGAAAATTGGTTTGAATAAAAACTTTTGAATGTACTTAGACTCGAGTTGCAGTATGGTTTCAATTATTGGGCATGTGACAGCAACAAATTATATTTAAAGTCCAAGTATACATGCTCCATACATTGGTAGAGATTGAGACATGTGACAATGCCCTCGAGAAAAAATAAGTTTCAGCAAGGTGTCCTGAGTGCCACAATAATTTGAGTTATTTGAATCCTGATAACTGCCATTGCTCCCATTATATGCATCAAGCTAACTTTGGACTGGTTAGAGAAAGCATAGGGTAGTCTGAGCTACAAACTCACTAAAAATCGCGTCAATTATCATGGATCAAGGGGTTAGATACGTTTTCTATTTTATCTATCTCATATTTTGAACTTGAAATCCTTCACTTTTTTACCCCACGGATCAATTAACAATCAAGCGCATACATGCAACGAGAATTAAACTAATTAATTATTGAAAACAGGCTTGCAGATTTAGAGGAGCATAAGAAACTTTTTTATGCCCCCTTCAGAAAAGTTGATCATCCTGCATTCTAAGTTATAATAACAATAGGGCTTAGGACAATCATGAGCAGTAAAATTTACTTCTTTCCAAGTGTGTTTCAACCTTAAAAAGAAGACATGATATAGACTACGCCATTTTTCATACAACTGCAGTGGGATTTTATTGTGAATAAACGGTTCCTGTTGAAATCCTTCACAGGGTGCCGAGAAATATGTACATTTACACAATAGTAAAGGCATTAATCAGTGATCTTGTCACAGTTTGGGCTGGTAGTAAGTACAAGGCAAATGGTTCACACGTCTTTCTCTGCAAGTAAGGGATTCACTAAAGTCAGAACTGTAAGTCATGAATCACATGAAATGCCTTGTCAAAATCATATTTCAATCTTCTTACAGCATAACCTAATGGAGACCATCCCTACGTTACATCACATTTAGTGGCATTGTTACTTTCCTGGCGAGAAAATTTCCGTGGGAACTTAGTGGAGTAGTAATTCAACTACCTCAAACCTGCTAACAATTAGTGGAGTAATAATTTCCAGGCTCTAGACAGCTGCATTCTCATACTGAACAGAATAATCTGTTAATACTCCTACCTCCGTAGAAGGTCTGGTTATCCAAAGAGATAATGCAGAAAGAGAGGAAAGAAAACGATGTCAGTTAGTCAGCTGGAACGATGGAATACTTCAATATAATAGGTAAAGGGCGGATCGGCTAAATCTTACAAATCTGACAGTAATTGGATTAGAACTGCGACAAAAGGGATTCAAGCCAAGTTTCTTAGTTATCTGGCCCTCCTTGTCCTCCAGAGGACCAGCATCATCAACTTCTTTCCTATTCACTTCACTATGATCCAAATCTCTGGGTGGCATGGCAACAAGTACAGAGCCATGCATATTTGTGGTCAATTGGGAAGTCTCGTGAGCGTCCATATGAAGGAGATGCAAGGAAATATCGCATGATTGTCGAGATAACCAATCGATAGGTTTTTGGGTTAACGGGCGATGTTCTAGACACGTAGATGTATGAACAGTAAAACTAGAGAGAGGAAAACCAGATGGAAGACTGTGAACTGAAAGACTTGGGATAATTGGAGAAATAGTTCTAGAAAAACACGAGAAGGCTGAAGGGTACCTATCAACATCCCAGATATGCTATAAGAGAACTACTGAAAGCGGGAAAAATGGATTTGATTAGCTCTGAGTTTGAGGAATTTCTACAAGGCTTCTTTAAGAACTCTTAATAGGCTTTCAGATATTATAATGGACTAGGAGGAAAATTTAACTATGCGATGACAAAGTCATGTGCAACTACCATTAGAACCTAATATCATTCACTAATAGACAGAATAACCATCCTTCAAAGGAACCGACCTTCCCCCAAACTTAAACATAGTCTGGCACGTTTTCACAATTTACACCAATCAGAAACTGTATCTTAATCTTCGAACTACCATGTTTATTACTCAGTATGTATTAACGTTCTGTTAGATTTTGTGGAGTATCTGTTAGATTTTCTGGAGCCTGATTATAGAAAATAGCTGGAGCGTCATTTCCACAACATCCTGCGTATATACTGCTTGTTATGGGATCCATTGCGATAGAGATTTGCTTAACCTGTTTTTCTTAATAGTGAGATTTCAAAAGTTTGTGTGTATGTTTCCTCTTCTTTTCAGTCCTCGTTGAAATTGTGATTGTGTATTTACTTACTCTGTGTCTGTGTCTGTATCTGTTAGCATATTATGATTGTCATCATTGTTTCTTTGATGAAGGCTTTTCCGCATCATAATTAAGAAACAAAATACATAGTAAACCTCACTTTTATTAAGGAAAAATAGAACTCCACTAGCAAAATCACATCTCAGGAAAGCGCAATTTACTAAGTGAAAGAGTAAATCAATCAAGAACATACACATCCAGAATGATCAAGATCTGCATTTCAAATTTCACTTCTCTTTTATCAACATGGAAAAATGGAACATACTCGCCTTTATAAAAAAGCCGACTCTAAACTCAAATACAACACAATCCAAACTATTCTAACTAAACAAATATCCTTCCTAGACAAGATACTCTCCACTGCATTTTTGCAGTAAGGATTTAGGAATCACTTATTTGACAGACTATAATGAAATTTCATGCAGATGTCAAGGCCTTGAGTTCACACAAGTTTTATGCGAACGCAAAGATATAAATAGCAAGATTTGTACCTTTAACCCGTTGCCGCAAGAGCTCTCACTGATCATGATTATACTCTCACAGGCTTCTGAAGAACAGCCGACAAGTAAACCTGAGACTTTCGTGATTCATCTATCCTCTCTCCCACTACCCACTTCAATTTCTTGTAGCTAAAACGCTCAATCAACCTCGTTAAAGTCTTCTTCCGCTCCTCATCAACACAGTGAAAGTTATCTAACCAAAACAATCCCCCAGATCTCAAAATCCTATCAATGTCGAACATCAAAAACTCCAATTTCTCTGGCTTGCCTCCACTGCCCAACTCATTAGCCGCATGAACCAAATCAAATACATTATCATAAAACGGAAACCTCTGATCTAAACTCATAAACAATGGAAAAAGCCCTCTTGCAGCAATGAATTCATTAAACGGGGCATCAACATTCAAACTTGAAGTCACCACAGTGACATTCCTCTCCGCCATTCTCGCGGCGAATGTCCCCGACCCACCATCAATATCAAACCCAATTCTAATTCCACCACTCCCCAAACTCAAAACATCATCAACTAGAAAGTCATTCTTACTTTTTGCCCTAAGAAATCTATACTTCTCAGTCCCATTAACCAAATCAAAGCAACCAACACAATCATTACTTATCTTTTTAGTACCCAAACACGCAAAACTCTTGCAATTTAGACCACTCCAACTAACAATCTTATCACTAATAGGTTTCCAAAGCGAAAGAGGAAAATGTAGCAACCCCACCTTAGGCACAATCCTCGCGAAGCAACGCCTCCTAGGCAACGGCTCACAACCTCTCAAAATAAGCTTCTGGGCTAAACTCCAATCATCATTACAAGCTCCACCCACCTTATAATTCATATACTGCGACAACAACTCCATGGATTTCTCGCAAGTATGCCCCACAGATGCCACCATTTCAGTAATCCCACTTCTTGAATCCTTCCCTAAAGGCAATGTATGATGTTGTAAGAAGAATTTGAGCTCATTTGCAACATTGGGTCTTGATATATCAATGTTATCATACCCAAGAAGCTGTTTTTCCATCTTGGAGAGTTTGTTCTGCGACACTTGGATCTCTTTCAAGATTAAAGAAACATGTTGTGAGATGAGGGACATGTTTTTATGTGAATTGGAGTGAAGGGGTGTTGGGGTTTGAGTTGGAGTTGATGTAAATGCATAAAGAGCAAAGAGATTTGTTGTTAGAACTGAGAAGAGCATAAGAAGGTTGAGAGCTGAAGAACACAAAGAACCTCTCTTGAATCTTGCTGTCCCATCTCCTATCTTCAAAGAAACTGAACCCATCTTTCTTCTTTCACAGAGAGAGAGAGAGAGAGAGAGATTTAGATTTGGAAGAGAAGAAAGTTAATTAAGAAATAATTAGGACAGATTTGTCGGTTGGCTTTTAAATACGAATGAGACTAGAAAATTAACTTCTTGAAAAATGTTAAAATGTGGATCTCGAGGTTGATTGTGGCGCTTTGGTTCACGCGGTTCCGTGAGATGAGATCTGGAGAAGAGGAGGGGTCCATTGCTTATGTGTGAAGTTTGGGGCACAAAATCAAACTCCAAGTTGGCAATTAAAATGTATATCACAAAAGTAACTCATAGAGTTTTACTCTTTAGGGGTTAAAACTTCATAAATGAAATCGGAAATTATGCGAATAAATACTATTTTTTGTCATTTTTACAAAATAAATACTTTGGCAATCCTCTTCCAAAATCGATACTAAAATTAACAAATCGATAATAGTCATACCTACTACCCCTAGCTGCCACCCTATTCTCTAACATTAAATATTGATGGGTAGTCTAAATGCTACAATAATAAAACTACAAACTCACAAAGATTACTCAACAAATGACAAAGTTATACCAAAACAATTACAAAGATATACACATCAAATGACAAAGTTCTCTCATAACAAATGATAAATAATGCAAAAAAAATGAGAAACTATCCCACTGGAGTTGTTGAGTAGTCTAATCTGCTACAGTAATAAGAACAATAATAAGAGGGAAAATTCCCCCCTAAATAAACTACCAACCTTAAAAAAAATCAAAACTTCTTCTTCTTATTCTTATTCTACAAGACTACAACAAAGCTTCTACAAAAATCAAAGTAGATTCTCCTTGATGTACTGTCTGTCTCCTTCATGTGCCAAGTCTTCTAACTATCGTTCTGCATTCGCTAAAGTCCTCACACAGAAGTCATTGAGGAGGAAAAGATCGTTGTTATCATAGGTTATTCTCGTTGCCAAAGATCGTTGTTATCCTTCTCTTCGACCGTTGAAGTAACCGTTACAGTAAATATCATATCTAACTATGTATCCATTATCTCTCACTGTGTATCCGCATCATAATTTGAAGCCTTTTTTTTTAAGAAAAATATTATGCAAGACGATACAATTTGTACATAATCATTTTTCTTTGGCTTTTTAATCATTTGTCTTCTGCTACTTTATCATTTGTCATTTTTCTTACGTCATTTTTAGCATTTATTATCTGCTACTATATTACCAAAATTGTTAACTGATATCATTTATTTCAGGATTCCTATCATTTGTTTTAGGGATTGCTGAAGTTGAGTTTTATATTATTTTTCTCCTTTGTTTTTTGCTACTTTATCACCGAAATTGTTTATTTATATCATTTGTTTCAGGGATTAATGGAGTTCAGTTTATAACATTGTTCATTTTGGTGGGGATATCGTACGTCCAAAGATCGAATTAATCGTTAGTTATGTTGGAGGAAGTACAAAACTTACCTTACTAAGAACGCACTCGTCATACGAAGATTTCGTTATACTCCTTGAAGAAATAAACAAAATTCATCGTGAGGATTGTAAGCTGTACAACTTCGTCCATGGTTGTGCATGCGCAATTTCATCAGTCCAGGACTTTACCGTAATGATCAATATGCATAAAACCAATCCCGATACACCCTTTCACATATGGATTGTTAATGAGCTTAAGGTACCTTCCCAAAACTCCTAGAACTTTATTTCTAATTTCTGTTCTTCGGGTAAAGGGTTGTCCACCACCAAAGCGGGGGGACCTTTGCGTCATAACTCATTTCTTGATCTGAACCTGAATATAGGGTTACCCTGAAACAAACGGCAGAAGGCTTGATCCACATAGGTTTGGACCTTTAGTGGATGATGATGATATTTCTCAATCAAATGATTTTTTTGAAACTATCCGTACTGATGTTCCTCCCTCAAATGAACCTAGTATTCCTCAATCAAATGTTCATCTCTCAAATGAACCTGTGTTAACTAATGTTTCTCAATCAAATGAACATTTTCAAACTATCCCTATTGATGTTCCTCTCTCAAATGAACCTTGAATTTCTCAATCAAATATTCATATTTCAAATGAACATGTGTTAACTAATGTTCCTCTTTCATATAAACCTATGTTAACTAATGTTCATCTTTCAATTGAACCCGAACCTATCATTGGACAAACTGAACCTTCAGGTAAGCTCACAAAATTTATCATTTGTGAAGTATTTTTTAACATTTCTTATCAAATTAGTATCATCTTAAGAAGCATATTTCTCATTTGTTCAGCTGGATTAGGGTTTGAGCCACAACCCGAACAGGTAAAAAATCTCCTGGATTTTTGGTTCAAATATGTTGCGTACACAGAAGATCCCTATGACTTCAGTAAAGAGTTTAACATTGGTGATCTATATCGAGATAGGATTGAACTCTAAAATTACATAAGAGTCTAACATTCTGAGCAACGAATATAAAATTGTGGTACGTTGCAAAGGTCATAAATGCTCTTGGCGGATTTATGCGACAAGGTTGCTCGGTTCTGCCCTATTTAGAGTTAATACTTATTGCTCCGTGCATACATGCATCCGAGTTAAAATTGATGGTGGGAACGCGTATAAGGCAGCGTCTAGTAGATGGGTTGCTTCTATAATCAAGCAAAAACTATAAAAAGACCCAAACTACAAACCTTTCAAAATTATTGATGATATGCAAATTAATCACAATATTGATGTAACATACAATCTTGCCTGGCGTGCGAAAGAAAAAGCCCACGGAGAGGTATCATCACTTTATATGTCATTTGTTCACCCATACAAGTTATTTGTACAACAATTTTTATCATTTTATCGCATGTCTTTTTTTGACTCACTGTGTCATTTGTACTGTGATATTTATCATTTGTCTGCTATACAATGTCATTTGATCTACGTAATTATTTCAGGTATGAGGCATCTTTAAGCATGCATACCAACTACTTACGAGCTACTTTGCAGAAGTGAGGTTGGTTGACCCGAATTTTGTATTTTACATACAAACTAAGTTGTAAGGATATGAGATTCACAAGGTATTTTTGGTGTATTGGTCCTCCCAAAAAAACTTATAAACTATTGAGACCAGTTGTTGTGATTGACAGAACTTTTTTAAAAGGGCGATATCGTGAGACTCTACTAACAACCATCGTCATTGACCCAAGCAATCATATTTTTCCACTTGCATTTTCGATAATAGACTCGGAGACCACTGAAAGTTGGACATACTTCCTAGAGATATTTGGGTATAATTTCTACGGTTATGACACTAAATTCGTCGTCATCTTTGACAGGAATGCCGAAATTATTAATGTTGTATCCAAGGTGTTTCCATTTGCAATCCATACGTTTTGTGTCTTCTATATATCGAACAACATTAAAACTACCCTCGAAAGTACTAGGATCGCATTTAGGATAGCAGCAGAGGCCCTAACCAGCATTGAATTCGATAAACACATAAATGCTATCCACAATACTAATCCAGTGGGTCTCCAATACATACTAGGTATTCCCAAGGATACATGGTCTAATCTTTACATTCCAATGAGTAGGTATATTGTCACTCTCAATTGATCAACTTCGCATTTGTTATTTCAGGAATAGTCATTATTACTCTATTTGCATTCTTATTTGTCATTTTTTTCAATTATTTGTCATCAATTCTTTATTATTCCTTTTGCAGTTGTATGATCCCATTTGTCATGAAGTTTTACAGATTTTGCATTTTCTTTCTATTGTTTGTCATTTTTT
Source organism: Kingdonia uniflora (assembly GCA_014058105.1). NCBI lineage: Eukaryota > Viridiplantae > Streptophyta > Magnoliopsida > Ranunculales > Circaeasteraceae > Kingdonia > Kingdonia uniflora. The sequence continues at coordinate 109,235 of JACGCM010002372.1, forward strand.
CAAATACAGAGTAGCTTACACTAATCATGTTGATAGTTGAAATAACGTTATTTTGAAAGTGAGATATATCATTATCCATGTGTTTATTAAGGAATTAAGTAAAATCTTTTCAAAAATATACTACACATATAGGGAGGAAGCTGAGAAGAGTCAAGCTCGCTTAGCGCCATGGGCTACGGATCACTGTGATTGTAAAAAGTTTGTGGCAGATTTACTAACCTGCAGGGTTCGTACATCACGATACCATTTTTAGATAACTAGTTATGGCAGAACCAATTCTGTAAATATTGAAGATGGTACTTGTTCTTGTCGTTGGTGGCAAACGATGGGTATACCTTGTGAACACGGAGTACGCGCTCTCGGTCTTACTAATGTTGATCCAACTACACGTGTCTCTGAGTACTTCACAAATGATACATACAAGGTTGTTTATGAACCTATATGAATTCCTATAAGAGGAATTGAGCAGGGGAAAATTTTAAAAACTGATCCACGTGTTCGTACTCCTATTCCAATAGTTCGAGCTGATCATCCTTACACGCAAAGGAAGAGAAGGGAAAAAATGTCTGGTCTTGTCACCAAACTAAGATTTTGCAGTAGGTGTCGGAAAAATGAATACAATCATCATTCTTGTAAGCATCTACCAATCCCATCTGATGATAGTACACGTCCGACAATGGCACCGTCTTTTACGATAAACACTGAGCCACCTATTATCCCAGATGAAGATTTTGCAATTGTAGGGACTTATCCCTCGATCTCACTCATAATCAAGCTCACAAAGTTTGATTTACCTCCATCTTAGCCTCACACAATGTTAGCACTTAACACTTTAGTCAAACATTCCAACCTGCCCCACGAACTACTTAAGAACGTTGGTCGAGCTAAACCTAGAAAACGTTATTCAGTCAAAGATACTTGTCTCACACGAACTCGTCAGTTATTTAGTCAACCGCCACTAGCCACATTATTTGGAAAACGTATTCTAGCACGATGAAGAGCTGTGGAGAAGCCTATATAAAAGAAAAGTTCCAAAAGAGACAAGGACCAGAAAAATTACTCAAACTTCTTATTTATGAGATCAAAAGCATTTCTATATTCTAGAGATCTCTTGAAATAAAGATATCCACTCCAAGAAATAAATATACTTTTACAAAAATCCTCCATACGAGGTCGTGGTTTTTACCTATTCAGAGGTTTTCCATGCTAAAAACACATGTCTCCAATTTTTGCTTTATATTTGAGTATTGTTACAGGTTTATTGGTGTAATAGCTAATTCATAATCATATTGAGCTACGGAATTTGGCCATTATATTTGGCGTCGTCTGTGGGAAAGATTGTATTTCTACGATACCCAAAGGCAGTCTTTCACTTAAATTTTCAATTATAGTTTCTTCCAGACGATAGGCTGCAGGAACTCAGCTCAAAATTTTTGTGGATCCGGGACAGCTCACTGAGTTACGGGCGAATCTCCACGCTGAGACAGAGAAATGCGCCGAACTCGAACTTCAGTTAACAAAATATTGCGAGCTTTGAGAGAAAGAGCTCGATGCAGAGCGACAAGCTCATTTGACAGCTCTCAAACGACACGAAGATCAGATGACGATGATACAGACCGTACTCGAGGCTCTACAAAATACTCAGCTGGCTCCTCCAGCCAGGGGCCACGATTAATTTCCAGAGACCTCCCGTATTTCAACATGGGAAAGATTAGGACCTCAGGGAGCCACTAGTAAAGCCATTTCCAAAAATCTACCACACGGACTGCATCCCTCCATCCATTTGGGGGGCGAAGTTCAATCCGAAGTCAGTCGAGGTCATTAGATTTATGTCTGTCAGGAGGAAGATCAGCAACCCCGACACCAAGTTCCAGTACGAGATCGCTTGAGTGAAGGTACGGGAACTCATCAATCCCCTGCCAGTGCGTTCAGCGATTCAACCAACACATCATTATGCCACAAAAGAACATATGGATCAACGAATCAAGGAGCTGATTGAGGCAAAAGTTCTGGGTACTACTGGCGATATCGCGAAGCTGCAAGGAAGTCTGATTGCCAAAGAACTATTCGATATGGAAATACTAAAAGGTTTCCATACTCCCCAAATTCACAAGTACAAAGGTACTGACCCGAATGAGCATATTCAATAATACCGTGATTCATTGGGGTTGTACTACAATCTCAACCATATTCTCTGGCGTCTATTCGCCATAAGTTTATAGGAGGAGCCACTCTGATGGTTCTACTTTCTTTCTGGGGAATCTTTCTACACATTTGATCAGCTGCAGAAGCAGTTCATAAAAACATATGCTCACAACAGAGACAAAGAGGAGAATTTGTATTCTCTTATCGTTCTTAAGCAGTTACATAGAGAAAAGCTTGAAGATTTTTCAAAGAAATTCCTAGAGCTTGTAAGAAAGGTGGATAACCTCGACCAAAAAATAGCTGTGACCATTTTCACCAATGCTCTTCGGCTCGATTGCAAGGCCAAAAAATACCTCTTCCTTAACAAGCCTGCGACGTTATAGGAGATGATCACCAAAGTCAATGGTTATATAGACTTGGAAAGGATGATGTCTGAGCGACAAAAGTCAACTAAGTCAGCCCTCACCACCAAATCCCCACCTGCAGAATGAATCAACGAGCCTAAAGATGAATAGGGGGATCAGAAATGCACCAAGGGACACGCTGGATACCCTTGGAGGAGTGGTCTGCAAAACAAACCCCGCCTCCCAAAGCTGAACATTCGAATCTCCACAATTTTTCCACTATTGTTGAAAGACACGCTCTACCGCGTCCCTCAACCGCTGGAGCCCATCGAGAATCGACCATTTTGCTTATACCATAAGGTAAATCATCATTCTACTGACAATTGCTATGCTCTACAGCGGATGTTCAAGCTCATTTTCAAGGAAGGACGGATGCTCGAATACATTGTTGACCTGAAGTTATACTAAGATGGCAACTATAAGAAATAACTCAAAGTTGTTCAGGTCAACGACAGAGCTGAGGAGAAGCATCTCTACTGCATGCACCTCAGCAACATGATCGAAATAAACCAGATCAATAATTCCAACCGATTAAAGCGTCGGAGGGTCTCGGAATGCTGTAATCTTACACCTCAAGATAAAGAAGCCAAACTTCTTCCCGAGTCGAGCAATCGCCGACTCGGAATCTCTTTCGAGGATTGCGATACTAGCCATGTCAAATTTTCACATCATGATGCGTTAGTCATAATGCTCAAGATGAAATAGTTTGTCATGCACACAATGATGATCGATACTAGAAGCGGTATTGAAATTCTTTTTCAGAGTGCGATCGACCAGATGGGTTTGGTCGAACAAGTCATTCAGAGTGGCACGGACATCAGTGGGTTTAATGGCTCCAGGGAGGAATGAGTAGGCAAGATTATCTTACCTATTACAGTAAGACCAGCCACTATCGACGTCGTTTTCTACATTATCAATGCCAAGTCTCGCTATCTTGGGATTATGGGCCGTTGCTGGATACACAATATGAAAGCAATCGCTTCTACCTATTATCAAGCACGACAATGGTATTTACGAGATCAGAGGTAGTCAGAAACTTTCTCGAGCTTGTAAAAATACTGTCTCTGCCATCCTAGATACTTCAGACAAGTTGGCCGCATAGCAATTGCTAAAAATTGACCACCTCGATGACCAATCACCAACATAGGAGCCCACGGAATATATCAACATTGATAGACCTAGCAGAGGCACGCTCATCGGAACCAAGCTGGTTCAGCACGAGAGAGACGCTCTCATCCAGTTCTTGTAACTCAATCGAGACATTTTTGCATGGTCTTTCGAAGAAATGCCTGGAGTCGACCCAGCTATGGCTTGCCACAAGTTAGTCATCAAAGTCAATGCCACAGCGGTCAAACAGAAGCAGCAACAACTTTCACCTCATCTTCGAGATGAAGTTAACACTAAGATTGAGAAATTTATCAAAGTGGGATTCATTCGAGAAGCCAAGTATTCGAACTGGATATCCAACATTATCATTGTCATGGTCCCAAAGAAGAACAAAAAAGTTCGCGTTTGCATAGATTACACAGATATTAACAAACATACTCCAAAGGATAGTTTCTCTCTTCCCAATATTTATCAGATCCTCGATTCTACTGCAGGCCATGATCTTCTATCTATGATGGACGTTGCTTCAGGATATAATCAAATTCCACTTATGGAAGAAGATCAAAAGAAGATAACATTCATCACCGAAAGTGGCCTTTACTGTTACAAAGTCATGCCCTTCGGGCTTAAGAACGCAGGGGCCACATATCAACGATTGATGACTGCTATGTTCAAAGCACACCTGGGAAATATCATTAAAAGTTTACATCGATGATCTCTTGTGTAAAAGCATACAATCAGATAATCACATCTCAGATTTCAACACAATATTCAACATCCTTCGATCTTAAAGAATGCATCTCAACCCTGATAAGTGTCAATTTGGGGTACATTCTGGCTACTTCCTAGGCCACCTCATCAACAAGAAAGGGATTGAGGCCGATCTAGATCAAATTCGGACTCTCCTCGACATGCCTTTTCCAAAGACAACAAAAACGTTTAAAAACTTTAGACCGCTGTCGTTGGCTATTTCTATTACTCCACAGATGTACCAAACGAGGAAAGGTTCAGCCAACGGCGAAAGTCACATGGACACCAGAATGCGAAGCAGCTTTTTAGGATCTCAAAATCTATTTGGGGAGGTCTCCCATAATGAGTACCCCAGTAGGTAATGAGGAACTGATAATCTGCCTAGCAGTCATAGATACATCTCTTAGCTCGGTTACCATTCGCTTGGAAGGGAAAATAGAGAAACTAGTGTTCTTCATCAGCAAAACACTTACACCAACAGAAATAAGGTACTCTAAAATTGAGAAACTTCTTCTCACCCTTATTTATACTTCGCAGAAACCCAAGTACTACTTCCAAGTACATTTCATCAAAGTTATGACGAACTACCCACTTCGGGAAGTTTTGTCCAAAAAAGAGAAGTCACGAAGAGTGCAACAATGGTCAGTCAGTTTGGGCGAACATGATATCAAGTTCAAACAACGTCATTCCGAAAAAGGCCAGGCCGTTACTAATTTTCTCACAGATTTTCCATTGGACAATCCCGAGTGGGAGGAGCACGACCCAGACCTTACTGAAAGTACGCCAGAGAATCCAACTCCCAAGCCATTCGATGAACGAGCTGATTAGATCACTACGTCAAGGTGGAGGCTTCTCACAGATGGATCAGCAGGACCACAGGGTCAGGAATCGGGATCGTTTTGATTACTCCTTCAAATGAAAGAATTGAAAAATCAATCCGCTTGGATTTTGAGGCCTCAAATAATGTCACCGAGTATGAAGCTCTTATTCACGGACTCGACCTCACACTTGAGCTCGATGCCCCCGAACTCTCAGTTTACACCGATTCATTACTCGTCGTTCATCATTATTCTTAGTAATACAAGAAGAACGGGAAGATGATCGAATACACAGCCCTCATTGCAGATAGGATGAGTAAGTTTGCGAAAGCAACTTTTGAATATCTTCATTAATGTAAAAACAGACACGCCGATTCCTTGGCATATCTAGCCGGGGTCTTGGGTACAGAAGCTCAATATCTCTAGATCAAAATCATTTCAACCCCAACATTGATCGCATATCGGTATGCACGATCAACATTGGGGGTGATAAAGGGGGAAACGACGATTGGCAAAAGCCTTTCTTAACCTACCTCAGTGTAGACAACAAGTGCAAAGGACCACCCCTAGCAGATTCAAAAGAATGCCGACAACTGATCAACAACTCAATGTGTTACATCACTCAAAATGGTATGCTTTATCACCTTTTCGTAACAAGGCCTTATCTCAGGTGCCTCTCGAAGTCAAAAGTAAACGAACTGCTCTGTGAATTACACAAAGGAACTTATGGCTCTCACGCCGCAGGTAGATCATTGGCGAACCGAGCAATAACTCAAGGAGTATTCTGGTCTAGCATGCGCAAGCAAGCAGAAGAGTATTCCTGCAGGTACGATACCTGCCAAAGACATGGACATATGATACACGCCCCTGCGCTCGAACTCCATGCAAGCAAGGTTTTCTGGCCATTCAAAAGATGGGCACTAGACCTCGTCAGAAAATTCCCTAACTCTCTTGGTAATTACTGTCACCTACTCGTAGTTTCCGATTACTTTACAAAATTGGTATAAGCAATTCTACTATGTCAAACCAGAGAAGAAGAGATCATCTCTTTCATCTGGAACCACATAATCACTCGACTCGGGTGCCCTCACCTAATTTGTATCGATAACAGGCCCTAATTTGTGAGAGATAAGGTCGTAACCTTCTTAAATCACCATAATATCATCCACTCACCATCAAATCTATACTATCCTCAAGGCAATGGCCAAACCAAAATCACCAACAAAACCATCGTGGATAGACTCAAAAAATGGCTTCACTCACAGAAAAAAGGAAATTGGGTTCACGAACTACCTCACGTTCTGTGGGCGTATCGAACCACTCCCTGATAATCTACTGGGTGTACCCCATTCCTCCTTGCTTATGGCACTGAGGCAGTCATTCCTTCTACATATCATCATCCAGTTCGTGATCACGAGCTAATTGACAAGGAAAATGAGTTTAAATTGGCTTGCAACCTCAATATGATAGATGAGACCAGAGAATGCGTCATCGTTAACCTAGGTCGATATCATCATCAACTTGCCAGGTCGTACAATAATCGAGTCAGAAGCCGTACTTTCCAAATCAAAGATGTTGTCCTCATAGAAATTCCTCAACATCGCAAAAAGCCTCAAGCTGGAAAATTGACCGATAATTGGGAGGGTCCATTCATTATCACAGGTCTCTCAGGCCTGGGATCATACTATCTCATGGCAGAAGAAGAATTTCAAATCCTTGGAACACTAGACGACTGAAACGGTACTATCGTTAGGCGTCTTACTGTTCTATTTCCATTATTCGTTGTTTGTTTTTCAATTCCAAAAGTGAGATTCTTATCTCCATCCAATGTAAATTCTGAACTTATCAATGATTTTTTTTTTGAACAATGTCATTCTCTTCACGAACATTTGTCCACACTTTACAGATTCAAGCATAGATAATACTAGCCTACAATCAATCTTTTCCAAGTTCAATCAAGGATATCACTTGATTGACTTCTTTTACTTTGATCATTTCAGTAGGCTGGATCAAGGATAATACTTGGTTCAGCTGAATCTTTACATCTCTGCGATTATAGCAAGTGTAAAAACTTGTTTTATATCAAAGACTCAGCCAAGCAAGAGATAAGGCAAAGGTTATACTAGTCTACATCTTTTTTAACTTGCTTGGATCACTTTAGTAGGCTGAATCAAGGATAATACTTGGTTCAGCTGAATATTTACATCTCTACGATTGTAGCAAGTGTAAGAACTTGTTTCAATACAAAGACTCAGCCAAATAAGAGATAGGGTAAAGGTTATACTAACTTGTTTGGATCACTTCAGTAAGCTGGATCAAGAATAGCACTTGGTTTAGCTGAATCTTTACATCTCTACGATTGTAGCAAGTGTAAAAACGTGTTTCATATCAAAGACTCAACCAGGCATAAGATAAAGCAAAGGTCATACTAGCTTTCATTTCTTTCAATATGTATGTGGCATTTCTATAGTTTAAATCAAGTTTCAACTTGGTTTAACTCAACCCATTTCTGCGATTAAAACGAATAAAAAAAAATAGTTTTATATGAAAGACCCCACCAGACACAAGATAAGGCAATGGTCATACTAGCTTTTATCTATTACAATGTGTCTGCGACAGATACTATTTATTTTCAGGTCAAATTCATATTACAGAGGATTCTTTTCTGTTGATGGAGGGTCAGCAGTGATTCCCCACACATCAAGAGGTCTCTCTTTCAGTTTGCGGGCCACAATAGCTCTACCTTGTTCTATTAATTCAGCAGTTTGAGGGCCCAGTTGGCTCTCTATGGCGCCAAGACAGTTCCCTCGATCTATCTTAGCTCTACAGATGCATCCCTTATCCGACAACGTTTTAAACAAGGTATCTCATTCTGACTCAAGTCTTTTTACTTCCTCGATAAAATATGCAACAATCACCCTTAACAGGTCAGATCGAGATGCATCGGGTACTACCATTGTTGTAAATCTCGCCTTCAACCTCTCGAGGCGTGCCTGTAACCTAGCGTAATCATTCTTCCATTCAAGTATTTTTGCATCAACCTTATCATGATAGATTACATCTTCTTCCAACTTGGCAATATACTTTGCTGACTCAACTAGGTTAAGAACTTCTAAGTCTACTACCCGAACACGAAGTTTCCCAATTTCTACGTTCAACTCTTCCCTAGCCGGTAGATCCTTTCAATAATTCTTCTTTCCTCTTCACCAGCAATTCCTTTGCTTTGATCTCCCCTTCCAGAACCTTCTCCCTGATAAGCGCAGCATCCAACTTATGCTGGCATTTCCTCAAATTTGTGTTTCCCTTCTGGACATTCCCCTGAATACGAGATACGTCACTCTCTAACTCTCTAATTCTACCTGAGAGACTAACTACATCCCCTCGAACTAAAGAAGCCTTAACCTCAGTTTTACTTCCCCATGAACGCTCTCTAGCCTCGGCTTTCTTGGCACGAGCAATGGCTTGGTCATTTTCGGCTTTATGTCGAGCAACTCTCTCGTTTAAGTCATCGCACCTTCGTTGCATTTCTCAGAATTCCATATCCTTGGCGGGGAGGGTTGTTTACAAATGTTCAGCTACGACCTTCAAAGCCGATAGATTTTCTTGAGCTACCCTCAGCTCGTCGTCCTTTTAAAAAAAAAATTATCTCATTCGCTCCAGCTCGTTCCTACATCTATGAAGATCAGATCGAAATTGTTCCTCTAATTGTTCCAGTGCCTGAATATGGTATTGAGCCGTGTCGGCCTGATTACCCTTCACAGCCAACGCTTCAACCTGACGTTGAAGCTTCTCGGCACGTTTTGCTGCCTCGGATAGCTCTTCCAGTCCCTTCTTAATCTCAGAATCTTTCTCCTCGACCTGAAGAGTCAGGTCAGAAACGGCCTGATTCAACATCTCAAGTCTGAAATGTGCTTTTACGTATTGATCTTCTATGTTCTCGTTCGCCTTCTTCATCCTATCGAATGCTCTGTAAATTCTCGGTTGCACATAAGTATGTTGCTCTCACGTGTGCGAGATGAATCTAATTCGACTTGGGGAATATAACAAGTTTTAGTATAGTTCGATTCAGGAGAGCCTTTGAATATATGCATACTACATTTCTGATGGGACTATGTGGTTTCTAAACATCTGCTTCCAAGTACTTTTAGACTAAAAGTTTAAGGTCCATTCTCAAATGAACCCTGCATGAGTTTTCTTTCAGTGTGCAAGGTACATACTTTCGATATATTACTCTATATTAAAAGTGTTGAATTTTTACCATACATTCCTATCCTATTTTTTTTGATAACTAAACGTTGGTGTAACATGTAAGTCGAAAAACTTATTCCGATTTAACCTGCAGCTCCGCTTGCGCAGATAGCAAGGCTTTTAAGGTTTCTCTTTCCCTGGCAAGTCCAGACTCTAGGTCATTTACTCTGAGACTCATCTCTCTAACTACCTACAAAGATTTATAAACAGAGTCAACCTATAAAATTTTCTTCCCCACGCAGAATTCAAACAACTTACAAATATTTATACAAAATACGTGTCTGCCCTACCTTCTCACTCCCACCTTTTGGGAGCTCGACATCATCCCCTTGGTTATCAAGCACTGTCCGGCGGGAGACACCATCCAGACCATCCATGACTCCCGCCACTTATGCTTCCTCATCCTCTCCTTCCTCAACATAGGTGTTAGCCTTAATGGCATCCACCTCCTCCTCAGAATAGCCCTTCAACATCAAGTGACGACCTAGCCTGTCACACTCCTTAACTATCTCATCTAGATTGGCCTTTGCCTCGACCTGTAGTTGGCCAATAGCTACGACGTGAGAGTCCTTCAGCTGCCTGACTTCCTTTATGGCTTCAGTCTTGGCTCGAGCTAGGTCTTTTTCCAGCTCGCTCTTCGCCTTCTTCAGCTCAGATTTATCTTCTTCAATACTGAGCCAAATCCCCTTCACGAGACGAACGAACTACATAAAATGAATCAATATTAGTAATTGACTCGAAGTACATAAAACAACTCTTTCCCAATCAATAAAACTTACCATCTTGCTTGTATCTTCTTCTCCACGGAGAGCTACCAACCTGGCCCTTTCCTCGACCTCCCTAAGGTCATCCATCAGAGCAAATCGTACCTCAGCGACCTTCTCCCCAGAAGATTCGACCATCCTCCTCTTCTCTTTTGCGATCTCACCACTTTTCGTGGCACCCGGGGTCGGTAAAGACTTTAACATCTATTTTTTTGGAAATTTTTGAGTTATCTTGTTCGTCGTAAGATTCGGTTGAGCCGAACTATCCGACCCATGAGTCTTAGTTTGAACCTCCTCACCACTTACTTTCTTTTTGCCTTCAATGACCCTCGCCATCGACCTGGTAGACTGGGCCTTCCTAACCTTGTCCGACTTACTATCAACCCATTTTTTTTACTCAAGCCAAGTCACTCCAACACAAGTTCGAGTTCAGTCTCCTCCTCCGCAACTTCGTCCAACAAGAATTTTTTCCTTTCCACTATAAACTTCACACCTGCAATAATAACATTTTAACTATCAACTAAAGTCCAACAAAACATAACAATAATTTTATTTATGCATGTTTATACTTACTTTGTTTTACAATTCTAAACTGAAGATTCAGAGGTTCTTCGTCATCTCTCTGAAGGCAATTACCCTTCACCCATATGATATTATCATTCCAGGTTCGACCTGCCGAATTTAGATTAAAATAAACGAAGCCGACTTGCACTCGCACATAAATATGATCCCCCACTAGCTTTAAAATTCTTCACCCCGTAAAACTGCAAAACATCCTCAAGGGTTATCCTCCTCACTTTTTCCTCCTTTTCCTATATTTTATTCAGATGGTCACACACGGTTATTACCTCCCACATGTTCCCGTTCAATTGAACATGACATGCCCCAATTGCATTCATAATCCCCTTCACCAAATTGGTGAGGGGAAGGCTCAACCCATGCTCTAATTGAGATAGGTAACACAGAAAACCCTCAGAGATGTCACTCCGGACATCCCCATCAAAGTACTCTAACGAGATCGATTCATCTATACCCCCATCTCGTTTTTCCACTACCAAATTTGTCAGCAGATAAAAATATTTTTTCCCCTCCGCTACCGTACAACCCCTAAACTGCCTACCGACAAACTCTACATAATTTCCCCACTTCCCTCCTACCGCCGCCTTGGCTTTACAAAACTCTCTAAAGGCATCAGAACCTGGAGGGTAAGATACCAACTGACCAGGGAAACTTGGGAATTATTCTAATCCTCCTTCCCCTTCGTTATCAGACTTATTCGTCTGACCAAAAGTCGAAACCTCATTAACAGATGAGTTACCCATCTTAAATATAGATTCTACAGGCAAGTTTTTGATCTACACAAGTGCCTCTCACGCTCGACCTACATACAGGTTAAGGTATTTATCATTCTTCCATTTATGTATATATATATATATATTCAACATATGTCTCTGATCAATCGTTTACACATAACATATATCTTTAACATATATATATGTACGTACGTCAACATATATCACATACATCTTTACTAACCTTTAGTATCCGAATGGGAATCGGTAGTAGAGTCAAGCTTTCCCCTCACAACGTTATTGTATTGCCACCTACGAGATCCAGAATCTTTTGCCCTCTTTAACCGTTTATCGCCTTCGGATAACTCTTTATCGAATCCCCTGATCTTTTGTCTTTCTTTCTGAGTGCTCTCTAAGTTTTTTGTGGTAAAACGTTTGCTTGGAGACGAAAAAAAAACTATTTATCCTTTCTCTCTCATGCGGCTGGCATTTATTGCTCCTCGCACGAACCGTCCTCGATTCCAGAACCGAGGCGTTCTTTCTACTCTCCATGTAAGACGCCTTGTACCTTTTCAATAAAGCCATATTTCCATCATTATAACTCCCCTCATTTTTTAACATATTTTTTTCTCCCAATTTCCATATCTTTTCTTGACCTTCCCGCACTCATGATGACTCACACTATATGATGTCAGAGCTCTATTTCCATTTACATATAAAATAAAACTAGAAGCTTCTGCATTTTCATATTTTTATTTCTCAGTCCCTGTTTATCATACTTATAGTGATTAACGTCATTTTCTAAACTGTACAAATGTTCAAATTTATTCAAAATGTTTGTTAAAACAGTCTCAAAATAGATTCGCCCCTATATGAGGATCCGATTTACTTATATTATTTCTATTATATTCAAACACACATATTATTCATAAGACACACTTTACACAACATCAATCACAACCTTGGTAACTTAAACAATGTCATCTAATCTTATTCGTCGATCCTCAGATTTTCAAATTTTGATCTCACCTTCAGCAATCAAATCAGCCCACTTCTCTCGATCTACTGAATCCCTCACCAATTTACAAAAGCACACCTCATCAAAAATAACAAACATACTTACAAGGTCCCCTTGCATCTAACCTTCAAACTCCCATTCCCTCACCAATAGTTCAACATTATAACCACATGAACTCAAAGATTCTCTCACGTACTTCAGTAATCTTTATAGTTAATTGTCCTTCCACGACAAGACAAATCCTCTGAGATTGATCTGTACCATCCCAATTTCTCTTCTACCTTTCTTGTACAGATCCTACCAATATCTATACGTATCTTACACACTTTTCCCTAAAAAAAATATGATTTTTACCTTGTATTTCGTAACAGTAAACCCCAAATCTTGGGATCAATTAATATAACTTATCTCCTCACCAATATACAAAATAGTCATTCTACTCAACCTTACGTTGCCACGAGCATTACCCCTTTCGACCTGTAACAGCTCGAGTTTACATATTTCTATATTTTCTATCACTCACCTGTTAAACGTAAATCATTTATATCAGCACGACATTATCAGCACATCTTCATCTCAGTTCGAACAACATTGTAACATTGTTTCATAACTTCTCAACAGTTATTCAACTAACACCCAACACAATTCAGATAACAAGTTTTTCAGACCATCGATATCAGGAATACAACGAACTGTTATTTAATCAGCACCAAACTCCAGGTACTTACAAATAACAAGTTATTTCCTGTTTATTCAAAGTCACTAGTCATTCAGGCACGCAGAGGCATCATGTATTCTACTTCTTCTTAATTCAGTGATTCATCAGCCTGATGCAAAGAAGACATTGGAACCAACAAAGATTATCCCTTACATGGCTCGGTTAAAGCCCAGTCGAACTCCAAGCGAACATTATGCAAGCAGTAGACTCAGTGCTGGCCCCCACAAAATAAGATGAAGGTCTTCTGAGTGCCAAAACACGATAGAAATGCGTCATCAGACATCCCCATCTCGTTTTCCACCTCCACTGTCATCACCGCCTCTTCTATAACCACCACCACCGAAGAGTTGGTAGAGATTAAGAAGGCCCAACCTTATAATCCATGGTGACATAGAAAATTACCATATTTGCTCCGCAGATACACCTTTCCCTGCATATGACGCCCTAACCCTATCTTCCGCAAGAGTGCGGAGACATGCCCAACGTTCCTCGCCTGTCAAGACGAAGACATGAAATCTCCACTTATAGTAGAAATCTTCCTCAGCTTCAACCGCTTCCTCTCCCGACAAGCCTTGGTACGTCGGAGGAACAGGGGCTGGGATCGCTATTTCTAAAGAACAGTCATCAAAGTATTTTAACTTCAACCTCTGCGTTTCAGACGCAATCCTCTCTTCAAAAACCATACTCCAATTTTTTACCATCTCACAAGAGTTACGCGTGCATGAATTGTTCCAAAGAATTTCTACATGTACTTTTTATATAACCCTAAATTTATTGTGCAAGTACGTTTTCCCAAGCGTCATCATTCATTACGGATGCGACTATTCAAACACAACCGTCACATACATCCGCATCATCATTTAATACCCATCACATCCCAATATCACGTAACTACCACCTAGTCAAATGCTATCATTGCTCCATTTTAAATTTTAAACTCTTAACATATTCATTCTCAACTAAAGCCACTCGTGACTTCGGTTGCGAGGGGTAGGGACTTATCCCTCGATCTCACCCATAATCGAGCTCACGAAGTTCGATTTACCTCCATCTCAGGCTTATGCAATTTTAGTACTTAACACTTCAGTCAAACATTCCAACCTTCCCCACGAACTACTTAAGAACATGGGTTGAGCTAAACCCAGAAAACGTTATTAAGTTAAAGACACTTGTCTCCCACAAACTCATCAGTTATTTAGTCAACCGCCACTAACCACATTATTCGGAAAATGTGTTCTAGCACGATAAAGAGCTGCAACTGCCACTAACCACATTATTCAGAAAACGTGTTCTAGTATGATGATGAACTGTAGAGAACCTATATAAAGGAAAATTTCCAGAAGAGACAAGGACCAGAAAAATTACTCAAACTTCTTATTTACGAGATCAAAAGAATTTTTATATTCTAGAGATCACTTGTAATAAAGATATCCACTCCAAGAAATAAATATACTTTTACAAAAATCCTCCATACGAGGTCATGGTTTTTACCTGTTCAGAGGTTTTCTACACTAAAAACACCTATCTCCAATTCTTACTTTACATTAGAGTATTGTTACAGGTTCATTGGTATGATAGCTAATTCCTAATCATATCAAACTACAGAATTTGGCCATTATAGCAATCAGTTTGTACTGATAATTTTGGGTACTCTATATATCATTTGTTTGTATGATATTTATCGTTAGTGTTGTTAAATCATTATTTGTCTAGATATAACTGTCATTTGTCTAAGATGAATTTCTCATTTGTTTGTTTTTATTATATCATTATTTGTTACTGAACTGTCATTTGTGCATGAAGAATTTCTCATTTGTTTGTTTCTATGATATCATTGTTTGCTTCTGAACTGTCATTTGTGCAAGAAAAATTTCTCATTTGTTTGTTTCCATAATATCATTATTTTCCTCAAAACTGTTATTTGTTCTGAAAGAATTTTGTATTTGTTGGTTTCTATTATATCATTGTGTATTTCTGAACTGTCATTTGTACGTGAAGGATTCCTCATTTGTTTGTAGAATTTTTATTATCAGTTTTGTTAAGTTCATCATTAAACTTGTCCCCCCTTATATTATCATTATTTTCTTATAGAACTGTGAGTATTTTGTTTGCCACATATCAAACAAAAACCACTATTTAATAGTAAAAAGCAAACAAAATAGCACAAAAAAAAACAAAACAGATGTTCATTCATACATAGGGAAAATACTAGTTACCACAAAAAACTAACAAACTAAACACTAATAAAACCAGAACAAATGATCCCAACTCCTGATCACGTTCCAAGCATTCCAGATCACGCTCCAAAGCCTAGATCTTTTACTGGAGACAGCTAATCTTAGAAGCCGACTCCTCTCACAATTTATTGTGCTCATCTCGGTCCAACTTTACTGCGTAGGGCAGATCTTCCAAGAAGCTCATATAGAACTTGAACTCTTCAAAATGCTGATATCTCTTTGCTATAACTTGATACAGTTCATCCGAGATATAATCGAACGCTCCTAATTCTCCCTGAGGTCTTCGTAATGCTCTTTCAGCATTTGGGCCTTCTCACCAAAGGCATCCTTCTCCATTAGACATAGTCTATTCAATTTGTAGATACGTTGGTCACGCTCTTCTTCCTGCATCTCTACCGGCTCAAACCAATCGAATGGAGTGTTCGAAGAGACATGGCTGACTCGAGTGGAGTGCGACATTTTATTTTAGAAGTTGAAAAGAGTTTAGGGTTAGGGTTTAAATAGTTGAAGACTTGAAGAGTTGAGAATAGTTAATTTGAGATTAGGGTTTTTGTAAGAAGAGTTGAATGCATTAGGAAACGACGCATGTCAGGGATTACATGATGTTTAGGATCAAAGTTATTATTACTTTAGTTCGGCGCCGTCATTTCTTGTTGTACACGTAAGTTATATGAGTATTTAAACTGAGTTGTCTAATCAAGTATCATTACTTGTCACATCGACTTGTAATATGTTGAAGTGAATTTCACATTTGTTTGTATACTATATATCATTTGTATCTTTCCTGAACTGTTATTGTTTAGCGATAATTTTTCATTTATTTGTTTAAATGTTCTCACAAGTTTCGTTCAGTTAAAAATTTATTTACCTTTGCTCATGCAGTATTTATCATTTGTTTTGTTTCCTTATATCATTTATTTAGGATGGAACTTTTCAGTTGTTTGTTTTTTTCATATCAGATAGAAATCACTATTTAAAAGCGAAAAAGCAAAATGAAACAAAACAAATGTTCATACAATGTAAACAACAATGACAATAACAAAAAAAACCAAAAACCAAATAGCACAAATGTTCACAACTCCTCACTTGAGGAATTCTGATCACGTTCCATAGCCATGATCTTTTGCTTGAGACAGCTAATTTTACAGGTTGACCCCTCCTACAGTTTCTTGTACTCATCCCGGTCCAACTTTACGGTGCAGAACTGATCTTCTAAGAAGCGGATATGGAACTTGAACTCTTTAGATTGCTCTCTTTTCTTTTTTATAATTTTATCCAGTTCGTCCTCCATTTTATCGAGCTCACCTAATTTCTCTTTGAACTCTTCGTAATGCTCTTTTAGCAGTTGCGCCTTCTCACCAGAGACATCCTTCTCCATTAGGAAAATTATATTCAATGTAAAGAGGCGTTTGTCCGCCTCATCTTCCTCAATCCCTACCGCCTCAAACCAATCTTGAGGGGTACTAGAAAAGGTACGGCTAAATCGAGTGGAGTGGGAGTATGACATTTCTTGTGAAGTTGTAAAGAGTTTAGGGTTTGATAGTTGAGGCTTGAGAATATATAGCTGAAAATAGCTTTTAGTTAGGGTTTTTTTTATTCTTGGGAGAAAATTAGGACTGAATCACGCATGACAGGGTTTAGGGCTTAATGTTTAGAGTGGCGGGAACCACGTGGATATTTTGGATAAATAGCTTGTTCTAAACATAATCAAAGTTGACTTTAAGCTAAGTTGTCTAATCAAGTAATAAAGATTGACTTGTCACATCGACTTTTTAGGAAAGAAGCACTTAGAATTTAAACGGCTAATTTATCATTTGTTTTTACAAAGAGTATCATTTTAGTGTTGTTAACTGTCACTGTAAATTTAATGTCGTCCTCCTATAATAGTATTTGTCATTCTTCTTTATAAACATTGCCATCTTACTGAAGTGACTTATCAAGCATTATATACTTGCGGGTTTGGGTTTGGCTTTTAAGGGGTTGCTGGCCATTTGACCCGAACCCGCCTAACCTTTAATAAATAGATTGGGTTATGGTTTAGTCTAAGTCGTTCGGGTCGACCCGTGGCCTGTTTAAGTAATTTGGTTTAATTGTAATTTATATATTGAAGCTGCCCTTTAAGTCTTTAACCTTTAGGGTAACAAGTAGCAACAAGTCTTTCAAGTTCAAAGTTCAAACAATGCCTCCACACTTCCTCACTTCCTCACTTGGTCTGTTGGTCCACAACCTCCTCTTCTCCACTCTTACTACCACAGCACCACCCACAGTCATCTCTCGCCAGTTCTAAAATCCAACATTGAGTTCCATATCCATGAGGCAACTCCCTAAATATCGGTGGTAATGGATTATACAAAACATTGAATACAAATCGGTCACCACAGACGGGATTTTCTGGAATATATCCAACGGTTTCTTATTCGGATTAGTAAAAGATATTGATGAATTAGGGAGAATCAAAGAATCGTAACATCTTTGTAGGTATAATAACTTGAGAAGGTATTGCGTTGGTGTAGAGTTTAGATTAAAGAACTGCGGGTAACGGTGGTGATAATATTATTGGGGTTATTGTTGAGAATAGTTATCTTGCATCTTTTGTACTCAACTGCTTTTATGCTCTTTGAAATATTGATTTGTCACATCGACTGTATAGGAAAGATGCTCTTGGAATTAAAACTCCTAAATTATCATTTGTTCTTACAAAGAGTATCATTTTATAGCAGTTATTTGTTACCGTAAATTCAATGTCATCCTCCTATTAGTATTTGTCATTCCTTTACTGTTGTAAATTATCAAACATTACGTGCTTCCCTACCAACGTGATGTTTTGGATAGATAGCTTGTTGTAAACGTAATCAAAGTTGACTTTATGCTAGGTTGTCAAAATCATGTAATAAAGATAAGATTGAATTGTCACATCGACTATAAAAAAAAGAATTTGTCTGATTTATAGCAGAGCATTTGCCATTTGTTGTAACCAACGCTATCATCAAAATGAATGTTAATTATCATTTATTTATAAATAGCCTGTCATTTTCCTACTTTGAATTAATTATCACCATCATAGAGTGTTAATTACATAACCTACACACTTGCTTCCAGTTCTCAAACATTACATACTTCCCTACCAATGATGAATTCCCTTATTTTCTAGTGCAGTGAAAATTGTGATCTTCATCTCTTACGCACAAGCTTTAACCCTAACCGCTGGTTCTGTCAATACGCTCGCAAAATTGGTGGGTGTGGTTTATGGGCGTGGGTAGATGAGGTAAAAAAGTATGATTGTGGTCTCATTTGCAGAGTTTCTAAGCTGCCCGGTAGGAGATTCTACCATTGCCCATAATACCATTGTCAGTTCAAAACTTAGTTTCAAGAATCCTCTACGCCTAATGATTCTAAAAGGCCACAATCGTCAGCGATGGAAGACATTACAAATTATCGACAAGGGAGCAATCAGATCCTCGACACTATTACAAATGAAACTTATACTCAACTAAAGATCTCTGAGGTCAGAACAGAGATGCTGCAATATTTTTTGTCCAAGTTAAAATCTCTAGATCTTAACAAGTAGAGAAAATATATATGAGTGAAGTGTAATATTCCTTATATTTAGTAACATTAATTTATGGCTTTAGAATGTTAAACTCTTAAGGAACATATGTTTAAAGCTATAATACAAATGATAAATAATGATAATCGAACTACAAATTCCACTGAACAACATTATTACAAAAGATAGGCAAATTTATGGTTCTGGACTGGGCAACCTCTCCTCTGGCAATTCAACTATGTCAACAATGTGCTCAAGATTCAAATCTATGGTTGTAAAAATGGCAACCATCATATTACCAATGTCTTCGACAGTTGATTGAAGCTTCGTAAAGAAATTGATAAAATGATAGATGTTGAATGAGAAATGAGAAATGATACATAACCAATGAAAACATGTTAATAATACCATAACATATGATGGTAAATGACAAACATGCCAAAATAAATGATAGACTACTTTTTGAGGAATGGCATATATTTCTTAAAATGACAACAAATACATTCAACACCCGGGGATCATTTCCAATGTTCCTTCATTTCCAATGGGTTTGGTCAGCATTAAATACTGATGTGTTTAAATTCATTATGACATTGGGATTTAGAACTCAACATTAAATACTGTTATAATTTGCTGTGGTATGGTATAAATATTGTTGTAGTTTATTCGGCAAGTACATCCTTATTTTAATCTTGTGCAACTATTTCCTCTGTAACTGCTCAGTGAAGAAGATGGTGACCACCAGACTCTAAGCGTACGAGGCAAGGGTTCTTGCCAAGATGCAAGAGCTGCGGCTTCGATACTTTGGGACCCAGTCCCTTGAACTTCCTACTCCCATTCTAGTACATCCTACCTTCTAATGGATGACGTATGAAGAGGTGGGAGAGTCGGATGACGATTATTATTAAATGCTCTACTTTTATTATATAGTGACGTTGGAGCAGGGGCGGAGGGATGGTCTGCATCTTCTGGTAGAGGATATTATTACAGCGATGGATGAAGTGGATGATATACATCCGATTATGTCTTGCTGGTACCCTGAGTAGAATTAGAGGAAGAGACAGTGGTGGAAGTGGGGTTATGGAGGAGGAGATGGTAGCGGTAGTAGGGGAGACTGACCACCACCACCACCACCACCACCACCTCCAAGTGCGTAAGCTGATGTAATGTTAACTATAATCATAGATAAGTAAATTGATGCAACAATATTTGAGCTAATAAAATTTTCTCTTTTTTTGTGCCCAATGAATGAGTATTGCAATTTCAATCCAAAGAAATATAATCTTAGGATGATGACAAATCATAAATAAGAAATGAGAAATAATACATAACAAATAATATATCATGTATAACAAATAGCAAATCATTGATAACAACTGACAAATCATAGTTAACAAATGACAAATCTTATATAACAAATGACAATTCATATTTCCAAGCAAATATAATTTATTATATCAAATAACCAAATAGACCATTCACTTGCATCAAATGTCTATCTACAAAAATAATAGATCAATTGATGGTTCATGTTTCACAAATCATATATATAAAAAATCGATCATTCATTGATAACAAATCACAAATCATACCTAAGAAATGATAAATTATCCATGACAAATGACAAACCATATAACAAATGATGACAAATACGTGATAACAAATGACAAATCATAGTTGACAAATGTCAAATCTCAGATAACAAATGACAAATTTCAGATAACAAATGACAAATCTCAGATAACCAAGAAAACACAATTTATTATATCAAATAACCAAATAGACCATTGACTTACATCAAATCATAGATAACAAATGATAAATGGAATATAATAAATGCTAAATCTCATATTACAAATAACAAATCATATCTAATAGATGACAAATCATATCTAACAAATGATAAATCATATCAAACAAATGGCAAGTCATACCTAACAAATGACAAATTCTAGATAACAAATAAATAATCGTGTTTTTAAGATCAAATGTTTTCTACTTACATCAAATATTGTATATCTACAAAATAAGCAAATCAATTGAAACTTCGCAAATCATTGATAACAAATGACATATCATATAATAAATGAATAATCATATTTTTAAGAACAAATGTTATCTACTAACAAGCAAACATAATTTATTATATCAAATAACCAAATAGACCATTAATAGTTAACAAATAACAAATCATAGATAACAAATGATAAACCATAGTTAACAAATGAATAATCATAGTTAACAAATGAATAATCATATATAAAAAATGCCAATCATAGAAGATAAATGACAAATAATAGATAACGAATGACAAATAATATATAACCACAGATAACAAATGCCCAAATCTCAGATAACGAATGACAAATCATATATAAGAAATGACAAATTAATTATAAGTGGATGATATAATTTATAAAATGACATACATCCAACTAGACAGACTAGATTCTAACTCCATTCTAACAAATAACAAATATGTCATATACGAATGACAAAGAAGATATAACAAATGAGAAAAATCATATAAATGAATGATATTAATAGCTGTTTATAACTTTACAAATTACATAAATTATATATTACAACAAAATACAAATCAAAGTTTTTAAAAATCTCCTACGGCTCAACTCCCAACCTCAATATATCATAAGCAATTGTATAACGACATTCATCACCGTCTATCATATCTATAAATTTCATCCCCCTTAGGATATTGTTCATAAAGACAAGCATATAGACCCCGCAGTCATAACCATTTGGCTGTATTGGACATTTCCCAAAACAAGTTATCCATTTAGAATTTAGACCATAATTTTTTACCACTGAACCAGTAGGTGGACTACTACGATCAGTAAAATTTGTCCATATCAACATTTTGGGGAAGATCTTTGAAAGCTGATCTTCAATGCATTGGTGTCCAGAAGATAACTTCTTCTTCTTTTGTGCATTTACAATTTTCACATCCACCAGTGAATCGTAGATGCATATTTTTCTTACCTTAATGGACACAGTACAAAGGACCCAGTGGTTATCATTAAGATTCCAGGGAATGAGTATTAATTTCGAATTGACCACTTTTAAATCTCCTCGACATAAGCAATTAGAAACTGTACGATCCCATTGCATAGATATAATTTGTTCCCAAATTGATTTCTTCTTCAATTCTACACCTGCTGGAGAGGAAATAATACTAGTCCAGACATTGAAAGCCCTGCCAATATATTGACAGAAAAAAGGCATCTGCCAGCACAATCTTTTCTTTTGCTTCGTGGGCACGATGTTATGTATCAAAATATTGAATCAGGGCTTTAATGTACATATCAATAACCTGAATAGAAAAATAAAATGACATATTAGATAACAAAAATGATAAAGTTTAGTAATACAAATGACAACAACGTCAAAGCAAATGATAAAGTTCAATGAAAATAACTTTTGTTTTAAGAAATACCAAAGTACAACAAAAATAGGACAAACAATTTGAAAATAAATTATATAGAGACTCCTATACAAATGACAGTTTTATGAAAAAATGAAGTATATGATAGGGATAACCCAATAAATGACAGAGGAAAAGAAATAAATAATATAAATACCTCATTGTCTAACCATTCTTTTGAATGTAAGGTGTAAAGAGCGTTAAGGCAAACCGTTTCTTCACCTATCCTCCTATAGGTACCCCTGTTGTCCTTCTTAGCTTCAGGTAATAATTTATCTTTCCTCAGTGACCAGACTTGGTCCACCTAGTTTTTCTCATTCTAGGAGATGGGTATTTGAATAAAAGATTTCAATAACACTCCCATAAAAAGCTCGTCAAGGTGAGCATGCAATTGGTTTATTTGACAAGCCATTTTGAAGGCTCTTTCATTAATTTCTGCGTCAGTTAGTGTATGCCTCTTCTATAAGGTGACATCCATTTCTGACTCCATTAAAACAAGCTGGAACATATATATCGAAATAAGAAAATGAAATATAAATGTGCATATTACATGATAATGAGTAATAAACCAGTTATTTGGTTTAAAAGTACTTCATACATTGGTCTGGTCAACATTCATTTCTTTTATTACTTGCACAGGGTCTGGTTTTTTCTCTGAATTTCCATCATCATCATCCTTGCCTTCAACCACCTCCTATTTACTTTGTTCCACCCCCTCTTTACTCTTTTTAGTCTGTAAATAAACAGACTAGAAATTCTAAGAGTGATACAAGATATGGGAAAATAAATAGAAGAAAATAAGAAGTTACTAGCAAAGAAATGATAAGTTACCTAACTAGCTTCATCAACATCTTCCTCCTATTTACTCTGTCCACTTCCTCTTTTCTCTCTTTAGTCTATAAATAAACATACTACAAATGATAAGAGTGAGACAAGATATGGTAAAATAAAAGAAGAAAATGAGAAGTCACCTATAAACAAATAATAAGTTACCTGATAAGCTTTACCAACAACTTTCTCCTGGTTGAATAATACTATATCAGTTTTTGTTATCTCTGCAACCACCATAGTCTGTACAACAAAGGTTAACGAAGAAGCAAATTAAAATAAATAAAAATAATATGGGTAGGTGATGTTAATATTATGGATAGCTCAATACAAACAAATATTAGTTGCAGTCAGGTAACTTGAGGTTATGAATCATCTTCTTCAGCAAATACCACATTGGCATGTTGTACATCTTTTTTTCCCATTATAATACAGCACTACAGTTGGTTGTTTTGAATCCTCTTCTTCAGCAACTTGAGGTTGCTCTTCTTCAGATTTAGCTTTCTCGCCGCCATCTTTCTTAACATCATCAACTTTCTCATCACCATTCTTCCATCTGTAAATAGGATATACATACTACGAATGGTAAAATTAAATGAACAAACAACGGGCAGCAACAAATATGATAGATAGCTCAAAACAAATGTCAGATAAATACCTCTTGAACTTCATCTTCTTTAGCAACTTGAGGTTATTCTTTTTCAATAGATTTAACTTTCTCCTCGATATCTTTCTCATCATCATCATCTTTTTAATCTTCATCGTCTTTTTTGTCACCCTTCTTCCACTTCACATACAACAAATAAAATGAACAAAGACTTCAGAAGAAATAAAAGTTCTAAAAAAGAGAATGATAAAGACATCCTAACAAATGACAGACTTCTGAACAAATGACAAAGTTCATAAAGTAAATGCCAATTTTTTGAAAAACAAATGTCAAATAAAATTATATAAATGATAAGAAGTAGTAAACGAATGATACCTCTAAAAGACCACCACCATATTCAGACGATGTCGCTTCCAAATTCACTTTCATCCCAACTTCAACATCATCATCTATCATTAAATCTTTTACCACCTCCAATCCCTCTCCAAGCGCAATTTGTTAAAACAAATTTTTTGCAGTTGATTAAAATTCATCAAGTTCTGGGAATTCTGCCTGACTCTTCATTGGTGCTCTATTAGCCAAGCCCTTTTGGGGATCTTAGGGATTAAGATTTTCAATTGGATCAGTGGGACATGATCCAATTGTTCATCAGTGAGATCTTCCATCTTCGTGCCTTTAACTTTTTTCTTCAGGGGAACATCAACTTCTTCTGCCATCTTATTCTTCTTGTTGGCATTTGTCTTCTTCTGCCTTTCTCCCTCAACTTTTTTCTTTCTTTAATCTTTTGATTTTTTTTATTGGATGACTCTTGCCAGGTTCTCGGGTCTGCCTTCTTCCTTTTCCCATCTTTTTTTTCATTACCTTCTTCTTCTCGCTTGCGTTTCGCAGTTTTCTCAGGAGTAGAAAACTGGTACTGCCCAAGGAGTGGAGTATCTCTAAGTGGTAGAGTACTGGCTCTAACTGTAGATATCGAAATTCATTCCAACATTTTACCATGGTTATGCAACATTTTACCATGGTCATCCAACTTCTGTAACATTTTACCATGCTCCTCCAACTGGAAGCATACCCTCCACTACAGCTTTGATCTCAATGGCAGAAGAACTGTTACCTATTGCATGTACATCAACTGCAGGTGCACCGACTACAGGTGTACCGACCGCAGGCGGTTCAATTACAAGTACAGCGCCGATTGCAGGTGCTTCAATGTAATTTCTCTGAAATATTCAAACAGGTGACAATGACAAAGGGCAACTTAGAAATGACATAAAAAGTCTAACAATGACAATAAGCATACAAAAGATGACAAAAATGGATTTAATAATGATAATAAAAAAAATGGCAAGATGATAGAAAATGTCAAACCTAAGCAAATAAAATGATACAAAACCTAAATTAAATGACAAGAAAGCAATAAAATGAATCAAAAATACAAAGAATGGAAAATTACCATGGCCTCTTGCATAAGTTTTTGTTGCATGTCAGTCTCAGACGCCGTCATAGTTATTACCAGCAAGTCGGGGTTAGCAAAAACCTTTTTAAACGCTACAATTTGGCGACGCTTAAAGGATGTCATCCTCCATCCCTGTAACTTAGGGAACAAATGTATGCATTTGTGCATTCTTGAAAACTTCAGACTAGGAATGAAAAGGAAACTCCATATCATCAACACCCAGGTACATCCGTGCAGTGATAAAGCTTTATCCAAATTTTTATCAGCAGCCGATCGATATTTGGTAAACTCTACTATTTGTCTCCACAAGAATTTATAGACTTGCTCACCCCAGGGGAATCTGTTGAACTGATATAGATCATCTACCATATCAACATACCTTACCTCAACGTTTCTCCCCTTGTTTGAGAGGAGAAAGGATAGTATAATTTTTAACAAATTTAATCGAAGAGCATCGTCTGCAAAAAAAATCACACAATGTAATGATAAGAACCTCAGCAAATAATGACCCAAAAATTGCAAATACAATACAAAAATATTTGGGCTGACAAATACAATGAAGAATGATGATAAAGCAGACAAAATAAATGACAAATTAGAACCTTACCATGATGTCTTTCCAATTTTGCCTGTTTTAAGGCCCCGTTAATTTCCTTCAACCTATATGTATTCTTCTTCTTGGGGAATCGCCTCATTCTGAAATTCGTTATATGCTCAGGATCAACAAATAAGAACTTATTTACAATAAGAGAGATACGTAGCCCAAAAATCAGGCAAACATGAATGGGTTTCATCTGAATTATCGTCCCCCCAAATTGGAACTTCATATCACCGAGATGACGATCGACTATTTTTATAACCAACGTCGACATCGTCGTTATTGGATCAATCAGCAGTAAGGGTGCAAAGTAGGTGGTAAAAAGAACACCCTTCTCCTCTTCAGGCAGTCTACCAAGTGTTTGATTAAAGACTGATAGGCATTTCCTCCATGCCCAAGGAGTAGAGTACAAGTCTTTAATCAAACACTTGGTAGGCAGCAGTCACACAGACGATTTATGGCAAATAGTCGTGACGGTTTTTGCGGTTGAGTAAGAAAAAGAAATTGTTTGATGAATTTGTATCGCTTTTGGCGTCAAAAACCAGACGAACTCTTGTGAATCGCACGTGATACCTAACCATAAACGATGGGACATAGTAACAGAATTGGTGAAAGAGTTTGCCTTCTTGCAAATAACAAATCTCGTAAAAGGTAGGACAAACTCTACTAAAACAAATAACAAGTAATTCATTAGATGGTAACAATGTCAGCCTTACATGCACACGTGGCTTGATATAATAGTTTTAAATGAGTTAAATAATTTTTATTATGCCGGATATGACATTCGCACGTGTGGAGCTCAAAAACAGGTGGTTGTTTGCTGTAATATTACAACTTTAGTACGGGCAAAACCGATTTTGTAAAGATGGCAAAAAAAAAAAACTATTTATTCTCATAATTTCCGAAATGAAATTGTATCGATAAAAGCATTAATTAAAATCATGACGAGTTTCTCCTCCCCAAAACATGAAAACGAAAGACTTGTATCTCCTCCTCCTCCTATTTCTAGGGTTTCTTCTTCTAATCACAGATACAGCTCTCTGCATCAGAATCCCAATTACAACCAAGGACTCAACTAACACTCAACAACCCCTGAAAATCGCTGTTTTCGCTCTTGGGAGCTTCTGGAGATCCGAATCTGTGTTTGGGTGTTTGAATGGGGTTGTGCGAACCACCGCAGGTTATGCTGGGGGTGCTAAGCTAAATCCGGAGTTTAGGAGCTTGGCTGATCATGCTGAATGTGTTCAGGTATATTTCATTTTAGATAATTGTCAAATGCTGAATTGAAGAGGAATTACGACAATTGGAAGGAGAAAATCTAGATATAGAGATGATTTCATTATTGAGAATCTAGGAAGAATGTAAACAAGTACGATTTGAAGGAAAGAACCAGCAAGAACTAATCCAAAATTGACTTCTCCATCGTTATTCAGGGTCATGAAATCTTTCTGCTCTATTACACCATTATGTTATGTGACTCCTCTTCTACTTGTTCCCATTTATCTAGCAAACTGACTCTTAAAGCAAATGAAATAATTTTATCAAATTTCTAAAATAGGAGGGAATCCGAGTGCAAATGAAAATTTTGGTGTTTCACACTGGGAAGGATTTTTGCGGTATTAATTAGCTGTCCTTGATTGCCATTCGCAAACCATATCTCAAATGTATTTTCAAGTAGTCTTGCCTTGCTTTCCTACAATTTTCTTTGTTTTTGTTTTTACATAACAAGTTTGTTATATGGTTTGTGAAAATTGTGCAGATTGAGTATGATCCCAAATTGATTCGTTTCAGGCAACTTTTAGATGTGTTTTGGTCTAGTCATGATTCTAGGCAAGTATTTGGTCAAGGCCCTGATGTGGGTAATCAGTACAGGTAACTTATTCATGATCTAAAGAACCACTTTGTACTAAATATCAGTTTTATACTTCTCAGGTTACATATAATGCATTTTCAGGTCAATAATTTTCACTAACGGAACAGAAGAAGTGCGGTTAGCTGCTACAAGCAAAGAAAGGGAACAAACAAAATCAAGAACTAATATAGTAACTACACAGATTCAACAACTGGGAACATTTTATTCTGCAGAGACTGAACATCAGGTAGAGCTCAAAACAAATTGTATTGTTCTTAGAGCATCTCCAATGGTATGCTAAAAGTTAGTTTTACCATTTGAAACCCAAAATCACTCTCCAATTGGATGGCGAGTTTGCTATAAAAAAAACAAGATCTGGGGCAAATTAACCTTATAAAACCTGTAGGGGATACTAAATGGTAAAAAGTTGGCTGAAGTCATGCCACCAAATGGATTAGCTTATAGACTGACGTTTGTTTGTTGTAAATCAACCTGTTTACCATAAGAACACTTGGGTAGTTGCTATAGTTAAAATAGTATGGCAAATACGTGATATGGTACTGTTTTTTTTAAGAAGGCAAACTGGGGGACAAACCCCCATGAAATGCTCTTATGGTCTTATAGTTTTGTACTAAAAGTCTAAGATTTCTGAACTAGATTGTGTGGAGGTGACAGCCAGATTCAAGCGATGATATACTGTGAATTTAAGATCTTCACGACTTCTATGACTAATTTGATTACTATTATTTATATATACAGTGGAATATCATGAAAGTGGCGTATACGACGGTATTATATCAGAAAAGGGTTATATTTGAGCTTATAGGCTATGATGTATATGGGTAGTTTATACTAATATTAATGCAATTTTTGAATTGCCGATGCTGCATTTAAATCTTTGAAGCTTTAACTATTCCTTTGTGTATAGGACACTTATTTCTGTTAGTTCCTAAGCAGCTTGTTATATGTTGGCAAACATGACAGAAATTTGAACTCAAGAGGAACCCAGTCCTTCTTCAGTTGATCGGAAACCTGCCAGAAGAGGAGCTGGAGAGATCAAGCCTGGCAGCGAAACTAAACGGGTATACAGCTGAACTTTGCCCACCTCAGACCCAAAAGCAGTTTGATGCCAAGATCGACGAGATTCTCAAGAAAGGTTGGCCCGTCCTTAAGGAAGTGTAATTTAGAGTCGAGACATCCATTTTTAAAATGAATTTCAACGAAGTTTGCTAGTGCTACAACAAGCTGCGAGATGAGAAAAATGTCACCCAGACACTGATTTCAAGGGAGACTGCCAGTGCTAAGATGTGGGAAATGCCACTGAGACACTGTTATATGCAAGTTTTTTTATTGCTGTTGTTATTGTAACCATATAAAATCTGTAGGGAAAACTGAATGGTAAAAAATAGGCTGAGGTCTTGCCACCAAATGGATCAGCTTAAGTCGAAATAGGCTGACATTTGTTTGTTATTAGTCTTTTGTTGCTGTTGTTGTAGCCATTTCCTTGTTTTGAATGACAAGGAAGAGGTTTATGAACTTAATCCACCGTGCAGAATTTTTTTTAATTAAGTAATTAATGAATCACTGACAATTTTTTTGAAATTATTCTTTTGTTCATAGAAATGAAGATATTGAGACTGTCGAAATTCATATCTTAAACATCTCCGAGTAGTAATAGAATAAAGGTCAAACTTTTGATCTCCCATTGTTTATCAATTTGTTATGTTTTTGCAAATGATGTCAAGGTATTTAAACTTCCGTTTTTGCATATCCTTGATTATCAGTCTGGCTTAAAGCTGAAGGGCAAAAATACTAGGATAGACTGGTTTTGAGCCTTTGAACATGTGAACATCTTCAGCCCCTAGCTGAAACTTTTGGGTGCACCAACCTCCAAACCAAAACTATGTTTTATCTGGACAACCAAAGCCAAGAGCTCAAGTTTGACATGCACAATTACAAGCAAGGTGCCTATGTAATTGGCGCAATGCTAATCTAACTGACACAGTGGCACCCAATAGATGTCGTGGTCTAGGCACAATATATTATGTGGCACCTAAAATGCACAATTAACTCGATTGGGCAGACATACATCAATATTTTGCATTTAGTGTGCCCGCTATGTTACAACTTGCAGGGCTAAAGTTAACCAGAATTTGAATATCAAGTTATTTGTCTTCAAATAGTTGCTAAAACACAAGCAGCATACTATGCCTTGAAAGTTCTAAAGGGTTCACTAATTTTGTGCGCCTATAAAACCTCGTCAAAATGATCAATTACACGGATATCATATTAACACTTGGAATCACCAAACACTTTTTAAGTAAATCCTCATCATGAGAATGGCATGTAAAATACATAAAAGTTAGGCCAAAGTTCTACGGGACATATCATTCATACATAAGAAATCAGGTCTGGGGCATATCATTCATACATAAGAAATCAAAGAGGGCCTGTAACAACCCACTACAAACACTGGTGAGGTGCCAACTTAAGATTTCCTAAACATGCAGGAAGGAAACAGAAAATATGCACTTTTGCAGCCATATTGGAAGGAAACGCATTAATAAAGAGAGTAATGTTAAACAATTATTTTTTTAAAATCGAGGGATGTCCTTTGAGTCATAAGAAACTTGAAGGTGCTATAAATGGTTTTCAAGCAAACAGACCAAATTCCAAAGAAAATCAATCGCCATGAAATATAACTACATTATCTACTTGAAAGACTACTAGTATCTTAAATCCATGGTCTCTCCTTTCAGTGATGAGCCACCACCTCTGCCTTCCTTAGTGAGTTTGCTTTTGCCTGAGAAGAAAAACAGAGCAAAATAACCAATGTTGCAAGCTATAACCGAATTTTTCCAGTGCACTTTAAGTAGACTGGAGATCATTATATACATATATAAAAAATAAATAAAAAATGTAGTAATAATAATAAATAGGACATGTAAACGTTTAAATCTAGTGGAGTTTGTTCCATCTATTCAGATATTTATAGTTATTTCAACAAAGGAGCTTTTATTCATTTCAGTGGGTATGTGGGTGATCCCTCTGGAGTCAAGACTAGTTATTGGTTAATGGGGGCATGACCCGCAGCCGCAACTCAGGCTCCCCTAGAACGATTTAAACAGACAACCTCCCTAATGATATGGCACACTCAGTAGTTGAAAGCTAGTAGTTCGGCAATGATTCGTAACAACACAAGCCACCCATGCAGAGAAAAATCAAGAACCATAAATTATACACTTATAAAGCATGCCATTCTCATTGGAAACAAACTTGGATATCTCAAGAGGAGATGATAAGCGACCATAGCGGGAGTGATAGTCATTGTGGTCGTTCTTGCATAATACAAGGGAGGCGAGGATGAAAGGGGGAGTTGAAGATTAAAGGGAAGTTGAAGATTGGACGACTAAAGGGGAACAGATTAGAACATACGAAGGAAAGGGAAACACGAGGTAAAGAGCGGCAGGCTAAAGGCCGTGATGGCTGGAGATAGAGAAGAAAGTGGTTGGTTTTGGGGATTGCTTAAAGAAGATGTAACAGTCTGGCATGGACACATATCTGGATACAACCGACAATTTGCAAACAACACTGTAACATAAGAACTCTCTAAGGTTAATGGAAGAAATTATAGAACAGTGACTTGTACATTTAATATAGTGGTGTCATTCACTGATGCAGTGCCAATTATTCTGCCTGCACAAACCTGATATTCCAACACACTCGTGTAAACATAGGCATTAAAAATGGATTTTCAGTAAGTTCTAGCAAACATATCTAGAGGTGCAAGGAAATAAAGTCCTTTTAGTCCCTCACATCTAACTCCAAACAGTTTTTGAGCATAAAACTCTTAAGAACAAGATTTTTTTGTGATATTAGAAGAAAGAAACAGTCCATCCAAGTTTTTGGTTTGGTCTTGCTGTTCTAATGACATCATTTTAAGATAATCTCTTCAAAGGATCATGGCAAAATAATGAAGGAATGGTTAGCAATTTTAGTTACAGTCTGCCAACTGGATGGCTGGGTAGATGAACTAAGCCAAAGTTGCCACCGAGA
This sequence comes from Kingdonia uniflora, assembly GCA_014058105.1. Classification (NCBI taxonomy): domain Eukaryota; kingdom Viridiplantae; phylum Streptophyta; class Magnoliopsida; order Ranunculales; family Circaeasteraceae; genus Kingdonia; species Kingdonia uniflora. The sequence continues at coordinate 141,119 of JACGCM010002372.1, forward strand.
AATGCAGTGAACCTAGCTGACATATAAGCCTACGAAGCAATAGTTATCAGTACATGTAATTTTACTAAGAAGAATAAAACCTCAATACGTCATTAAAGCTTTGGTGGAGATGAATTGGGGGGGGGGGGTGTTGTACAAAGGAAGTAGCTAAGGTCTTATATGTATTGCCATCAGCTTGCAAAGGGTAGAATTTTACCCTTTCTAATCTTTGACTTAATGTGTTGATTTATATGATATGAGATAACAAGATGTTTATATTACAATTATTTCTTGCATGTTTTTATCAATTCGGGCTCAAGATGTGGCATACAAATGAGTAATAACGGCGTAAGATCCACAATGTGAATTGTAATCAGGGTAAAGTGGGCTACAGTATATCAATGTCATGATTGAGAGATAACTTTTTATTGATTTAAGAGTCCACTCTTCGCCCAACTATCGTAAAAAAATCGTGTTATTAAATCAAATTCTACATATCCATCTAGGCACCAGTCTCTTAACTCTAAGGTCTAATAAAACCTAAAAGAGTAACTAAAATCCATCAACCAAAATCTCAACATTTTCTACACTTACAAAAACCACCCAATCTTATCAAACCCTAAAACAATGCATCTAAGATTACAAATCTGAGTAAGATCGATGAGATTACCTGAAGATACTTAAATTTGATGCTCCCGTAAACGAGTCCTACGGTAAGCACAGATGCCCGAGCGACCTGCAAACATTGAAGAGAGATTAGGGTTTTAGGGGTAATCGAAGGAATCGAGATTAAAAAGAGAGAGAGAAGTTGAAATTAGGTTTTAAAGTTTTTACCAGAGCGAGAGTCCTTGAGCCAGAGTATGGTCCAAGAGGTAGCGCCATTGATGAAGCTTTCGTGTGTGTGTGTGTGTGAGAGAGAGAGAGAGAGACGGAGTTAAAAGAGAGCGTGAGAAATGGTTTCTTGCACCCAAAACAATTAACTCACGTGTTTTCCACGAGTGTAAGCGTGTCGTTTTTACTACTAAACTATGGGATAGTGGATTGCAAACGATCGGGAGATGAGAGATGAAATTTGTTTGGAAGAGACTCGAGAATGGAGATAAAGAGAAAAGATTGGAGAAAATGAAGGAATAGAGAAGAAAAATAAGAAGGGATTGACATTTTTTGTGTCATCTTTCGCTTTTAACTAAGCCTATTGTAATTTGTAATACACCCCATATGATTGTTTGATAAATTTTATAAAAAAATACCCAAACCAAAGGCAGAATAACGTTCTTATAGCATCTTCATCCGTAATTGGTGCTAGAGCTTGAGCCACAACTCAAATGCTCCAACAATGTTTATGTGAGGATTCAAAAACGAAAAATGACTCATAAGAGTTAAGCGCATCTGTTACGTTCATAAAAGAACATAGCAATTATATGCTTCTTCTTAAATATTTTCGAAGGAGACTCAGAACATTTATGCGATATTTTGTTATTTCATAAAAAATCATAACAATAATACACATTTACACATTTCTAAATTTAAAGAGGCCCAGTTATGCACGTAATTGGCAGGTTTTAAGACGAGCTCGAAGCTCCCGATGGGGATCTTGGTGCTCATCGCTCAAGCACACAAACCTCAAACTCCAGGTGTAAGAGCTTATTCAGGATCTTAAACTCAAGCTCTAGATTCGACCAATAGACTTTACTTTCAAACTCATTAAACACACGATGACATGGCACATTTATTTTACATTACGGAGCTGTTATGAAAAAGGAAGAGACACCCATGCCATTGTACAACCCGTTACTATAACGTCTCAAAGCTATTTTTGTAACATCCTTCATTAAGAGGGAATAATGTCATAATGTGAAACCTATAAATAGGAATGAATGAGGACATATTAGGGGAAGATTTTTCTATCTAGAGAATCGCAACAACACTACCAAGAATACTTGCTGTAATCGGTAATCACAAGTCAATAATATTGTTTTTTGTAAATCCTCAATAGAGGTTGTGGTTTTTACCTATTCAAAGGTTTCCACTCTATATCATGTCTTGTTAGTGGATACATGTTACTGTCTAGTGTTCTGACCATCTTTGGTGTGAGAAACTAAGTTCATATTTTGAATTTAGGCTCTTACATTTGGCATCGTCTGTAGGAACAACAAGATTTGCCATAAATCTAACAGGTACTAATTAGATTCGTAGGGTATGGGAAATCCCAGTCAAACGCACCCGGCGATGCAGGCAGAGGGAAACCTTACCGAAGCAAATAAGCTAGCAAAACTATGTGCCACTTTAAATTCTAAAATTGAAAGAAGAACTGCACTAATAGTCGGCTGAAGTACAAAATACTCTAAATATTTTGCAAGGACAACATGCTACATTCCAGAGAAACAAAGATGTACACCCAGCAACATCGAGAATTTTAGCTTTGGATAGGTTAAGATCAACTTCACAAAGGGGCTGATATATAACCATACCAACACCCCTGGGGCGCGCGAGGATGTTGTTCGCCTATAACTCACCATTCAACAAAAGGTTGATAAGAGTCTTGCTGATCCTAGATGAGTAGAGGGGGAATTGAGGGTTATAAGAACTCGTGTTCCCATAAGGGAAAGGCTAAGTGACAGAAGTGAAGAATACAACCCCAGGGATAGACGTCTCCAACGTCATACAATGACAGCTCGACAAATTTGTTACTCAGGAACACATGGATAAAAAAATTAAGGAGCGTTAGAGGCTCAAACACGTGCCAACAAGAACATCATTAATTGGTTACAAAAGAGCTTGATTGTACAAAGTTACTTGATAATGACATGCCCCCTAGCTTTTACACACTAAAAATCTGGAAATATGAAGGGGCAGATCTTGTCGAACATCTGCAAGAATTCTAAGATTCCCTGGGGCTACAATCAACTTCGAACCATATTCTGTATAAGTTGCTCCCGACCAGTCTCTAGGGAGAGCCTCTACGTTGGTTCCATTTGAATTAAATGAGGGGTCAAACCATTATTTTGGTCAATTACAAAAACTCTTCATCAAGAACTATTCGCACAACTGAGACAAGGAAGAGAACCTTTATACCTTAATAAGTCTCAAGCAAATGTCAGAGGTAAAGCTTGAGGTTTTTACTAAGAAATTCCTCGGCCTAGCCAGAAGAGTGGACAATCTCAACCAGAATACCATATTATCTGCCTTTACTAATGCTCTGCTCATCGAAAGTAAGGCCAAATAACATCTTATTATAAACAAGCCAACGACTCTGGAAGAAATGGTCGAGAAGGTAAACAACCATATCGACCTAAAAAGAATGATTTCTGGAAGATCAAAGCCTACTAGATCCATTCTTGTTACCAAAGGACAAAATACTGAGCGAGAGGTCGATCACACTACAGAGACTAGGGTGATAGAAAACATACTAAATTAGAGGGGGACTGGCCCTGTAAAAGAAACAATCTTCCAAAACCAGTCCTTACAAAGTTAATGGCCAAGCTGGCTGATATCTATCCTACGCTACAAAAGTACATGTTCTTCAAAAATGCACAACCCCTTATGCCGATTGGAGGTTGCCTTCTATAAAATATATCGGTCCCAATAACGATTTTAAAGGTAAATTGCTAAAATATGTCAATGAGAGACGAAGACTGATAGATAACATAAAATGCTACATCATAATTAAAAAATAGCTTTATAAAAGATCAGTCACAGGAACTTATCTGAAGTGTCTTTCTGAAAGCGAAGCCAATGAAATATTGAAGGACTTACATGAAGGAACATGCGGATTACACGTTGTATGTCGATCACTAGCAAACATGGCAATCACTTAGGGAGTGTTTTGGCCTTAAATGAAAATATGTGATGAAGAATATTCAAAGAAGTGTGATGCATATCACAGACATGGACATAAGATTCAGGCTCCAACTTTTGACCTTCATGTGGGCAAAGTATAATGGCTCTTTAAAAGATGTGCACTTGATCTGGTGGGAGAATTACCAAATACTCTAGGGAAAAGAAGACATCTTTTAGTGGCAACCCATTATTTTACAAAGTAGGTGAAAGCAGTTCCATTATGTTTAACTCGGGAAGATGAAGAAATCATGTTCATATGGAAGAATATTATCACCCGGTTCAACTGCCCGCACCTGATCAAGATTGATAACGGACCACAATTTATTGGAGAAAAAATGGTTGAGTTCCTTAACAAGCATAACATTATCCATTCTCCTTCAAACCTTTACTACCCACAAGGCAATGGTCAAGCAAAAATTACCAACAGAACAATAATTTATAGGATCAAAATGCGCTTGAAAGAAAATAAGGGCAACTAGATTCAAGAACTGCCACACGTACTTTGGGCAGTGAGTATTAATAGGGTATACACCGTTTCTATTAATTAGCCTCTGGAATTGAAGCTGCCATCCCTAATGAATATTATTACCCAATACGAGATCATGAAATGACGAACGAGGAAAATGAGTTCCAGTTAATGTGCAATAAATTGGATCGACAAAACAAGAGATTGAGAATTTGCAAATCTATGACGATCTCATCAAGCACTGGCAAAGTCATACAACAAAAGAGTACGCACAACAAAGTGTTCTATATCCAAGATTTTGTCTTAAGGGAAATCCCTAAGCACATAAAATAACCGAACGCATGGAAGCTCGCAGAGAACTGGGAAGGACCCTTCATTGTAATGGGTAAGACTAACCTAGGTTCTTATGACCTCGTGATAAAAGAAAGAGTCAGGATTCACAACCCTTGGAGCACACGAAGATTAAAGCAGTACTACCAATAAAATTCATTTTCTTTTACAGTTCAATTTTTCTTCTCATTCCAAAAGTGAGAATTATTCTCCATCTGTGTGTAAGTTTTTTATTCTTTCATCAATAAAATATTTATGTTCGAATCACATGCATGTCTACTATAATCTACTATAACAAAAGAACAACATAGAGTAATACGAGTTGAAAACCTTTCTCTACTATATAATATAACATGTGCCGTTTGCAATAATCTAGCTATAATGGTCGATCAAAGTTATCTCATTTTCTCGTTCTCTTAAACATAAAAATTCTCTTTATCACACTAGAGGAACTTACGTCGGGTAAACGTGTAACATTTTTTGAGGCGCGAAATATGACAATTTTCTCTTTTCCTAGTACCCATAGAATAGGAGAGGTATTTTCTGCATCTTTGCCCTATTTTACCTTTGATTCAGGAGCCGACTCCTCAGCACGAGCCACTTTTTCTTTTGGACCTTCTTACAGATAACGCAGATACTCTGCTTTCGCAACCTCTAAATCATAATCTTTCCCGGTATCAGCCACATATCTTTAGAATTCACTTTCAACCCCCTCTTATATTCACAACCATAAAAAGCAATGACTGCTTCTACATGCAGCTCGTGAGGATTTTTGGCATAAATTTTTTCTATGTTAAGCTGAAGAAACGTCTTCATCTACTCGTGCACCTTTTTTAAACCCTTGCCAGTTTGTTTCTACTTTGTCTCCACATCCTTCTGTTTTACCTCTTTATTTTTATCTCAGGAATACCTCATTAGCAACTAGCACTTGGAGTTGAATATTCAGTTCGGTATAATGATTTAAGGCTTCTTAAGTCATTCTCAGTTCATTATTTAACTTATTCTATACTCACCTACTTTCTTTGTTTGTGTTAAAAAATAGGACTCTCATAGACCAACGACCCTACAGATAGATCGAATGCATACATTCAACATCTAATATACATAATCACACGTTATTCAGTCATATAAATCACGAATATACCAGCACAAGTGGAATATTCGTTAGCCTCCAGGCTATGACGATTCCTAACCGCAGTAGGCCAGTAGCTAAAGCTCAAACTCAAGCTGGATCTGGTCTACCCCCCTCTTTTCTAATATTTGTACATACGTGTCTTTTAAACGCCTTTCGTTATCAACTTCTACCTTGAAATAAAGTATCAATGTTAACAATGCCCTAGCACATTAATCTTTCAGAGGGATCTCTTTCAACATTTTTTGGGTTTTTCTAAACCTATCATTGTAATAGCCTATTTTCATATTACACGAAGATAGCACTTTACACCTTTGAAATCTAGTATGTTTAGTTATGAACAAGAAACAAACAGCACTAGATTTAGCGTGGAAAACCCTTGAATGGGTAAAAAACCACGACCTCTCCTCAAGATTTTAGAAAGAGAGAGAGGTATATTTAGACTGTTAGCTATTACAAAGAGAGAGAGAGAGAGAGAGATGTAGAAAAGATCTCTTAGAGGTTCTCAGAGTAGCCTCTTTAATATGTAACAATCTAGTCTTATTTATAGGTCTTATAATATGACCGTTGGTTACATTGATGAGAAACGTTACAATATCAGGTTTTGATGAGTCTTCATGGTGGACTTTTGTAATGTCTTGATACTTGTTGATCTGTAACAGATTTATTAACATTCTTTAGTTGTAGCTTCAGGTCATTGGGAAGATACGATCTCCTGTGATGCTCGCGTGCATACGATCTATTGACAAGTAGAGAAGTATCTTCTGTAGTACGAAGTCACAGGATGTTTTGATATCTCCGAACTGTTGATGAAAATACAATCTCTAATAGTGTTCACGTATATTGAACTGTTGATAGATATCTGAGTATTAAGTGCGATGTTATTGGATGCTTTGTCATCCCCGAGCTGTAAATGAGGAAGTCTGCATTACGATCTCCTTGCTTTTAGTCCTTGATTGGTTATCAGTATGTTTACTCGAGTTATGTGAGTTCGAATATCGGACTCAGTACGGGGATTAGAAATAAGCCCTTACAACTGTCCCCTCTCAACCAATAGCAGGAGAAAATGTGTGTTGCGAGTAGTGTTGGTTGAGAAGTTCATTCGTCTAAATTGAATGCTGTATTGATGGCCCCCATTTTATCTTGGAAGAATAGTAGTTTTGACTGTTGGGTCTCCCAAAAATTCCTCTTGAGACCTGTACTTATGATGAATACCTTTTTGGAAGTTGTGGAGTACATTAAATGTTACTGGTATAAAATATGGAGAATAGTTGTTATCACTGTTTATCTTGGTTAACGTTGCAAGTCTTTTATGTTGGGTTAAGTAGTAGTGATGGTGATAACTCGACACCAAGCATATGAAGTTAAAGTTCAGACAAAAATGACGAGTCTGCAAACTCGTTATTTTGGCACCCAAAGCCTTTCGCTGCCGACTCCAATCTCTGCTCCTCCAACTTTCCATGGGATAACGTGGGAGAAGTAGAGGAGGCGGAGGATGATTTTCATCAACTGTGGCAATTCCATTATGTGGTTTTGTTTGCTGCTCACCATCGGTCCTGTCTGCGGATGCTTGTAGAAGTTACAGTGTTGGCGAAAGATGAGAAGGCGGGGAAGTCGTCTGAAAAGTACTGTCGATACCCTGCGAAAGATTGGGTATTGTAACGGTAGAGGAGGTCCTTCGTTGGAAGCGGAGGTGAGGGTTATGGAGGAATGGTGGGATTAATTTTATCCTCTGCTTCATTCCAATTTCCATCTTTGAGCTTTGAGTTTTTCTGTTGGGCCCTCCATTGTATCTTTTCAAGTGTTGCACTGTCATCTGCAATGTAGGATATTTTTTGTAAAAGACAAAATCGTCTGTAGAACTTATAATCTTTATCTCTGAACTGGTTGAAGTGTTCATTCTTGTAACTTGTTTTTCTTGAATAATAAATTCAAACTTCATTAGCTTGTCTTGTAAATGCTTGAAGCTACTTTTAGAACTGCAGTAAGACACCATTGAACAATTATCGAACTAGTCACTGATGACATAGGTCGAAAATATGTAGGTCGTAGTGTTGATATATCCGAACTGTGTAGGTCGCCCTTATATAAGGGTGGCCTTTATTGTTATGTTTGTGGAGATGACAAGGTCGTGATCCCTTTCGTGCCATGAGATATTTAGAGCCATACCGTTGTTAACTTGAATACTTGTTATCATTGGTGAAACTTGGTCGGAGCCTTTGAGCACGCACTGGATAAACTTGTGAGAGCTGTTGATATTGAAACCATTCCGCGTGGTGAAGAGAGTTATCCGTTCTGTCATTGTATGTAAGGTCGGACGATTAATCATAATAAAATGATTTGCTTGTGTTGAGGTCAGCTCATCATTGCTTTATTTATCTATGATAATTTTTTAATGAAATGGAACTAAAGCAGGATTTACCGCTGATTTTTTTGCGTCTGTCAAGCCGTCATTGTGGTAAGTGACAGTTGTAATAGCTGTACTTAGGTATTTTGAACTGGAACCATGCTTTACAAAAGTGTAGCAGGATCGTGCAACCGTAGAAGGTTGTTGTTGTAAGTAATCGTGTTGTAAGATCTGTGTAATTCTTCTTGGGCAGTGAGTCCGTAATAATGGCAGAGGAGAGGGACAGACGTGATAACAAAACACCTTACCCTAAAAACCATTATGAGGGCAAATGAAAAGACGTGCCTGCTAGGAGAGATGACGTGGACACGTGTCCTAAAGAGCCGTCGTTTCAGAAACTGAGGGGTAATATAAAAGCTTTTCTCCCCTCTTCTCTTAAAACACAATTAGTTACAGACAGAGGCAGAAGCATTTCTAGAGAGAGAGAATCTTTGAATTTTGAACGCAGTCCTCCATTGTTGTGTGATCTTACTAAGAAGGACAAAGTTTTGTCGTCTGAGGTGCGAGCGGTGACCGGAGTCGACGACTGTTACTCTTCTAGTACAGGTTTGTGTCTCTGTTTCCATATTTTCTTATGTTGTATTAGTTTCTTGAAAAACTGGTAGGTTGTGTTTGTGAACTGTTTGGGTAGATTAATAATGTGTTGGGTACGACTGAGGGAGGAGGCCTGTTTTATTAATAAAATTTCTGAATAGATTTTCCCTTTATGTGTGGTAGATGCACACTAAAAACCCAAAACCCAGTAGTAAATTTGTTGTCTCTGCTAGTAGTGAGGAATCATCATCGTCTAATAGGACTATGGATGATTCTGTGGAAATTGGTACTGTAACTGCTGACCATTCGTCTGTGTCTTCTGGGAGGGGTGTGGGATTGCATGCTGGGGATGAAACTGGGCAATTTTTTAAGTATCCCGAGAATGTAGACGTAGTAAAGAAATTTTTACAGTATAAAAAGAGTTTAGACGAAGAATAGGGGGATTATGTGATGAATGCAGGGTTGTGGTTTAGAACTTTGGTGAGACCGAGTGGTAATGTAGAACATTATCAGGTGCCGTCTCTGGATCGTTGGAAGAGAAGTATGGATATAGGAGATGATATAAATATTGTTTATTATAATGGAACTGGATCAGGGGTTATAGAGGAAGGGATTCTCTGTTAATTGAACTAGGTCGCATATGGGTTGAGTATTCCCCTAACCTTTTTTCAAAAATAGGTAATGAATGCCCTAATGAGTTGCCCTGGTCAATTAAATGGTAACATCTTTGAGATGATGAGGGTCTGTAAAGTCCTTAATCAGAAGTGGAGAGATGGCGGTATTGCAAGACAATTTGTTGCGGATGATGTCTTGAAATATTATAAGTTTGAGTATGTGAAAGATCGGAAGAGAGGATACTTGCTTAGTGATTCGACGATGCCAAAATTCTTTGATTTTGAGTCTTCTGGGAGGCCCTGGTGCGACCATCTTGTGATGGTGAGGGGTAATTTTATGCAGGTGCCTGGGGAACCTGCGCTCGAGCTGATATATAAGAATTTTAACGAGAGTAAGTGTCTTCATTCTGCCTGCAGTTTGTCACTTGTCTTACTGTGAGCTGCTAACATAGTTTTGTTGCTATTTTGGCAGAGCCTAAACCAAAAGTTGTTGTTGATACATCGAGTTTGTTCGGCATCGTTAGTCAAGAAGGGAGCGAACTGAACAAAGTTCTTGGAGAACTAGGAATTCCCAGAGAGAAGAGGCTTAACTCTGTAGTTGAAAAAGTGCAACGAGCTCATCAAAATCGAGCTATGGCTGCATCTGGCTCTGCTTATGCCGATGTTATGGAGATTCCTGCCTGTGCTGTGGGTACTTCGAGCTCCTTAGTTCGGTGACCAAAAATAAAAAAGTCAGTGTCACCTTCTGAGCAAACAACGCCTGTTCAGCTACCGCCGGTAGGAACTGAGGGGGTGGCTGCTGATGTGAATATGGCTCCTCCTCTGAAGAAGTAGAAAAAAGAATCTGGGAAAGATATTCGAGCTTCTTCGAAGGGTGTCAACCTCGAAGCCGTGAAGCAGGAGGTGTTGGATTTGGCTACGCGTGATCCCATCTGCCTAGATACTCAAATTCGATCCAGCATCTCTTAGGTATGCTATGTGTTATTTGATTAAATCTTTTTCAGATAATGATCCGACCTTGTAATATTGTTTTGTTGCATGTGTGGTGCAGCTTTCTGTTGCTTGGAAGTCGGACGCGGAGGTATTGAAGTTAGCTGCTGTGAATCGTGCTGAACTTGTTCGGCAACATGATATTGAAAAAGCTGCTCTGCAAGAGCAGTTTGAGCAGGAGAAAATGCTACAGAGGGAGCAGTTCAAGAAAGAGAAGGTACTGCAGAGGGAGCAGTTCGAGAAGTAAGCTGCCGCTACAAAGCAAGAGGTTGAAGATGAGGCAAAGAAAGCTATTAATATTGCGGTGGCTTCCCGCAATATGATGATTCAAGCCTTCTGTGTCTGGGGTTTGAGTAGAGCGGATGTCGACCTTGCTCTTGCAGGGAAGTATGGCGAGATTGTATTCCCTGGGGATGATGCTTCTCCAGTGGCTGAGCAGACCCTGGCTCCTCCAGTGGATGATAATCCGACCAAGGAGGTAGCAGGATCTAAATCTTGATTCTGTATTTGTAGTATAGTTCTTGAGACTTAATCGAACTTTGTCTTTTGTAGTGGTGGTAGAACTGTTTTGGACGAGGTTTTGAAATTTTTGTGATTGTTGTTCATATATTGTAGTTTTGATGTGAATGTATGATTTATATGTAGGAGGTAGTTCATTTGAGGGGGAAAGTGATCGAGATGGAGAAGGCCTTCAGTCGTGCAAGGGATTTTATCAATTGTACTCAACAGGTACATAATAAACTTGAATATGAGAAGCGCCTTCATAGTTCGAATTTTGATAAAACCTTTAAGGAGTTATTCGAACTTCAATGTAGATATGGGAAGATAAAAATTGAGAGGGATGAGGTTTTGCGAAAGGAGACCGATAGGTTCATTTTACTCCAAAAATCCCTTAAGAATAAGCGATTCGTAGATGAGAGCGATATGTTAGAGTGTCAAAGGTCAATATTGTCTTTGACGCTGTACTTTAAGGCTGAAGTTGATAGTGAACGGGGTTTGAAGGAGGCTTACTTAGAACTATTTACCGAGAGAGACATAGTGCCGGACCCAGCTCAAGTGAAATTCTTAGCGCAAAAAGCGCGCAATCGCCATAGTTGAGAGACGCAAAGATGCACAGCTCGGGCTGGAGTATCCATCATATGGGGTGGTATAGGTTTATTGCCTGATGAGTTTGACTTTTGTAGGGGCAAAAGGCAATGAGGATTCTTTTCTTCAATATAAAAAATAAGGATAAAAAGATCCGCACGCAATTAGAAAACGATCTGAGGCATACTTGTGATGAACTGGAGCGATGCAAGGGTCATAATGCATGTCTGGAGGTGGAAAAGGTGGAGTGTGCTAGATTGTTGCAGAACTCCGAGAAGAGAGTGACCTTATTAGAAACGCGTTTACTAGAAACACAACAACGTCTGTAAGTATCCCAATCACGCTTGAAGAAGATAATTACGCCAAAGCGGGGGAAACATGCTTCCGATACGGACCATGAACTTCAGATGGCCGATGTGATCGCATTTTATGGGTCTGAGCTTGAGAGAGTAGAAAATGAATTTAGATGTTATATCTCGAGCTGTGGTAAAGATGTGGAAGTAGAGAATGATAAGGTTAAAAATATGTGGTTTGCAAAAAGGGATGAGGGTGGGAGAGCTTCAAACTCAAAATCACGAGCTGAAGACTCTGAGGAGGAGGAGGTCGAAGAGCTGCTGCCTCACACACGGCATAAGACCCGTCCGCAAGAGGTCGTAATCTTTAATAAACCTTTGCAAGTAGATGCTAGTGGTAGTAAGGTACGATCACAAACCAACTAGACTGTGGCATTTAGTTGTACGTTGTCTTTGTGTATCATAGCTTGATGTTGTAACACATGTTGTAGAATAATATGTCTTGTAGGAATAAATATTTGTTGATATATATATTGTCTCTTGTGATCTACTCTTCTAGGTTGAGGACAAAGAGAATGACAACGTGGCTGCCTTATCCGCGTCAAATAAAAAATTGTTTGCCAAGTTGCAGCAATGTTTGTTGGCGATTAAAAGAAAGACTTTGTTGAATTCAAAGCTGGAATCGGAGATGCTGGAGCTGCAGAGTTGGCTAAATGCTGTGACTGTAGAGTTGTCATCTAAGGATACCGAGATATTAACTGCTAATAACGAATCCGAACAGTGGAAAAAATCTCTGAAGAAGAAAAAGTCAGAGACCATGGATGCGAATCAACAAGTACTAGATTTGTTAAGTACAATTGAAAAACATAAGAATGATCTGTTGTATCATCAGTCGGTGATAGCAACTAAAATAGATCTCTTAAAGAAGCAAGATTCAGAAATCCTTTATATGCGTGAGCGCTTGAAAAATCTGAACCGGGATTTGCGTGAGGCTCGAGATTCATGTCAGAGAAAAAGCGACCGTGCCAAAACTCACGAGGAGGCATGTTCCAGGAGAGATCGAGAACTTTGTGAGATCATCGATAAGTGTAATTCACGGATCGCTGCTCTTGATCGGGACAAGCAAGCTCTGGTACAGGAGTGCATTCAAGGTAATGAAGTTTTCGAGGGACTTCATGCGAAGTATAACGAGTTGCAGAAGATGATGGACTCAGCCGAAAACGAGGTCAATTATTCGAGGAAGGTAGATAAAAGGCTGGACCGTCTGAAGTAGGAGATGGAGCATAGTGTACATATAACGAGGCAATATAGAGGCTCGTCGCTGCAGGAGAAAAAATATCTAGAAACTCGGTGTAAAGAGCTTGTCGACGAACTAAACAAGGTAAAAACCGAATTTTATGAAGCTACGTTGTTGACTGCGGAAAACGTTATGTTGCTTGCTATGGCTATGCTGCATGCCGATGTAGTGAAATTTCGAACATAGCGTGAGTCGATCTTGGCTGCTACAACTGAATATGTCACAGAATATGACTTGTTGCTTGCACGGTTATCCTATAAAGATAATTTGATGCCGAGGGTTATAGAATTGTTGAATGTACCTTCTACTGTAGTGGATGCGACTAGTCCTTCCCATGTCTTATTTTTATCTGGGCCTGGGGAGAGTTTGAATGTTGTATCCCCAAAGCGTGAGCAGTAGTTCCATTTGTAATAAGACAGAATGTAAGTATGACTTTGCTGTAGAAAAATGTCAAATGTTGTTGTTATCTCTATGTATAATCGAATTTAATGATCCAACGAACGATCATATAAAGATTTAGTGATGTGGTATTGCAAGTTAGTTTGAACTATATAACGTGTCTAAGTCAATTTGAACAAATCAATAAAGGCCCTAATGAGATATTTGAAGGTCGCATTATTGCCAAGTCGAATTGATTGTCTCAATAAGCGAGCCTCTGGGTAGCGTGTATGTAGATCCCAATTATGGGTCGATCTGAACGACCGTGATGGGACATTAAATATTGCATAGCTGAATGGCATCTTTGCTAGATCGAATTGAATGACTCAATAAGCAATCCTTGGAGAGCGCATATATATTTGAAGAGCTATGAAGCAGATCCTGTTTATAAGTCGAGTTGAGCGACCGTGATAGTACATGTATTGAATATTGCATAGCTAAATGGCGTCTCAACCAAATCGAATTGATTGACTCGATAAGCGATCCTCGGAGAGTGTGTATGTATTTGAAGAGCCATGAAGCAGATCCCGGTTATAGGTTGAGTAGAGTGACAGTGATGGGACATGTATTGAATATTGCATAGCTAAATGGCGCCTCAGCCAGATCGAATTAATTGACTCAATAATCGATCCTCGGAGAGCGTGTAAGTATTTGAAGAGCTATGAAGTAGATCCCGGTTATAGGTCGAGCAGAGCGACCGTGATGGGACATGTATTGAATATTGCATAGCTAAATGGCATCTCAGCCAGATCAAATTGATTGACTTAATAAGCAATCTTCGGAGAGCATGTATGTATTTGAAGAGCTATGAAGTAGATATTGTTGTAGTAGGTCAATTTGAATGAACCATATGAAGATGAGTACGATGCTGAAATAGATTTGCAGCATGATGATGAAAATTTGCTTTATTGAGTGAAATATGAAGTTACAGCATATTTAATTTCAATACAGCTTCAGTCGGCGGGTATTCCATGGATTAGGTTCAGGTACTCCATCATGTGTACTAAGGTCGTAAGATCCCAAACCGCTCGTGCCAGTTACGATGAAAGGACTTTCCCAATTGTCTGCTAACTTCCCCGTATTAGGCAATTTGCGATGTTGGGGGAATTCCCTGAGAACGAGGTCCTTGATTTAGAATTCTCGATGTTGAATGCGGTTGTTATAAGACCGTAATAAAGCAAGTTGATATCTTCCCAGATTGACAATGGCTCTTTCGCATTATTCTTTTATCATATTCAGGTTGCATGCGATCTAAAATTCGTTTTCTTCATCTGTCATCTCGTGATCGTGTATTGGGTGATGATACTGAGTGGGTATTATGGCATCCATCCCGTAGGCTAGTAAGAATGGAGTACAACCTGTTGCTGTTCTTGGAGTTATTCGATATGCATAAAGTACGTGTGGTAACTCGTTTACCCAATTCTCTTTTTTGTCATCTAAACATTTTTTGAGTCCATCCACAATCGTTCGATTAGTAATTTCAACTTTTCCATTTCCTTGAGGATAGTAAGGGTTTGATGGGGAGTGAATGATATTGTGCTTATTAAGAAACGCGACAACTTTGGAGTTAACGAACTGTGGTCCATTATCGATTCTGATAAGATGCGGTCTGCCGAACCGAATGATAATGTGCTCCCAAATGAATCTGATGACTTCTTCTTCTTGTGTTCGGCACAAAGGGACTGCCTCTACCCATTTAGTGAAGTAGTCCGTAGTGACCAATAAATGCTTTCATTTTCCTGGTGTTGTAGGAAATTGTCCTATGAGATCGAGAGCCCATCGCTTGAATGGCCAGGTGACTTGGTTTGAGTGTAATTCAAGCGCTGGGGCTCGTATCTTTGGACCGTGATGCTGGCAAGCGTCACACTTACGTGCGTACTCAATCGCTTAAGCTTTAATCTTAGGCCAGAACATTCCTTGCGTTAACGCTCTGTTAGTAAGAGATCATCCTGCGGCATGGGACCCGCATGTGCCTTCGTGTAGATCGTGCAAGAATTGTTGTGCTTCTTTTTCGGATAGGCAGAGGAGGTATGGACCAGTGACTAATATTTTGTAGAGGAAGTTGTCCCGGACAATATATCTACGGGCATTGTCGATTAATCTCCGTCGTTCTGTAGGATCCTCTGGGAGTGGGCCATCAAATTTGTTGTGAAGTCCAATATATCTTACGAAAGGCGTCTCCAATCACTTCCGATCTCCTCGTTGCCCCCAATATTGATGCGTTGGATACGGTGTCATTAATGTCGGGGTTTGAAATGACATCAATTTTTAAATAGCGAGCTTCTGATCCAAGGACCCCAACGAGGTAAGTGAGTGCATCTGAATGTCTATTTTTTCCCCTTGGTAAATGTTCCATAGAAATTGTCTAAAATTTGTTTATTCGTTCGACCACTGCAGCAGCATAGTCAATCATTTTCCCATTGGCTTGATAGATACCCGTGTAATGATTGACGATTAGTAATGAATCGGTGTAGACAGTGAGCTCTGCTATGCCCAGTGTGAATGCCATGTCCAAGCCATGAATTAGTGCCTCATATTCTGCTACATTGTTGGTTACTTCGAAATTGAGGTGAATGGATTTTTGGAGCCGATCATTAGAAGGAGTAATAAGAACAATCCTCGCTCTTGATCTTGCTGGCCCGACAGAGCCATTTGTCAGAAGTCGCCAACCCTTCTTTGTTACCCAATCAGACTTTTCTTCAGGTTATTCTGTAAGTGGTTCATCTTTGTTTTCATCAACATCTTCTTCCCAATCAGGATCATCTACTGGAAAGTCAGCTAGAAAATTTTCTATAGCCTGACCTTTCTCAGAGTGGCGTGGCCCAAAATGTATGTCGTGTTCTCCGAGTGTTACTGACCATTGCTGAATACGTTGAGATTTTTTGCGCTTAGATAAGATTTTACGGTGTGGATAGTTCGTTAATACCCGAACAGCGTGGGCTTGGAAATACTATTTTAATTTATGCGACATATAGACGAGGGTCAAAAGAAGCTTCTCGATCTTGGTGTATCTTGTTTCTGCAGGGGTCAGAGTCTTGCTGATAAAATAGACTGGTTTCTCAGTCTTTTCATCGAGTCGGAGGAGGACATAGCTGAGAGAAGTATCTGTGACGGCTAAGTATACTGTTAGCTCTTCTCCATCTGTCGATGTGCACATAACTGGTGGTTTACCCAAATGTTGTTTGAGTTCGAGGAAAGCGGCTTCGCATTTATCTGTCCACTCGATCTCGGGATCCTTCTTTGAATTTCCCCACGATGTACCTTGTTTAAGCAGATCGAATAGAGGGCGGCATCTGTCTGATGATTTGGACACAAATCTGTTAAGTGCTGCGATCTTCCCGACTAGTTTCTGAACATCCTTTTTTGTCTTTGGAAAAGGCATAGCAAAGATAGCTCGTATACGTGATGGATCAGCTTAAATTTCTCGTTTGCTGATGAGGTGGCCTAAGAATTTCCTGGATTATACTCCGAACTGGCATTTGTCAGGATTCAAACACATTTTGTAAGCTCGCAAGATCGCAAAAGTTGTTCGTAAATCTGTCAGGTGGTCTTCTTTATTGAGACTCTTACAAAGCATGTCGTCGATGTAAACCTCCATTATTTTACCGAGCTGATCTTTAAACATTTGCGTCATCAATCTCTGATAGGTAGCGCCGGTATTTTTCAAGCCGAAAGGCATGACCTTATAGTAATACAGGCCTTGTTTGGTGATGAATGCAGCCTTGTCATGATCTTCAGGGAAAAGTAGTATCTGATTGTACCCTGATGCAGCATCCATCATAGAGAGGAGTTTGTGCCTGTTGTTGAATCAAGCAAATGGTTGATGATTGGGAGTGGAAAACTATCTTTTGGAGTGTGTCGATTGAGATCTGTGAAGTCGACGCAGATTCTGATCTTGCCATTTTTCTTTGGAACTGCGACAATGTTCGAGATCCAGTCCGAGTAAATAGTTTTACAGATAAAATCGACCTCAATCAATTTGTCGATCTCTTTGTCTACTTCATCTCGTATTTTTGGTGCTAGAGTTCGTTGCTTCTGCTTAACTGGTTCTACCTTCTCTTTCAACTCTAGCTTGTGGCACGCCATGGTTGGATCGATCCCTGGCATTTCGTGGAATGTCCACGCAAAAAGTTTGTGATTATCTGAAAGGAATTGTATGAGACCTGAACGTTCCTCCGTGCTAAAGAGGGTCCCGATGTGAGTTCCTCTTTGTGTGTTGTTGATCTCGATATATTCTGTTGGTTCAGCGCTTGGAAGCTGATGTTCTGCTGGTACTGAATACTATAATTGCTATGTTGAAGCTGCTGCAGCTGGCTCAGCTTCAATTTTATTATCACAAGCATGGGTTAATTTTTGGGTGCCTTTGATTTCATAGATTCCTCCTTTCCAGTCGAACCGCTGCGCTTGATAATATGTGGAGGGAATAAATTTCATGTTATGTAGTCATGGTCATCCAAAAATGCCCAGGTAACGGGATTTTGTATTGATGACGTAAAAAACTACGTTAAGTGTGACTTGTCCAACCGTGATGGGAAGTGCAATTTTTCCAACTCATTGTTCCTTGGAACCGTTGAATCCAGAGACGTTGATGTCACTTGGCTCGACTTTGTCCGCTAAACCCATTTGGCCGATCGTGCTCTGGAATAGTAGTTCGACGCTGCTGCTGGTATCTACCATCATTGTATGCAGAACTATCTTCTTTATTTTTAACATGATGAAGAGAGCATCGTGATGCGGGAAGTTGACGTGACGTACGTCGTAGTCTTCGAAAGAAATATCAGGTCGTCGGCTGCTGAATTCTGGCAACAAACGAGGCTCTTTATCTACCAATTTTTTATCATGGCATTGTCCAACGCGCCTGCATTTGGATCTGTTGGAGTGGCTGACTGTCTAAGTCTCGATGAAGTACATATGTTTTTTCTTATTCGCTTCATCAGTCTGGACGACCGTGATTTCAGTTTTGTAGCTGCCATCTTTGTAACTTCTTACGTCCACAATATATTCGAGCATCTGACCATGCGAAAATATACTTAAGAGGAGAAGTTTCAACATGAAACATTGTTCCGTGTCATGATGATGGATCTGGTGGTGAATGCAGTACGGTTTTCCTGGTATGGGTTGAAGAGTATTGACATTTTTGAAGAGCTCATCGTTTTTTGCAGTAGCAGATATATGTTTGTAATGGTAGTTGTCAACTGTGGTAAGCGCAGAACTGGTCTCTTTTGTCCTTGGCATTTTCGATCATCATAGGACTTGAAACGTTTCTTATCGCCTCCATAGTCTTTACTGCTGTTGCGAGTACGTTATCCGGTATGATCATTGGTAGATAGAGCGATGCACTGAGTATTTTCTTTTTCAGTCGTCAGTCTTTCGAGGTCGATGAAATTGTTGACCTTTTCCATCATATCCTCTAACGTCTACGGCTTGTTGAGGATCAGATGTTCCTTGACTCGTCCATCTATGAGTTGCGCATTGGTGAAAGCGGAGATCGTGATCTTTTTGTCGAGGTTATCGAGCTTTCGAGCTAGCCCGAAATTTTTTTGGTAAATGTCTCTAATCTTTTCCCTGGCGCTTGCTTGAGACTGAACAAAGAGTAAAAACTTTTCTCCTTGTCTTTATTATGCAAATAGTTCTTGACGAACAGTTCGCAAAGTTACTCGAAGGTGAGGATAGAGCCTTCATCCAGTGTATGAAAGCATCGTAGAGGCTCGCCTTTTAAGCTGGTTGGGAATAGACGACAGAGGATGTGGTTGGAAGGGGAATATAGTCCCAAAGAATCTTGAAATTCTTGGACGTGTTCCACAGTATCCCCCCCTTCGTATTTCTGAATCGTCAGAGTACGAAAACTGATTGGTACTTCCTCGTCTAGCAACTCCTGTGCGAGCGGACTCTTCAACAACCTTACATAGTTGCTCCTCCCATTGAGTATTTGAGCGTCTAAGAGCTCTTTGATGCATTTTTCCACCTGTTCTGGAGTGAGGTGGTGTCGAGACGTGACAACTCGTCTTGTTGTTGGGCCTCTACCAGGATTGTGCTCCCCTGTTGCTTCTCCATGCGGTCATAGACTGAAATTTGGAATTTTCCCCTATTTTGCTCCTCTTGTGGCTGTAGATCTATTACCCCTCCAGCGGGTAATGGTGGATTGATGTGACTCCGAGGCAGGACTGGGTCTTGCTGAATCTGTGGAAGCGTGGTATTTCAACCTTGATGCCCTAAGCGATCATGGACTGATATTCTCGAGGCAGCGGGCAGAGCGTTCTGCTGTCTCGTATTTGCCGTTATTTGAACTTACAGTGCCCTGATAGTATCATGCATGCTGGCGAGCTATTTCTCCATCCGTCGCTCAATTTTTGTCTGCACAGCCATTCGCAAATCTGTCACTCCTTCAACAGCGTCAGGCAGAGCGTGTTGTGATTTGTCTTGATTTGCCATCTTTCAAAGATAAATGAGGTGAAAAACTGGATCGGAGAACGTTGAGTGTAATCTTCTTTCCCACAGACGGTGCCAAATGTAATAGCCTATTTTCGTATTGCACGAAGATAGCGTTTTACACCTTTGAAATCTAGTATGTTTAGTTATGAACAAGAAACAAACAACACTAGATTTAGCGTGGAAAACCCTTGAATGGGTAAAAAAACTAGGACCTCTCCTCAGGATTTTAGAAAGAGAGATAGGTATATTTAGACTGCTAGCTATTACAAAAAGAGATAGAGAGAGAGAAATGTAGAAAAGAACTCTTAGAGGTTCTCAGAGCAGCCTCTTTAATATGTAGCTATCTAGTCTTATTTATAGGTCTTATAATATGACCATTGGTTACATCTATGAGGAACGCTATAATATCAGGTTTTGATGAGTCTTCATGGTGAATTTTTGTAACGTCTTGCTACTTGTTGATATGTAACGGATTTATTAACATTCTTTAGTTGTAGCTTCAGGCCGTTGGGAAGATACGATCTTCTGTGATGCACGCGTGCATACGATCTGTTGACAAGTAGAAAAGTATCTTCTGTAGCGCGAAGTCACAGGATGTTTTGATATCTCTGAACTGTTGATGAAGATGCGATCTCTAATAGTGTTCGCGTGTATTCGAACTATTGATAGATATCTGAGTATTCAGTGCGATGTTATTGGATACTTTGTCATCCCCGAGCTGTAGATGAGGAAGTCTGTATTACGATCTCCTTGCTTTTAGTCATTGATTGGTTATCAGTATGTTTACTCGAGTTATGTGAGTTCGAATATCGGGCTCAGTACGGGGATTAGAAATAGGCCCTCACAATCATGATCTTTCCTAACAACTTTATCTTTCTCTATTTTGGTTTTAGTTCATCTAGTCTGCATATCACATAACTTTTGGCAATGTCTTTCTGACAAAGATTTGTGATACCTTAATTATTTGATATTCAGAACGAACTATTACCTGATAAGCGCGACTCAAGGCATTTCTAACTCAGTTCAAGGCTCTCTATAGACTATCTACATTCACCCTCAATTGCTTTACATCCTATAAAATTACAGATTCTACATTATTCACTAGCTCAAAACTTAAATTTAAGCAGAAACATTTCTTTCAAATCTACAGTATCCCAAAAAACTAATCTCAACTCCACAAATGAATAGATGTCAAAACATTACACGCCTAACAAGCCTTAGTAGTCTCCTCCTCTCTAGGCGACACTTTCTCTGCAGGGGCATCAGGAGTCTTGGCAGTATCACCAAGATCCTTCGCATGTCGGGCATTTACAGCACCTCCATGGGAAGGATGATTATCGGGTAGCTCGTCCTCATCTTGAGCATTATCTTTGCCGACCTCAGGCAAAAATATTATTTCCTCGTATGGACCAGCTAGCTAGGCCAAGAGCTATGTCATCTTTCGAGAGTCCAAAATAGTGATAAGATTGGATCAGATTGTTCCACCCCACCTTAATCGCCTCCACCTTCTTCTGATGTTTGATCACCTAACTATGTAGATTTAGCCTTATTGCCGCCCTAGCCATCTCCACAACCTTTTCTTTCTCTTTCTTGGCCTCTACCATCAGACCGTCCAACCGTGACTTCAACTCCTCATTTTTCTTCCTCAGAGATTTTTTAGCTAGAGCAAGGGAGTTAACGTTCTACGTCAGCCCAACAGAGTCACTTTTCCTTTCCAACAGGCCCCAAGAAGAACCTTTTATCAACATTCAACATTGTCAACTGCCTGAGCTACACAATTTAGAAGACATACTAGCAAAGAGGAAACATCATAACCTCAAAGAAAATATGTACATGTGTGACTAGCTCTTGAAAATTACCTCGAGTCTTTGGATCCATGATAGTAATGTGATAGTATCACTGCTCAATATCCCTGAATTTGGTCACAGCAGCAGACCGAGTTTGATTACTGCCTTCAAGCTGATGGGCCTTAAGCCTATTGAGAAGAGTATGGTCCTCATCATCTCCCTCAGCATCCTTAGCTTTACAATTCTTATTCTTCTTTGAGATGGCAGTTTTGACAAGACCAGATATCGGTGGGATCATAGTGTCACTGACCGGCTTGACCACCTTCTTCTGCACATGATTATCTTGATTAGCCTTCTTGAGTCGACAAAGTTTTTGAGTCGTACTAGACTACTTAGAATGAGAGATCTCAGCAGAGATGGTAACAGCAAGTAGCTCAAGACCACCTCTAGTCGCAGAAGAAGAACTGTTTTTGTTTTGGTTCTCTTCCTTGCTAGCTAGCGATAGCTCGCCTCAAGTTCGCTCGTTATTTTTTGGAATCTCATAATGAACCCTCTTATTCCTTTGGATCTTAAGGTTGACAAGAACTTCTTTTAACTCATTATTCTTTCGCCCAATACGATTGAAGAGATACCTATCGTCAGGCGTTGCAGCCACTTGGGGACCTACAAGGAGAAACCAACAAGAAAACAACAAAAGGTAAGGAACACGAACATACACAATGTCTATTTATTAAGGTATTGTGATAAGCACTTACTTGGATTTAAATACATAAATTCCAGTTCGAATGCTGGTTCCTTTAGAACCTACATACAGTTCCCTCTAACCCGTACCAGATGACCGTTCCAAGGTCGACCACCAAAATTAAAATAAATTTTATTTGGCCTTGATGAATTACTCTGCAGATAGAAACTTTGACTTGATTTCAGATATTTTATCTTATAATATTTCAGGACGTCTAAAGCCAGCAATTTTCTCTCAACCCTATTACCCCTCCACCTCTCATTCAGGGCCTCATAAACCTTCATCATCCTATTCACATTACCATTTAGCTGTGTTGGGTAACACTTTAACAAATTCATAACCTCCCCCCTCCCCTTGGAAGTTAGTTAGAGGGTTTTAAGATCATACACAAACTGATTAGTATATAACAAGAATCCATCACGTGGACTAAATAGCAAAGGTCCAGTAAAGTACTTTAAGGAGACATCATCTGGCAAATTCATATCCCTTCTAACCTGTTCGAGATTGAGAAATTGATAACACTTCTTCATACCTTTCTCTGGGGTGAATTCCCTAAAAAATAAGCCCTCGTTTTCAATATACTCTCCCCATTACTCTTTTAACCTCTTTTTATATTTAAGAAATTCTTTCCCAATATCTACTCCATCCGGATATACACACATTTCTATCGCTGCACCTAAATTTTCTTCTACATTAGCCACTAAAACCTCATGCTCGACCTATAAGGGTGCGGCTTGCAGATGGGTGACCTCGATTGGTCCTTCCCGACTATTTACAACTTCCTCCTCTGTATTTTCAAATTTGTCCTATTAACCAGACATAGACATCTCTTACGAACTCAACTCGAACACGTAGTTACTCCTAGGAACTAGGCTTTTAAAATATATTTTTTCTATTACCCATGTCTCACTGACTTATTGTTTATCCTTAAATTTAGGTCGGTGCTTTCTCCAATATCATAGAAAGCCTAAAATTTCACAGTGACAGCTTTGAGCAGTAAACCCTTGTTCGCCTCTCAAACATTTCAAATACAAATTGTTTTACCCAAATTACCATAATAGCCATCAAAAAGAAATTGTACCATTTTTATTCAAATTTAAGGGGGAAATTTTACACATTAACATCTACAATTACCCCTATCGCCAAATTCAGGAAAAAAAAATAAAATTATAAAGATGATACTATTGTTTGGATAGCAAAAGACTACCATACAAACTAGAATTACAAATATACAAAAGTACAAAATACCAACCTGAAATGGAAGAGCCACAATCTTTAATTTTCATAGAAGAATTAGGAAGAGGTCTCTTGCGTCGATGATCTCCATGAATGAGTAAAGAGCAATGGGAAGTTTCCCCAATAAATTTGAAGATGGGTTATCTCACAGAGCTTTGAAGTTTTCTATCTCTAGAATTTAGTTTCTCGATAACAGTTTCTCTATCTCTCTAAAATAGTGGAGTAACCCTTAAAGAAAGAGAGAGAGAGAGAGAGAGAGAAAGAGAGAGACAAGACTAGCGTGAAGATACGTATAAGCCACTTGTAAGGGCCAAATTTCATAGTAGCCTGAAATAGCTCGAAAGAGTTCTTACATAAAATGTACCTGTGACAAGAATTAGTATAACCCAATATAGAAATGACACATGTAATTAGCGTAAAAACCTTTGAACATGTATAAACCACAACCTCGACTTGAGGATTTAGTAACTGTAGCTTTATTGCTTGAGGCTAATAGATTTGATTACAAGTTATGATCTCTTGAGCTTAAAAACTTTCTCCTTTCTCATCTAGAACTCATCCTTTTTATAGACCTCACTCTCAGTTTGTTATTGTACATAAACACATTTTTCTAAAAATGGGGGTAAGTGGCAGTTGAGTTTATAACTGCTAGTTCGTGGGAGACATGTGCTTTTGACTTGCTTTATTTCATCTGTAGTACTCGAGCCATGTTCTTCATTAGTTTATAATCTAGGTGTTATTGCTAATGGTGTATATTACGTGTATATTGTATGAGTCTGTATTAAATCAGTTCGAGTTTATCACAGCTCGAGGGATAGGTCCCTACAATCGCCCCCTCACAACTGAAGGTAGAGGTGACTTTAGTTGAGAAGTGTCCATCGATTTGGGAGTTGGAATTAAGAATGTTTGTTCAAAAGAAAATTATGTATTTTTCTGACGTGGATAGATCTTAGAATTGTGAAGTATCTGTTGGATATTGGGTTGTGGTATTAAATGCGTTTGAGGCATTGAGTTGACTAACGTGTTTGGCTGTCAGGTTCCTCATACAATATCTCTTAATGATGATTGTTTTGGAAATCCTCCCCTGCATTGAATTCTTTATCGTTATAAATATTATTACTGTAATGTCTGTCATTCGTCTGCAAGTAATTTTGTACTTTCTAATTCTGTAAGTTTTGTTGTTGTAACTTGACTAATGGTGACCACCAGAAGTCTAGCCAGGGAAGCTAGGGTTCTTGCCAAAATGTAGGAACTCCAATTTTGATATTTTGGTACCCAGGCCCTTGATCTTCTAACTCGCATTCCTGTCAGGCGTAACTTTGAAGGTATAACTCATCATGAGGTAACAAAAACAGTAGAAAATAGTACTGGTAGATCAAAATAAATATATGTCGAACTGTATAAAGAAATGTGTAAAAAAATCTATTTTTGAAATGACAAAACAATTAGTTGTTTCCAGCTTATAAAAAAGATGTTCATCGAGATGCAAACAATTGTACTGTTCGAGCTATACTATATGAATGTGCAGCATGTAGGATATTGTAATGCAAACTGTGGAAAACAACTTGAAAATATGAGAAAATGATGTAAGGGCTTGTTACGTTAGTTCAAGGGAATGGGGAGATTAACATTGGTAATGTGAAGGTCGTGGAAAGATGAGGTAGTAAAGAATATATTCAGCTTGATTTGAAGATAAGGAACTGATGGATAAGTTTGACAGCTGTGATGCTTATCATTAAATTTCTTGTATGCATAAAAGGTGGGATTGTATGTTATCGTACTCTGTGTTTATAAATAAGGATGCAGATGAAGATGTGAAATGAGTAAAGATGGTGAGGACTCGCGCTCAGAGAGTTTGACATGCGGCGGAGGGGCAGGTAGTAATAAAGGTTGCTCAAGTTCGTGAAAGTATATTTGGGTAGCTGGACTATGATGCCGATTTTCCAGAATCTATACTACAGTTGGAGGGGTTGAATGTAAGGGCAAAGGAGAATGAGGTTAGTCCTCATTTCTTGTATGAGGTATTCTGCAAACTGATCGTTGAGCCTGAGGCTCAAAAAACTGTTGTGAAGGAGATCGCACTAGATGAGATAGTTATTGAAGATGAGAGGATTGTTGGTGATGTACTGATAAGATGTGGTACTACAGGATACCTTGGTTATTTTAGATGTAATGATGTTTAAGATGGTGAACTCGTATTTAGTTCAAAATAATGTAATGAATATAGTGGAAAAAATTTATGTTCTGTTGTTGCTCCTTAATTTATGGGAAAGTTGTTGAGTACTCGTTTGAATTTTGAATTAGGAGCAATTGGGAATGACGTTATAATTATTATCAGTTAGGATAGTGAGTAGGGAAATAGAAAACTTGAGTATGAATATGATGGTGAAGGTATAGTTCGATTGCGTGTGGTTTGATTTTTTATCATGAATATGGGGAAGTGTGTGAGAGAGAGAGAGATGCATTTAATTATAGGGTTTGGGAAAATGATGAAAAGTTATTTTTACCCAAAAGGTATGAACCGTCTGACAGGTACAGTAGAAGAGACGTGTCGGTTAGAAAACCAAGGGTGTCTTGCGTGAGTCCCAAAAACTACCAGTGGTTAGAAAAAAAATTATAAATAGTCCTCTTTTTTCTTCTAAACATTTACAAATAATATAGAGGTAGAAATCTAAAGAGAAAAAAAAAATTGATTGCAAAAATATTGGAGAGGGAAACCCTAAAAGTAGGCATCGTCATCAGAGGGAAGATGAAGGTGCCATTGTGGGTTTGGAGAAGAAACTCGTGTTACTGAGTGTTGTCGTGAAGGAAGAGACGTTTGGGGTTTCGAATTCATTGTCTGTTATCGAAGGTTAGTGATTGTTCTTGGTTGTACTCTTTTTTTGTGATTTGAATGTATGTGAATGTTGTGATGATTCCCTCGTTTTGTGTATTTTGAATTTTGAAACGTGCACTATATATGGAAAGTTTTCATATCTTCTTTTGGAGAAAATGACTTTGTAGAATTTGTTTGCTATGTACTAGTGCTAAGTAGTGTATGAAAAATAAAATAATTTAACATATATTATTAAACCAAAAAAATTTGGTGCTATCATAATAAACCAGAAAAATAAAGAATTTGACTGAAATACTTGGATTTATATGTAGGTAGATGCGGGTGACAAACCTTAGGAATAAACGTCTTTTCTCGAGCTTATCATTTGAGATGGAGACTTCAACCTCTGGTCAGCTGATTGATGAAGCAACTGTAGGAATTGAAGCTTCAAAAACTGTGTGTGTCGGGGGGGGGGAGCTAATAAATAATAACTCGAATGAACCTGCTCAAGATGCTGAGGGGGAGAGCACCTCAGAGGAGGAGGAAGGTGAGGAAAAACTCAAGTTTCCAGACTTCCCTAGTACTTTATATGACTATCCTCCAGACTCAGACGAGTTCAGGAACTTTTGTAAGTGGAAAGGTAGTCTAGGTGGTAAATGGGGGAATGCGATAGAGCATGGGGGGAGAGCTTTTAAAGGGTGTTCTGATGAAAATGGTGAAAGTACATTTTTATTGTTGTCGAACTTAGAACATTAAAAGTTTAATAGGAAAATATCAGAGTTTGTTTCCCTTAAGTATTTCAATGGGAACAAGGAAGGTGATTTAGATGAGGGTTTTTTTTGCGTTATCTGGCCCAGTTTGAATATAGGTTGGCGGTGCCTTTAAGCAACCTTACAAAAAGCCTCATGAACGAGATCGAGGCGTGCCCAACCCAGTTGAACGAGAACATGTGGGAGGTGATAAATATTTACAAAAATTTAAATAGGAGGAGGGCTCTAAGGGGAACGAGAAAAGAATAACACCTTCAGATGTTTTACAATACTATTATGTGAAATACTATAGGAATACTGGGGGTGTGTATTTCTGTTCGAGCACAAGCCGACCCTAATTTTTTGACTTAAATTCGGCTGGAAGAGTATGGAATGATAATTTGATATGGGTGAAAGGCGAGTGTTTCTAGCAAGCTCACGAGGAACCCTTGGATCTTAAATGTAAAACTTTGAAGAAAAGTAAGTAACTTTTATGAATACTAAAATGTATTTGTCGATAGTAGCATGTTTGGTGTTGACGATATTTTGTTTGTATACAGATCCTTAGTCGAAAATGAAAAAAGAAAGAATCTCTAATCAATACTGTAGCTCGAGAGGGAAGTGAGCTCGAGGCTGTGTTAAGTGAGTTTGAGATTAGCAGGCGCAGGAGGAATCACAGTAAATCAGTTAAAGTCCAGATGTCGCAGGCTAAGAGTAAAATAACTGGAGCTGGTCCATCTGTTAGAGCTAGAGGGGGATCGTCAACGAATATTGGAAAATGGCCAGTTATAGTTAAAGCTAGACCCATGTCCTTGAAGCCAAAGCCTGCAGGTTCCATGTCTAGGAAAACAAGCCAAAGGGAACCAAAAAGGGGAAGTACGAAGATTGATGGCTTGAAGTCTACAACTACATAGAATGGGGAGGTCGAGGTTCCCTCAAAGAAGAGAAAAGTGAACAGTTCCCCTCCTACTTCAGTAGAGGAGGTGAAGGATATTGTGGACAATGAGAATGAGTTGCTCGCTCTAGAAAATAGGTCGAGACGAGCTACTCGAGGGAATACCGGGGAGTTGGATTCTGTTATGAAAATGGAGCTGTACAAAGTAAGTGTAAAACTATAATGATTGGTTTTCGCTTAAAATGATTGAATTTGAATTTTGCATGTTTGTTGATGTAGGTTTCACGCATTCTGAAGAGTATTTGCCTCGGGTTTGAGGATGGGAAGACGGATCTCGATAAGAGGGTTACACATCTCAAAAAAGAGTTGGCAAAAGAATGAACTAATCTGGCAGACGAGAAAGTGTGCTCGAACTTAGAGGTTAAAATCTTGAAAGATAAGTTCCAGGTAGCTATGGACGAGCTTGGAGACGAGGCTAAAAAGAATATGGATGAAGTAATCGTTGCTCGTGACAATCTCGGGTAAAAGCTTCTTGAGAAAGACTACTCCTTGAATGATGTTTTTGCTATATCAGATGGGTGATTTACGGATGTTGAGGTACCCGAAATAGAAGATGAGCCTGAAGCTTGCAGTACTCCTCCCCAGGAAACTGTGCCAGGGTTGAATGTTGTCCCTGTTAGCACCGAGCGAAAGAATCAAGGAGGGGAAGAAAATGAAAAGGTAGAGTGATATGCATGTAATGGCTTTATCAAATATTATATGGGAGTAGGGAAAATATTTGTATTAATTGTTTAAGTAGGAAATATGGATGTTGGTATATTTTTTGATAGGAGAATTATTGTATAGGAGTTAAATGAACTGCGCATCATCAATGAGGTATTAAAGAGTGAGCTCTCTATGGAGAAAAAAGTTGTATATGCAGCAGCGCTTATAACTACACATGCGGAGGTTCAGATGAGAAAATAGAGTTTTAAGCAAAAAGATAGGTATATGTACATAAAATTGTGTCCTTCTTTTAGAAACTAAGATAAATAGTAATAGAGTGGCAAAAGATGTGTATTAGAAGAAGATTGTGGTATTAACCTGATCCTGAGATTGTAGACCGTATGGCCACCAGAACGAGAAATCGTCATAGCTTGAAGGCTAAGTATAAACTCCTTGTGGTGGGTCTATCATAGATAATTGACTGTTGTATGGAAACTATTATATATTCGATCAATTTATATGAGAAATATAGATTGTTTTCAATGGTTTGAACGTGAAATCAAACTATTGTGCAGGCCGATCTAAAAGTCGCACGATCTTATGAGGAAGATGTGCTGAAATGTAATTATGAGTTTAAACTCAAATTGGATAGGATCCATCAGATATTTGAAGAGAGTGCAGATCAGTATGTAAAAGTGGAGCTTAGGCTGACTAAGTTAGAAAAGACAGTTAACGAGTTGAGCCCGCAGATCGATAATAAGGAAGCTAATTTGGGTAGAGTTCAAGGTAAGCTAGTGAGTACTCATAGTGAGGTTGAGAAGTTGAAGAGTATGTTAGAGTGCGTAAAGGGGAAGTGCAAAGAGGCAGAGACCGCTTAATATTGTATCAGATCGTTAGAGGCAGAAGCGTTATAGTTATGAGTATATCTCAATAATTTGATAGAGCAATTGAGGAGGAAGGAGGGTGAATTGATGAGAGCGCGAACTGATTTGTTGAGTGCTGAAAGTTATGTGGAGAAGTTGAGTGACACTGCAAAGAGGAAAGAGGATAGTATCCAGAGTACGCAGAGTCATTGTGATAACCTTTCTGAACGGTTGGAAAAAAATGAAGGTTAACATAGTAAGTGTTCATGGTAGTAAGAGGGATGTGATGGAGAGATTGAAGAGAAAATAAAGTGAGGTGGATGTTATTAAGAAATAATTGGGGGAGAAAGATCTCGAATTGAAAACTCATCTGAAAAAAAAATCGGAGCTGAAGGGCGATTTAAAATATGTCCAAGTTGTCATAAGGAACTCCAACGAAAAAAATAAGAAATAAAGAGCTCGAGCTGGCTAATTGTAGGAATAGGGAGGCTGATTTGCGTCGACAATTTGAAAAATCTTTAAGGAAAAGGGATAAAATATTGAAGAATTCATGTTTCAGTGGAAGTAGAGAAAATGAGGTTTTACAAAAATAAGAGGTGAAGTTGTTAGCACTGCGAAGTAAAATTTAGAAATTAACCGAGCTGAAAGAGAAAAATCAAATTGAACAAGGTAAATCCTTGGAAATATGCTGAGGGCTTTGAACAAGTACGTAGCGGATTTGAAGATAAGTTTGGAGAGAGCCAAGACTCACTACGAAAAGCTGGATACAAATTATCAAAAAATCAGTATTGAGATTGTTAACCTGGCCGTACCGAGTCATCATAGACTGAAAGAGGTGTATTAAAGGGAGATAATGGTTTTAATCGCCTATTTTGTAGGGGAAGTAAAGAGGCTCAAATTTGAAAGGGATACGTTCCATGACTGCCTGGTTTTGAAGGGTTGTATATGTAAGACTGAAGTAGACCGTCATAATTGTTTGAATCTTATGGAAACTGGTATTAGTCCCATTACGGGCGAATAGGTAGAATTAGGTAGGGAGTTGGTTATTGTTAGAGCTCAAGAATTTACATCTTCAAAAGCTCCGAATCTTGGGGGAGGTTTATCTGATATACTCCAATAAGGACATGTATAAAGAATTAACATGTTTTGCCATTTGTATAGTAGATGATATATAGATGAAAGCTAGTTTTACTTTTGCTTTATCTATAAGTATAAAGATAGTAGATGTATATCGATTGAAGATTAATATTACCCTTACCTTAATCTTTAAGATTTAGTAGATGATAGATGTGTATCGATTGAAAGCTAGTGTTACATTTGCTTTAATCTTTGAGATTTAGTAGATACTACATATATGACAGTAGAGAGTAATGTGGAAAAAAAACTTGAAAGTTTTCATTGAGTAAAAAAGAATGTAAATACTGTTGGAGATCGTAATCTCACTTTTGGAATGTAAAAAATGATAGTAGATGTATCATGTACCTAAAAATGAGGGATTTAACGATAATATCAGTTCAATCTTCTAGTGTTCCAAGGGCGTGGTATGCGGACTCTATCCTTTGTCATGAGGTAGTAAGATCCGATGCCAGATCGTCCCACCACTTGAAATAGACCTTCCCAATTCTCTGCAAGCTTCCCAGCGTTTAACTCTTTTCTACTTTTGGGGATCTCACGGAGGACTAGGTCATCGATTTAGAACTCATAACTGTGAACTCTTTTATTGTATGAGTTGGCTAGTATCTGATAATAGAGATCCAGGTTGGCAATTGCTCGAGCTCATGTTTCATCGATCCAATTCAAGTTATAGGCTAACTCGAATTCATTCTCTTCATCGGCTAGTTCGTGATCTATGACTGGGTGATGATATTCTGTTGGGATGACGGCTTCTGTTCCATAAGTAACGAGAAAGGGGGAATATCATGTGGATTGTCTCAGTGTAGTACGATAAGCCCACAAAACATGTAGCAGTTCCCGTATCCAATTTCCTTTCTTCTTTGATTTGGGTATCTTCTAGATCAACGATAATTTTTTTCGTGATTTTGTTCTGCCCATTACCTTGGGGGTAATAGGGATTGGATGGTGAATGAATGATATTGTGTTTGTTGAGGAATGCCACTACTTTTTCTTCAATGAACTATGGTCTGTTATCGATCCGAATCAGGTGGGGGTAACCGAATCATGTGATAATATTCTCCCAAATAAATGAGATGACTTCTTCTTCTCGAGTTTGACAAAGAGGAACTGCTTCAACCCACTTCCTAAAGTAATCCGTTGTTACGAGTAAGAACTTGCGATTGTGTGTTTGGGAATTCTCCCACTAGATCGAGTGTCCACCCTTTGAAAGGCCAAAATACTTTACTAGCGAGGAGCTCGAGTGCAGGAGCTCGTACTTGATGACCATGTCGTTGGCACACGTCGCATTTTCATGAATACTCCTCGACTTGTTTTCTCATGCCGGATTAGAATACTTTTTGTGTAATAGCTATGTTTGTGAGTGATCGACCTACGGCTTGGGAGCCACAAGTCCCTTCATGTAGACCATTGAGCATTCCATCTGCTTATTATTTGGAGAGGCACTTGAGGTATGGTCCAGTGACTGTTCTCCTTTAAAGGTTGAGGCCTTTCTGAACTGCATAATGCTTAAAGTTTTTGATCAATTGTCTGCGTTCTTTAGGATCTTCCAGAAGGGGCCCATTATATTTGTTCTCCGGTCCGAGATATGCGATGAAAGGCTTCCTCCAATCGTATTCCTTCTCTTCATCGCCCCCAGTATTGATCGCACATACTATTGGGAGATCAATGTTGGGGGTTGAAATCACTTCGATGTGGAGGTATCTTTCTTCTGTACCAAATACCATGGCTAACTAAGCCAAGGAATCAGCGTGTCAATTTTCCCCACGAGGTAAATAATTAAGTGTGGTTGTATTGAATTTGCTCATTCTGTCAGCGACCAAGGCTGCATAGTTGATCATTTTTCCATTCCTCTTCTATTGCTCAGAGTAGTGATGAGCGATCAACAATGAGTCTGTATAGACTGAGAGCTCAGGAATACCAATCTCTACTGCCATATCGAGGTCATGGGTTGATGCTTCGTACTTTATGGCATTGTTGGAGGCTTCAAAATTGAGACGTATGGATTTCTTGATTTTTTCATTTGAGGGAGTAAACAGTACAATTCCATTCCCTGACACTGCAGGCCTTGCTAATCCATCTGCAAGAAGTCTCCATCCCTTTTGTGTAACCCATTCAGCTCATTCGTCAAAGGGCTTTATAGGTGAATCTTCTACAAGGTCTTCTGTGAGATCAGGATCATGCTCTTCCCAATCTGGATCTTATACTAGGAAGTCTGCTAAAAAAATAGCCACTGTTTGACCTTTAATGAAGTTCGTTGTTCGAATTTGATATCGTACTCCCCCAAACTTACTAACCACTATTGTACCCTTCTAGATATTTCTTTTTTAGATAGAACTTTCCAAAATGGGTAGTTCATCATGACTTTGACTGAATAAGCTTGGAAGTAGTGTTTGAGCTTTTGCGATGTGCAAACGAGGGTTAGGAGGAGTCGCTCGATCTTGGAATATCGATCTATAAACGAGGGTTAGGGTTGAGTTCATAAGAAGTTACTTTACATTCTTCTATCCATTCAATCTCTTCATTTGGTTAAACTTTGCCTATTTTGGTACATCCTCGAAGTAACAAGAATAACCATCAATATTGATCTGAAGATTTCGAGATAAATCTGTTGATAGCTACAATCTTGCCAGCAAGCTTATATACATCGTTCTTTGTTTGCGGAGACGACATGTTGATTAGAGCTCGAATCTGATCTGGATCAGCTTTGATTCCCTTCTTACTGATAAGATGTCCCAGGAACTTGGTAGAGTATACTCCGAATTGACATTTATCTGGTTTGAGCTTCATCCGGTATGATCGTAATATGTTAAAGACTGTATCGAGATGTGTGATACGATCATTCTTTTATAAGCTTTTACAGAGTAGATCATCGATATATACTTCAACAGTTTTCCCCAAGTGCTCTTTGAACATAGTTGTCATTAACCTTTGATAAATTACTCCGGCGTTCTTCAGTCTGAAAGGCATGACTAATTTGTAACAGTAGAGCCACCTTTCAGTGATAAAAGTGGTATTTTCCTGATTTTCATCTAAAAGGGGTATCTGGTTGTATCCTAAAGCAGTATCCATCATAGATAGTAGCTCATGATCTGCTATAGAATCAAGGATTTGATGAATAATTAAAAGAGGAAAATTATTATTTGGCGTGTATTTGTTTATATCTGTAAAATCTACGTAAACTCTCGAACTTTCCCATTCTTCTTTAGAACTGCGACAATGTTGGAGATTCAATCTAGGCACTTTGCTTCTCGAATGAATCCAACTTTGATTAACTTATCGATGTCATTGTTGACTTCATCTTTGAGATGAGGCGAGAGCATTTTTGTTTCTGTTTGACTATCGTGGCTTTGTTATTGATGTTTAATTTGTGGCATGCCTTGGTTGGGTCGACTCCTCGCATTTCTTTAAAAGTCCAAGCGAAGACATCTCAGTTTATTTGTAAAAAATGTATGAGAGCATCCTTCTCTTGTGAGACTAGCTGGATACCAATATAAGTACCTCTGCAAGGCTTATCGATGTCAATGTATTATGTAGGTTCTACTATTAAAGGTTAATCATCTGTGTGGCCAACTTTCTGTAATTGCTATGCTGCAAATTTGTTGGATGTGTCTAGTATGGCAAAGACGGTATTTTTCGCAAGCTCGTAAGAGCTTTTGACTGCCTTTGATTTCAAAGATGTCGTCGTTGTACTTGAAACAAAGTGTTTGATGGTATGTGGATGTGATTTATATTATGTTGTGTATCCAGCAGTGGTACATGGTCCCCAAGTAACAGGATTTGGCATTGATGATGTAGAAAACAATGTCGATAGTGGTGGGTCCAGCGGTAATGGGTAGGATGATCTTTCCAATTTATTCTTCTTTAGATCCATTAAAACCATTGATATCGATGTCGTTTTATATAACTTGATCTGCTAATCCCATTAGTTCGATTATGCTCTGAAAAAATATTTCAATACCGCTGCTGGTATCGATCATCATGGTATACATACCAAATTTCTTCATCTTAAGCATAATAACTAGAGTGTCATAATGTGGAAACTTGACGTGACTAATATAGCAATCCTCAAATGAAATCCCAGTTCGTCGATTGCTTGATTCAAAAAGGATTTTAGCTTTTTTATCCTGAACTGTGAGGTTACAGCATTCCGTTAAACTCTTCCTCTTAAATTTGGTAGAGTTGGTGATCTCGATCATGTTACTGTAGTACATGGGGTATAAATGTTTTTCCTCGGCTTAATCTTTGACCTGAACTACTTTAATTTGTGTCTTATAGCTTCCATTCTTGTATCCTTTCAGGTCGATAATGTACTCGTACATTCTCCCTTCTTTGAAAATATGTACTCTAGTAATCTCTATAAAGCATAACAGTTGCCAGTTGCATGATGTGTTACCTTGTGATGCATGCAGTATGGCTTGCCTTCGATTGGCTCTAGCAGCTGAGATACACGATATAACTTGTCTTTCTCCAATATGAGAATGATCGCTGTGATCCAAACATTCATCTTTGGAAGGACCGGTTTGGGTAGTAAATTGCATTTTTGAGATTTTCCTTTGTTTGCTTTAGCTCGCTTTTGATCACCATGACCTTCTTTCTATTTACTGTCGTGATTTGCGTTTTGACCTTTCGTGGGAAGGACGTTTTTAGTAAATTTATGTCTTTCGGTCATCATCCTTTCTAGGTCGACATACCCATTGACCTTGGTAATCATGTCTTCCAAGGTCGAGGGTTTGTTCAAGAAGAGATGTTATTTCGCTTTGCAATCATTTCTGATCGAGATTATCAATCATCCGAGTGAGTTCCATATTATTTTTTTTGCAAAGATTCCAAGCTTCTCCCTCTAAGACTATTTGAGATTAATAAGAGTGTACAAGTTTTCTTCTTTGTATTTATTATGAGCATACATTTTGACAAAGATCTTCTATAGTTGGTCGAATGTAAGGATTGAATCTTCAGGCAAAGAATATAACCACCGGAGCGGTTCTCCCTGTAGGCTTGTAGCGAACAGACGACACAAAGTGTGGTTCAAATTGGAATACAATCCCAGTAAGTTGTAAAATTGTTGAATATGTTCTTTTGGATTGGTGCCTTTGTACTTACGTATCTTCGGAGTATGGAAACCTGATGGAATGGTATATCCATATCAAACAACTCTTTGGCGATCAGACTAGCTTACAATTTGGTCAAATCATCATTATTACCAAGAGATTGAGCTTCAATTAATTCCTTGATCCGCTGATCCATGTGTTCCTGAGTAACGTAATGTCGTGGTGCTTGAATGACTTGGCGTGTAGGTCAGGGGTTATGAGTACCACTACCCTCACTCAAACGTTTATGAGCTAGCATCCTGGATTGAGGTCGTGGTTCCTCGTCTTGACGTTTGGAGGGCCTACGTCCTCTACTGATGTTGGACAGATCGTCCCAGATGAATTGAACCTTCTGGTACGTGTGGGTCATTACGTTGATGTTTGGAAGCTCTTTTGCGAGTTGCTCCTCGATGTCCCAACCTGTTTCACGCTAAAACTCTGAAGTTCGTTGGTATTTGATCACGTTCCCTTGGAAGGGGAACTTGCTGATTGTCTTGTAAGGCAATCTGCATCACTATTATTTGTTCTTCATGTCGCTTAAAATTTGTTTGACGAGCTTGAAGCTCATTTTCTAGTTCTTTTTCGCAGACCTTGCGGTTGAGCAACAGTTGACACTCGAGCTCATTTTGTTTCTCTATTATGGCGTGGAGGTTGGCTCGTACTTCTGCGAGATGATCTGGTCAACTGGAATATCATGCTGAACTCCTGTGGTTGGTCGCTTGGAAGTTACCATGATTAAAAATTGATCGTTGAGTAATTGTATGCCTTAGGATTTCGTGGAAATGTCTTCTTTCCCACAGACGACGCCAAATGTAAGGGCCGAATTTTGTAGTAGCTTGAAATAGCTCAAAATAGCTCTTACACCAAATGTACCTATGACAAAAATAAGTATAACCCAATATAAAAATGACATAGGTGATTAGTGTGGAAACCTTTGAATAGGTAAAAATGACGACCTCGACTTGAGGGTTTGGTAACTGTAACTATATTGCTTGAGGCTGATAGATTGATTACAAGTTATGATCTCTTGAGCTTAAAAAAATTTATCCTTTCTCCTTTATAGAACTCATCTTTTTTTATGTACCTCACTCTCAGTTAGTTATCGTGCATAAGCACGTTCTCCTAAAAATAGGGGCAAGTGGCAGCTGGGTTTGTAACTGCTAGTTCGTGAGAGACAGGTATCTTTGACTTATTATATTTCATCTGTAGTCTAAAGCCACGTTCTACATTAGATTGTGGTCTAGGTGTCATTGTTGATGGTATATGTCACGTATATATTGCGTGAGTCTGGTATTGAATCAGTTCGAGTTAATCACAGCTCGAGGGACAGGTCCCTACACCACTCATTCATATCGTCTCTCTTGGGAATATGCACCTTGTCATCATTACCTCTTTTTAAACCTGCCGTTAAAATAACATTAACACTTCTCCTTTCCCAAGACAACTTATATACCACACAGTTCACAAATCTACTCAACTTTCTTACTCTCAGATTTGTATTCTTTTCCTATCCCATGGTGACCCATTTTTATAGATATTTAGATGAGGCATTAAAAAAGGAAAATTTGAATTTCAAATAAACAGAATGGATATCACAGATTATAACTGCTTAAAAATAAAACGTGCGAGACACATTCACTTGATAAGCAACAGTACGATTCCAAAATTAGAATGCAGTTCTGCGAATTACATAGTACAATAATTTCAAGATTTTTATTATTACGAAAACTGAGCTAGCCAAAATCGACATGAAGACAAGGGTAATTACATTTAGAAGTAATTGCATTTGAAGTAACCAAGATGATTGGGTTCACCACAAGGGATTATCTCGCCACCCACTGCCATCTCGTCATCTTCAACAATCTTTTCCAACGCGATCTTCTTCACATCAATTCCTAAGCCTCTACTTCAAGGATCAAGTGGGGTAAGACATCACACTAGAAGTGGTGATCAAATTCTACAAGTCTCTCCTCCAAATTAAGCCCTTCAAGCTGCAATGGCCGTTCAAACAACATGGTGTTATAGGGTAGCAGCTGGAAATACCGTTTACGGAGTTCAACAACTTTTATTACTAGCCTCCCCTCTGTTGTATGACGTTGGCGTTGGGAACGTATCCTCACTGTAATAGCCTAATTTTGTGATCTGAACTTAGCCTTTACACCAAGGATATTCAGAGCTTCTAGATGAATAATGGATGAGTAATAACACAAAAGCTTAGTGTGGAAAACTTTTGAATAGGTTAAAAACCATGACCTCTCTTGAGAATTTAGAAAGAGAGTAGTTTATTGATAGTTGCTAGATATTACAAGAGAAGCTCTGAGTCTTTTGTATAGAGCTTGAGTGAGTATTCCTCTCTCTTCTGTCGACGAGTAAAGCATTGGTGAAGGCCAAAATAGTAATCTTCTGATCAAGCCGATCCACCTTTCGAGCCAACTCCAGGAACTTCTTAATGAATGTCTTGAGCTTCTCTCCTAGTACTTGCTTAAGGCTAAATATAGAATATAGATTCTCCTCTTTGTCTCTACTGTACGAGTAATTCTTGACGAAGAGTTCCCTCAACTGCTTGAAAGTTGTAATGGATCCTTTTGGTAGGGTATGGAACCATCGCAAATGTTCGCCTTATAAACTGGCAGGAAAGAGCCGACATAAAATGTGGTTGGATGTAGAATGTAAGCCTAGAGAGTCCTAAAATTCTTGAACGTGTTCCACAGGATCAGTCCTCTCGTATTTTTGGATTTTTGGTGTGTGAAAACCAATGACAATTTTATTATCCAGTAGCTCCTGTGCGATCGGGCTCTTCTGTAATCTGTTATAGATTCCTTTAGTGGTCAAAATTTTAGCATCGGGCAATTCTTTGATGCGCTTATCAGCATGTTCCTGAGTTACATATTGACAAGTTGTGGTGGTTGGTCATGGTACGTGTCCTTCACGAGGGTTATAGTCGCCACTTCCTTCATTTAGTCGATCAAATGCTAGAATACGAACTCTTCCTCGTGGTGGCTCATCTGCTTGTCTAACTCCAGCAATTCCTCTATCAAATTTTTGATAGACTTCTTGTACCAAAGCAGGTTCGCCCCCATGTTGCTTATGAACTTCAACTCCCATATTATTCGGGTAAGGTCCTATCCTGTCGAGAGCGGAAACTTGTGAAGCAGCTGGCGGCATGCCTTTGTTCTTTTGGGTTGTGACCTATTGACTTTGCAGGATCTTTAACGCGTCTTGTACGCCTACCAGTTGTTGCTCCAGAGCAATTCACCTTTCAGTTTCAGAATTGAGATTGGCCCTCAATTTTGCGAGTACAACATTTTCACCTTCTGGAATAATCAGCATACTTTTTTCTAGAAGTGTCATTCTGTAAAGAAATAATAAGCTATTTTTTGAGACAATGAATTTGAGAACTTCGTTCCCACAGACGGCGTCAAATGTAATAGCTTAATTTCGTGATCTGAACTTAGCCTTTACACCAAGGATATTCAGAGCTTCTAGATGAATAATGAACGAGTAATAACATAAAAGCTTAGCGTGGAAAACCTTTAAATAGGTTAAAAACCATAACTTCTCTTGAGGATTTAGAAAGAGAGTAGTTTATTGATAGTTGTTAGATATTACAAGAGAAACTCCTAGTCTTTTGTATAGAGCTTGAGTGAGCATTCCTCTTTCTTCCGTCCCTTATCTCGAATTCTCTGGTAGGTCTTATAATATGACTATTTGATGAGCATTATCATCCTTAATGATGGACGTTACAATATATGTTTGATAATCTTTGATTTGATTATGTAACGGTCTGATCTTTACTATTTCGTATCGGTTTCATTGATGACAGTACGTTTTCTTAACTCAAACTATTGATGTAAATGTCGAAAGTGATGACTAGACTTCTGTAACTATAATGTCTTATGTGTATGCTGAGGAGGTCGAGTGGTCGTATGCTGGTTGAAGATGAAGCTTAAGTTCGAGATGTGGAATACGCCACTACAAGATGATTCACCACACCACATGGTATTATCTCCCCTCCTGCTGCTCTCTTATCTTCTTTAGCAAGCTTGTCCCGTGCAATCTCTCGAACAACTTCTTCTCGTAAAGTTGCATCCAACAGTAACTCACAAAAAACATCACACCAAAAAAAGTGATCAACCTCTACACACCTACTTTTATCATCCAAACCAGTTACTTTCAATGGCCACCTCGGAAGAACGGCACCATACGGAAAATGACGAAAGTATCGTTTACGAAGTTTAGCAACCTTGATATGGAACCTACCTTCTACTGCATGACACACACACTGAGAGCGCGCTCTCACCATGGTTACTCACTCTACCGCTAGGGTTGTACAGAGAAACCGGCGAAACCGCGAAACCGAACCGATAGTTTTTTGCAGTTATTAACAAGGCCAGTTCGGTTTACGGTCTGAAAAGAGAGGAACCGGACTACCCCGGTTCGGTTACTGGTTACCCACCCGGTTAACCGGCCAAACCGAACCGGGGATAAACTGGTAAAACAACATATACTATATAAGGTATTAGGTTACATTGAGACTTAGTCTTCTCTCTCTCAATCTTTCACCACCAGTTCACCAGTCTTCTAGTTTCTCTCGACTCTCTCTCTCTACTGATGAGATCTGATCTCTCTCAGTCTCTCTAGTATCTCATTCCTTCCATCAACAGATCTGATCTCTCTCTGATCTGATCACCACCACAGATCTGATCACAGGTAATCTTCTTCCTTCCACCGACCACATATAATCTTCTTCCTCCTTCCACCAACTTCTACTCTCTCTCAAACTATGATCCATAGAGAGAGACTTCTTTAGTGCATCTCCACTGACTTCAGTGCACCCACCCACTTTTGATCTGATCTGATCACAAGCATAGTTACAACTTCAGATCCGATCACTTCCACCGACTTCAATGCATCCACAGTTCTGATCTGATCTTCTATTTACTCTTCTTCCATGAATCTTCTCTCTACTCTTCTTCCACAGATCATTCCTTCACCACCACCATAGTTCTGATCTGATCATTCCTTCACCACCACAGTTCTGGTTTGATCTTCTCTCTATTCTTTTTAGAAGTATTGACTATATCGTCGTTCGATTTTTTGCTTTTGTTGTTATTGTTTCTGTGAGAGCTTAATGCATAATACATAATTGACTTTTTGTTGTTGTTGTTGCTCTTTTTGTAATAATCGCCATGAAGACTCTGAGCACATGTTTATGGGTTGCTTGTTTTCTAGACATATTTGGCAGGAGATACTTCACAAATGCACTACAATAGGGTTGTTACTACCCTTGAAGGTGGTGAGATTCATTGGATTAGTAGTCTGCCATGGAAGGACATTTAACTATGTTGTGATCAGTGTAGCTTTTACTGCGTTTGTCTATCACATTTAGAATTGCAGGAACAACATAATTAGTTTATGGGTTTATGTGTTTTCATGAACTATCTCTCCAAAACTCATCTCTTCTAAACCCATCTCTCTGTTTTTAGCTAGTTTTCAAATAATTAGCTTATTATGGGTGTTGCTCTGTTTCACTGTATCTCAGAAATACTATTTCTTTGATTTTTTCATTTTTTATAACTACATTGTTATATCATAACTATGGGCTATGGCTTCCTCGAGTGGGAATTCTTCGGGTTGTACCGGTTCCGAGGAGGACCCTAAGCTTATATCTGATGAAAGAAAGCACAGGAGAATGTAATCTAACCGAGAATCCGCGAGGCGATCCAGGCAGAGAAAGCAAAAGCACTTGGATGGTTTAACATTCAAATTCTTACAAGCATGAACATCACTACTCAGCCTTTTCTTTAATTTAGAGTTTTGGGTGGTTTTGTAAAAATCTTGATTTAATTTGAGGCTCTGTTTTGGGTGTTCTAAATTTCTGATATTTGAAAACCGAATTGAAAAACAGAACCGAAACCGGACCGACCAGTTTGATTTCGGTTCCCTATTATGAAAAACTGGGTGTATCTGGTTCGGTTCGCAGTTTAGGGCCAAAACCGGACCGAACCGGACCATGTACAGCCCTATCTACCGCAATAGCAAAAGTGTCTCTGACAAAAGATACAAGACATAACAACCAAGGATCACTACTTTATATAGACAAAATGAAGATCTCTGCAAATCTCAGTTGCCTCACATATTTTGTTAAAAGATATATTGTGCGAAATTTCAGAAACACAAATATTAGCAGAAGCCAGAAAATATTATGATAATTCATACCTTCCATATTATGAAATATCTCCTCAGATTTTATACGCACAAATCAAGTACGTCCAACAGTAACACCTACAGGCAGATATCAGTTAATTCCATACGGCCATACTTTTTCCAGTTAATTTGAATCAGTAGTTCGCAGACACATACATACCCTTACAACCACTTAATCATTTTCAGTAAATCGCTTACTTACTATACAACCTCTTTACATTTTTGAACTACTCTATTTTTTTCCACCCTCAACTTCCATTACCCTTTACAAACATACACACCACAATCCTTACAGTTCGTTTTGTCCAGTACTACCCCATGACAAACTAGAATTCCTCATACCTACATACTTACAGACTTCTATTTTAAAAACAGAAAGCTACATATATAAGTGAAGAAGCTCGAAACACAACATCAAAATGACAGAACAAAGATATTTCATTTGCTCGACAATTTTTACAGATTACTTTATAGATAACAAGTTTTCCAGACAATTCACAGATTGCTTTACAAGCTACATCAAGTCACAGTTTGAAATAGCACTCAACAACCAAAGAGGAAGAAGATGCAAAATTGAAGCATCTTTCAAACTTTGATCTCTTGCAGGAAAGAGCCAGGAAACAGTGGAACTGGAAATCACCGAAGAGATACGATACCAGTAAATGATCTTCTTCATGGCCAATATCTATGGTCCCTGGAAGAAAAATCTCTGTCGCTACCACCTCTTCCACCATAACCACCACCACCCCACATGCTATAGACAGACGGATGGTCCTATTTCTTATAAAGGACCCACTCACTAGTAGGGTACCAGCGAGACTCCTTCGGACGAATGCCTATTACTTTATCTTCAGTTGTAACAACCTCTTCTACCAGTAGCCGCAGTCCATTTCGATGCTCCTCCTCTGATGTCAACAGATAATGGAAGCGCACCATCTGATAATAGTCATTCCCCGCTTCCATCACCTTCTCATACGACATATGATGGTATGTAGGAGACACCAGAATTGGCATCGGTAAATGCAAAGGTTGATGACCAAAGTATTTGACACGAAATTCTTCCATCTTCCTCTGAATCCTAGATTCCCGAGACTGTTGCATTGTCATTACCAAACTTTCAACCGTCAAAAAAATTTAAAGTACTGAAACAAGAACACAAAAGAAATAGTTCAGGAAAGAATACTTGGTTCATCACACACCAATTAGAGTGCTCTTTATACTATGATCAACATTAAAGCCGACTCTTCAAATTCCCAAGGTCCGAAGAATTTACCACGCAATAAAATTGACTAGAACCATTGGTTCTAGAAAACCCAAAAGTCACAAACAGATATTCGTGAATATGCTTTGGAAATGATTCCTAGGTATTAATTATAATGCTTAATGAAGCTTCTCAACCAACACTACTCGCCCACAATGTTCTCGTACTATTGGTTGTGAAGGGGCGGTTGTAGTGGCTTATTCCGCATCTCAGACTCATGCTTCATCTTTGACCAGCATGCGATCATCCGACCTCACCAACAGAACACGTGGCACATTTATGGCACAATCACAATCAAGACAGCAATGTCAGGTAACGGATATAGTACGAACTTCTAAGCTAAAACCACTCGCCCATGATGCTTCTCATACTCTTGGTTAAGAATCGTCTTGTAGAGGCGTATTTCGCATCTCAAACTCAAGCTTCATCTTCGACCAGCATGCGACCACTCGACCTCCTCAACATACACATAAGATATTACGGTTACAGAAGTCTAGTCAACACTTTTGACTTTTACATCAACAGTTCGAGTTAAGCAAACATACTATCATCAATGAAGCCATTACGAAACAATAAAGATTAGATTGTTATACAATCAAATTAAAGATTATCAAACACATATTATAACGTCCATCATTAACGATGATAATGGTCATCAAACGGTCATATTATAAGACCTATAAATAGGACTAGAGAATCCGAGATGAGGGACGAAAAAGAGAGGAATACTCACTCAAGCTCTATACAAAAGACTCAAAGCTTCTCTTGTAATATCTAACAACTATCAATAAACTACTCTCTTTCTAAATCCTTAAGAGAGTTCGTGGTTTTTAATCTATTCAAAGGTTTTCTACGCTAAGCTTTTGTGTTATTACTCGTCCATTATTCATCTAGAAGCTCTGAATATCATTGGTGTAAAGGCTAAGTTCGAATCACGAAATAAGGCTATTACACTCACCATGATCGTTTTGCCTACAAAGAAAAGAAAAACTTGAGCAATGGTGGAAATATGAAGAATAATCCAGGCCTAGCACCCCCTTATATACAGAAAGAATACAAAATTTTGGGAAATAATATATGGCATATAGATCCTAATGCGTGATTACAAAATGTAAAGTTATCCGTGAAAGTCAAAGTATATTCCTAATAAAATAGAATCCCCAGAAACAGGAAGAATATTAGGCAAAGAACACGTCACTGTTAGGCACAGTTAAAATATAATCCTCTCAGAAAGTGGGTTATGCCCAAAGTAAAATTGTTATATACAGAAGATTTACTTAGAAGCACTATATTCCAAGCAAATCCCTGGACATAAGCCTCCTCGTCCATAAGCCAGGCAAGTATTGGAGAAGTAGGCTTTGTGTGTTCTAATTCGAGCTGGTTTTGAGAAATTGAGGTAGAACATC
The DNA here is from genome assembly GCA_014058105.1 of Kingdonia uniflora. Lineage (NCBI taxonomy): Eukaryota > Viridiplantae > Streptophyta > Magnoliopsida > Ranunculales > Circaeasteraceae > Kingdonia > Kingdonia uniflora. Next base: position 185,844 of record JACGCM010002372.1, read on the forward strand.
AGGTCAAAGTAAACAACTAGACCTTCAAATATCAGAAAAGTTTGAATAACACCACATCATGCTTCAAGAATGGCAACAATTAGAAGAAAGATTTTTTTTCATTTTTTCAAGTAAATAGATGTCAAGGTAAAAGACAATGTTCATACGACCACATACAACCATAAAGTTGCAAAAGACAGAAGAAAAGATAATTTTTTATTCAAAAATTTAGGCTACAACCAAGTGTTCAAACTAGTTATAACCTACGCACCCACAACTGCAAGAATGCTTCTGATCGATCCCAGCTGCCTTGTCCTCATCCTCCACTATACTTTCCGCCATGCCACGAAGGCAATCCTCACGGTCTACCTCTACCAAAATGACATAGTGGAAACTGATAAAGCCAGAAGAAGTCCTCGTTGGTTTCTTCAACCTCCACATGAGTCAAACCTTAGTACGTAGATTCCACTAGGATTGGTGTTAGATCAGCAAGATATTATTAGCCTAAGTAACAAACTTTCAACTCTGCCAACTTCGCCAGAATGCACGGTTCTCGATCTTCGCAGAAAGTTTAAGACCTTGTTTTAACCATTTCTTTTCAAGTTCAAAAAGGTAAGAACAGAAAATAACTTTCCAAACAAGAAAAATGTTATTTATAGCATGAGTAAGCAGATTGACGATTCCAAGAGGCAAGAAAAATGTAATTAATGCATTTGGGGACTCTAAGAGTCAAGCCAAATAGATAATTATAAAAGGCCAGCATTAAATGGTAAAAATGGTATAGACTTCAACATAATCAAGACAGAAGCATATATAAAGGGTTTTGGACGAGCTTCTAAACCAAAACTACTTGTGCTTTTAATTGAGAGGGGGCGATTGTAAGGGCCTCAAGCCCTAGATTCGACCAACAGACTTTACTCGAACTCATTAAACACACAACGACGTGGCACATTTATTATACACTATGGAGCTGTTATGAGAAGGAAGAGACACCCATACAGTTGTACAACTGTTACTATAACGTCTCAAAGCTATTTTTGTAGCATCCTTCATTAAGAGGGAATAATGGTCATTAACAATGGTTATAATGTGAGACCTATAAATAGGAATGAACGAGGACTGATTAGGGGGAAAAATTTCTATCTTGAGAATCGCCACAACATTATTAAGAATACTTGTCGTAATCGGTAATCACTCAGTGAATAATATTGTTTATTGCAAATTCTCAATAGAGGTCGTAGTTTTTACCTATTCAAAAGTTTTCACGCTAGATCCTGTCTTGTTAGTGGTTACGTGTTAGTCTAGTGTTCTGACCATCTTAGGTGTGAGAAACTAAGTTCGCATTCCGAATTTAGATTCTTACACCATGTACTACTGTTGGGTTATTTCAAAAACTTATTTGACCTTGGACTTGGGCTTAAGTTTGGGCATGGGCTTGAGGCCTTTGTTATCATTTAAAGTGGGTCTTTTATCTACTTCATTCTTCAAACGGCTATTCCTTTAGAAGACCTGATATTCAGGGAGTAACACATGCATTCAAAGAACGTTATGGACGTGAGACGTGATGATAACCGTTGTGTTTACATCTATAAATACCTTCCTCCCTCCTACTATCAATACATAACACAAAACTACTGTTCACCGTCTTCCCTCTTTCTCTATCTAAAAATGGTTTATACTTGAGGTGCAAACTCATTCAGTTTATTACGTAGACTTCCGGCGAAGCTACCGTATATGCTCGTTGTATCCTGGGAAAGTACTTGAGAAACTCTTTAAAGAGAGTGTGACCCACGCCTCGAACGCTAATCATCTTGTTACTCTTTCAGATCAATCGTGGTTGCTGTTGCGAAGTTCGAAATTGTTGTTGCTGTTGTTATTTATCTGAGATCAAATATCTTTGTTGCTTCGACCTAACATTTGTGGTATCGAACTTGCTGTTTTAAGATACTGTAGCAGATCGAAGTACTGTAGCAGCTCGAAGATACTGTAGATGCTGTTCTAAATTACTAAAAGGACAGGGAAAGCTAATTACAGGTTTTCTTTACAAATTATTTCTACAACTACTGTGTAAGGGCTATTTGCTAACGGGAAGCTCCGCAAACCACAGCTCAAGTACGAGCATCAGCAAAGATGGAGCCTTGGAGATGGTCTTGAAAATAGAAAATTAAAACCAGAAATAGCCAAACGATATGGAGCTTTAAATCATTGTTTGTTGGCGGGGACTGCAAACTTTAATCGTCCAAAATAAATCACAAAAATCGTTCTTTTGAGCAAATCATCAAACAATTCAAGAACCCCAATTTTATTCCAAAGATCTTCCTTCGTCTCTCAAATCTCAATCGAATTCGACCGAACTTCCTAATCGAAACATTTGGAGCTTAAAATTGGATCACAATCATCTCTGATCTTAATCGAATTCGACTTCTCTAGCATCTCATCAGGTAAACAAACCCTAAACATCTCTACCCAACTCATTTATTTCCTCAAAAACGCTAAGTTTAAGTTTGAATTGTTCATCTTTTTAGGGTTTAAGCTCAAAATTTGATATGGAAACCACAAACCAGTGTGATTCATTGATACCCAATAGCACGATTTTCGAACCCGAAGTCTCGGAATGTCTAGAAACACCGGTAAATAGTAATGGTGATAATAGTAGAACAGTTGAGGAAGTAACAACTAGCTCAAAACCATTTGTTGGTATGGAGTTTGACTCCCTTCACCAAGCATTTCTGTTTTACAATGAGTACGCAGCAATAGTAGGATTTAGTGTGCGAAAGGATAAAACCCGGAAGTCGAATATTGATGGGTCTTATCTATTTCGCAGGTTTTGTTGTTCGAAAGAAGGGTATCCTCGAAATAACCGTGAAAATCCCGTTAAAGAGGAAATAAGGATTATTCAGCCTGTGGGGAGGTCGGGTCGTCGAGTTAAGTTAGAAATGCAAAGACGGGCAGAAGTTTTGCAGAAAATGAGAGTAGGTTGTAATGCCAAGATTGACGTGAAGAGAACAAGTGATGGGAAGTGGCTTGTACAGAAATTTGTGGAGGAACATAATCATGAATGTGTTAGATTGGGGGAGACTCATTTGCTTAGGTCTCATAGGGAAAGACAATTGGATAACAGTTGTGGAAATGTTGATAATCAGGGAGTAGGGGAACATTCATCATCAGACGAGTTGGATACACGAAATGACTTGAGTTGTATTAAACCGTCTGTTGGGATGGAGTTTGAGTCTCATCACAAGGCATTTTTATTTTACAATGCATATGCTAGGTTTTTGGGTTTTATTGTTCGAAAAGATAAAACCCGCAAATCAAACATTGACGGGTCACTTCTTTTTCGTCGTTTTGTTGTTCCAAAGAAAGTTACCGTTGGAAAAATTGTGAAAATGATATCGATGACAGAAGGAAGGATGTAGGTGGTATTACTGTGAAGACAAGGCCACAGAAACTTCCTATCACGAGAGTTGGTTGCAATGCAAAGTGTGAGGTGAAAAAAACGGATGGTAAATGGGTTGTTCAAAAATTTATTGAAGAACATAATCATGAATTTGATCATTTGGGTGAAATGCAAGTGGTAAAGCCGATTGAGGGAAATTTAGATGAAGCGTTGATTACTGAGGGTACGGAACCAAAGAAAGTAGTACATAGTTCCACATGGGAAGCTTGTGGTAGAGAAAAAGATGGTCATTTTGAACCACGGTTGAAAATTAAGATAAATAAGAACGGAGGAAGAAACTCGAGAAGGGAGATATACACGTATTTCTAAATTACTTTAGGCAGATGCAAACTGAGAATCCGTCATTCTTTTATGCCATAGAGGTGGACGAAGAGGATCAGATGGTAAGTTGTTTTTGGGCCGACGCTAGGTCAAGGATGGACTTTGGTTACTTTGGGGATGTCATTTGTATCGAGACAAATTACGGGACTAGCAAGTATGGGCGGCCATTTACTCCAATTCTAGGTGTGAATCATCATCTTCAAACAGTTTTGTTTGGTTGTGCCATACTTTTGCATGAAACTGAGGAGTCATTTACCTGGGTGTTACAGACATTCTCAAAGGCAATGCATCAACGTCACCCAGTTACAATCATCACCAACCCAGATGAAATAATGGCAGGAGCAATTGAGCAAGTGCTACCGGGAACCCATCATCTTGTACCATTGAGGCATATTTTTGAGAACTCGGCTAAGAATTTGAGTCATGTTTACAATAATGAAGAAATGCTTAGTACAGATTTCAAGAGATGCATCTACGACCCCCAACTGTGTGATGAATTCGAATCAAGGTGGGCAGCCTTAGTTGATAAATATGACCTTCATGATAGAGAATGGCTTCATAGTATATATGAGAAACGACAGAAATGGGTTCCAGTTTACTTGAAGCATGTCTTCCACGCGAACATGGTGACTACTCAACGAAGTGAAAGTATAGACTCTTTCTTTAATGGATACTTAAGCAAATCCCTCTCTCCTGATGAGTTTGTTAATCAATATGAAATGGCGCTTGTTGATAGTCGAGAAAAGGAGAATTGTGCAGAATTTGTTTCGCACCAGACAAGGCATGTCTTAAAATCTGACCTTCCAATGGAAAAACAAGCGGCTGATATTTACACGAAATCAATGTTTGAAGAGTTTCATAAGGAATTTTGTGATAGTTTTAACTACGTTGCTGTAGAGTCAGAATCATTAGAGACTTACAGAAAGTTTATGGTGTCAAGAATCTCACAATGGGGAGGAAACAGTAATTGTCTTGTTAAGTTCAATTACCGCAATAATGATATTCGGGTGACCTGTTGCTGTCAAAGTTTCGAGTCCATGGGCGTCCTGTGTAGACACATTTTAAAAGTCTTCACAGAAACAAACACTGTGTTAATTCCAGAAGTTTACTTAATGAAGAGGTGGACAAAAAGAGCCAAGTGGGGGGTAGTTTTGGACGAAAGCAACGTGGAAATACGAGCTCAAAATCAGAATACCTTGGCCTTCCGTTACACTGATCTTTGGCACTAAGCGGTTAATCTTTCTGCGAAGGGTGCGATTTCTACGAAGGCCTATCAAATTGCTATGTCTAATATTGAAATGAACTTAAGGGTATTGGAAAAGGCTGGTGAGGAAGACACATGTATCACTCAACCTGATATCCAGGGCATTCAGAGTTTATGTTCTCCGATTGAAGTGGTTAAGAATAATGGGAGTTCAAAACACTTCACGAGTGAAGCCAATGGAAATTTACCCACAACAAGCAACATAGCAATATCTGATCCACCACATATTCGACCAAGAGGGCGGCCACCCAAAAGAATTATCTCTTCATTGGCCGACCCAGGGAACAAAAAGGCCCGACCAGAGCCTGCAGCAAGCGTCCATAATACCGCACCTTCAAATTCCAGGACTATGGGATTGGGTATGTTCCAAATTCCAGAATCTTTATTGAATGAAAAAAAAAAATCCTTCGTAGAATTTATTCCAAGTACTTGTTCACTCGGTTTCAGTATAACAATCCTACTATTAGTTTCAAATAGTACCAAAATTTGGACAAAATACATCTCAAGTTTTCACTCTTAAGACAGACTTTACTGAAAATCAGAGATATTTTTTGTCCAATTGAGGTAAGTCCAAATAACACTAAATTTCTTAAATATCCAAAGGATTGTTCACTATAGTGACGGGCAGTCGATTTTCTTAAATAGTATTATCCTTATTGTTTTAGTTCTATGATTTCATCTTTTTATTATTTTAAATATCGTCAGAACCAAATGACCCATCCCATGCTGGAGGAACTTCTCAAGAGACTCAAAATCACAGTGGACTATTGTAAGCAAATATGAGCCTTTCCAATTATATTTATATATATTGTAGAATTGTTATTTCACCCCAAGTGACTCAAAACCAACTGGGTATTGTAGAAATATTTGCTCAAACATCTGTGTATATCCCTGCACCTCTCCTGGTACCTCAAGCGTTATAAACGAGCATTATCACACTTCTGACACTCCAAGTTTCGGGGTTAGTAGTTTTAACAAATCTGTGTATTATTCATTTTTGTATCTTATAATCGAGAATATATTACAGAACAATTTTTCATATGACTTCTTAGGAACCCTTTGCTGGGCTTTCATGCATCCAAGCATCTGAACCAAATATTTTTGACTTTAATCAGGTGGGATTCTGGTAAGAATCTTGCTAACTTTTTTTCTTATATTTCAATCAATGTAAGAAGGAGATATATTTGGATCTCTAAGAGATGGGGAAAAAACCAATATCTCGTGTGTGTTGACTGTGGTGTTCATCCATACACAGTATAACTCAAGCTGGGTATCTCGAGGATACTGGACAATGTTAAAACACAGAATAATCATATTTTTGCATCCTCTTAGATATTTTACTTTTTCTTAAGTAACAACTCTGTGCTGTTCTATATCTACACATTCTCTTAACGTTTATTGTATTCACTCTTTGCCAGGAATTAATTATTGGCCCTTCTGGCATCCCAAGTTCACAGACGAACCAATATGACCTCAATCAGGTGTGTCTTGCCAGATTTAACTATTTGTATATGAAAATCCTTATTCTGTAAGATACTGCAATTTCAAGTATTTATCTTTGTGTTATAGGAAAAGGAATCAGTGCATAATAATATTCTGATGCAACTCAGCATCCACTTTCAATCTAAGCCTCTTTTTTGTGTGCTAGGATTGGGATTTGTGGTTTAATATATTTCACTTTTTCTCAGTTTGTGAAAATTTAACGGACGCAGAAACTACTGATACTTAAGGATGAGTTTGCATTCTAGATTATATCTAACTAAGGTGTCTTTATTGTTCTTACATGTTTCTGTTAACCGTAAACATTCAAAGTAAGAGATATTTATAGCAGTTTATGGCATTTCTTAATTGTTGATAACGTTTTTTTTTTGATAAGTGTAAACATTGATAAAAGGCACCAAAGGTCAACAAACTACAAACACATACTCACACCCCTCTTCACTCCTACAAGGACTGAAGCCACAAAAACAAAAAAAAACAAACTAAAAAACCAAGCCATACACCCTCAACTGGAACTCGAGATCACACCCTCATATATTTGTCGCAGCTTTACACCACCAAGAGATTTAATTGATAGAATGACAAGCGTCTTCTCCTTTCATTCAAACTTCCTAGCATAACAATATGGTTCTAGCACCTGTGAGTTTGTGTGAGTTTGTTTTTTAGGATTGATTGTGAAAGTAGAGATACTGGGATTAGGGAGCTACTGGAACCTTTCCCCTTGTCTAGAAAATTAGTTGGACGTAACTCTTACACGTTATGCAATATACATTTATTAATTTCAAGTATCAAAAAATCAAATTCAAGAATATACCAGTCAGCTCAAAGTTTGATGCATCCTCGAGAATGAATAATAAAAAGTTTATCTCGATTAGTAAGTCCAGTCTGTTTAGCTAGTCAACAATAAAATCTAGAGAAATTCTTCGGGGAACCCAGGGTCACTAACTTAAGTGACCACGTGGTCAACGTATTTAGTGAAAGTGGGCAACTTACTCTACTTGTAAAACTCCTAAAACCAGGTTTGGTGTCTCTATGTAAAAGAATAAAATAAAATTATTTTTCTGATAAAACTGTCCCAAAATCATAATCCATTAGAGAAAACCCCCTACCCAAAACACAAATCATTTCTTGGAATTTCTGTAAATTGCAACACCCATGTGTTTGGAGAAGAAAGAGATGGATGAAAACTTTTAATTGTGAACTAAAAAAAAACCTCATTTACAAGCCAAGCTACTCTTAGATGTGGAGACTTAGTTATTTGAGTTTAGAATCTCTAGATACTGAAATGAAACTGTAACCAAAGGTTACGATGGAGCAAGTCATTTTTCATGGATATTTTCTCTTCCTGTCTCCCATCCACCTTCATTGATGAAGAGCTTGAGGAACTTGAATATAATGAATGCCTTGAACGATGATGTTGTCGCGTTAACCATCATAATTGCGATATACAGGGCGGCCCCGAGAGGTAGGCAAGGTTCGAAAATGAGGCCCTCCGCGGGGGATTTTTTTTTTGGTAGCACATATTTTCTTGTAAAAAATTGATGAAATTCGTAAACAAGGTGAGGAATTGAACCTATGACCTTATGGTGAAGTCAATCAATATAAACCAACAAGGCAACTTTAATTTTTTCAAAATCCAAAATGTAGTAATTAACATTGTAAAAATACTAATCGTAGTGCCGATGAAAAGAATCTCACATAACATCTTAAGAGGTCTGACTTTTGAGGATGGATTAAAGGAAAAAAGTATTTTCTAGTAGTGGGAACTGGGAAGAGAAGAAAAAACCTTTGTTTTGGGGATTTTTTTCAACGAAAAAACTACCACCAAAATCCTACCTAATGCTTAAATTATCAAATCGGCCTTAGTACCAAAATATTTTTTCGGTGACCTTGAGCTAGGGTTGTACACAAAAACCACAAAACCGAGAAACCGAACCGGACTGATCTGAATCGGTAGTTTTTTACCAGCTTTTATTAGAGCCGGTTCGGTTTCGATTTCAAATGTTAGGAACTGCTTACGGACCGAACCTAACCGATAAAGGGTTATTATAGTAAATTTAAGAAAATATAATCAAAACCTAACTCATTTATCTTTCATCACAACTTATCTCAGCCTCCACTATCTCAAAAATCAAACCCTACCAAGGTTTTTTCTCTCTCTATGAAAAAGCACAAGAGGAAATCCTCTCTCTGCGAGATAGTTGTAGTCCCCTATGTTCTTGGGCTACCAAACTTTAAAGTATGCTGTCAGGGGCGCCGCCAGGGCGCTACGGGGCGGCGCCGAGGCGCCCAAATTTGAACCAACCGCTTCGCCGTAACATTTTAGCGCTCTAGGCGCTTCAGAGAACAAGGCGGCGCTGAGGCGGGGCGCCCATTTCAAGGCGCTAGGCGGGGCGCCTTATGATATGGCGTTTTTTTTTTTTTTTTTTTTTTTGAAAACTGCCAAATGATATGGCTTATTTTGTTAAAAAAAAAAAAAAAAAAAAAACTCAAACTGCCAATGATTTGGTCCATTTAAGTTTGTTTAAACAAAAAAAAAAACCCAAATCATTTACCTTTCTTCTCTCCTGCGTCTCTCCTCTCTCACTCTGCACCTGCGTCTCTCCTCTCTCACTCTCCACCTGCTCTCTCCAAATCATTTACATTCTCTGCCGATTTGGAATTACTCTCTCTCTCTCTCGGGCCTCGGCGTTCTTCAAGCTAACGACGGCCGACGGGAACTGCTTCTCGTGAACAGAGTCAATTAAGGTTTGTTCTACTTCTACTTCTAGTCAATCAAGGTCTGTTCTACTTCTAGTGACCTTTAATTCACACTTTTGTTAGCCTCAACACTTGTTCTTCCTTTGCGTCAGTAAAACTGCAAATGCTAGGAGGACATTGTTAGCCTCAAAATAAATTTGAAGAAGATACATATATGTTTAATACTGTGTTTCTTCCTTTGTTTAATACTGTGATTTCTGAAAACAATTTCTTACTTCTTGACATCAGTTTTTCTTATTTTCATTTATACCTCAGACTTATATGCTTTTGATGATATAATTTGGATGATATAATTTGGATGCGTATAATTTGGATTTTGGATGATATATGTTATTAAGAGTACCCTATATTGTTAAGACTTCAAAGTACCCTATACTGGTTGCTGCGTCTCTCTCTCTCTCTCGGTGTTCTTGCTGGTTGCTGCGTCTCTCTCTCTTGCGATACTGCGATCTCTTGGGGTTTGTAATGTCGGTGGAAGGTTCCCAGGGAAGTACTGGTCGGTATAGACCGACTAATTCGAATGATCCGGGGTGGGACTATGGTCAACAGGTAGATGGAAATAGAGATCATGTTAAGTGCGACTTTTGTGGTCATGTGTCGAAAGGGGGGATTAAGAGGTTAAAACAACATCTTGTGAAAGCTTCGTAAAAAGGGACTATGTACAAAGACGTTAGGAAATGTGATAAAGTTCCACAAGATGTTGTTGATGTACTTAGAAGCTTTATGGAAGGAAAACAAAAATAACCGAAGAGAAACAAAGTAAGAAAGACGAGATGATTAGAAACGTCAATGTGTATGGAAATGATGATGACGAGGTTGAAGAAGTTATGATTCAAATTCCTAAGAAGAGGAAAGGGCCTATGGATGCTTTTGTAGCCCCTATTGATGTGGATTTCCGCCCTAGAGCTCCTAATTCAAACGAAAACAAAAAAGCTTTAGAGAACATCCATGGTTACATTGCCGACTTCTTTTATGAAAATAACATATCATTTAATTGTGCAAGATCAGATAGTTATTCCAAGATGATGCAAGCAATTGTCCAATACAATGATCCATCGAGTAAGTCTTTTATCTTACAAATTATTTTTTTCAATACAAGTTAAAAAAAATTGTCAAATACACTCTTAATCTTTTTAGTTTTAAATTTAATTTGTAGCTTTCAAGCCACCCTCATACAATGACTTGAGAGTCAAGATCTTGAAGAAGAAGAAGGAAGAGACCTCAAATTGGGTAGATAATTTTAAAGTTCATTGGGAAACTTATGGAGTAACCATCATGACCGATTGGTGGACCGATGGCAAGGGTAGGACACTTATTAACTTTCTTGTGAATTGTCCGAAAGGAACGGTCTTCCTAAAGTCTATTGATGGATCCGCACATATTCATGATGCGGAACTCATTTATAAAATGTTGAAAGATGTGATTGAAGAGGTTGGAGAGAAGAATGTTATTCAAGTAAGTCTTGAGTATTTATGTTTTTTCCTATCTTTGTTGTTTTGCTTAGACTTTATACATATTTGAATTTTTGTATACTTTTTCACTAGATATGCACGGATAATGCAAGTAATTATGTACTAGCGGGTGAATGGATTATGGCGGAATCAAAGATTTATTGGATGCCATGTGCGGCACATTGTATAAATTTAATGCTTGGAGATGTGAGCAAGATGCATTTGGTGGATGAAACGGTTAAAGATGCGAAAAATTTCCCTTTTCATCTACAATCACAAACATGTGCTCCATTTGATGAGGAAGCAAACAAAGGGTAGAGAAATTGTAAGGCCGGCGGTGACTCGATTTGCTACCACTTTTCTATGTTTGCATAGTATGTATGAAAAGAGACAAGAACTAAGAGACATGTTTCATACTGTTGAGTGGAGAAATAGCAAGTGGCCAAAGCACCCTATTGGAAAAGAAATTGTAAAAAAAGTTAAGAGTAATACATTTTGGAACAATATGCATACTTGCCTAAAAATTATGGCTCCTTTGGTGGATGTGATTCGAATGGTGGATACCGAGGAGAAACCTTCTATGGCTTATATTTATTCGGCGATTGAGGATTGCAAGCTTAAGGTAAAAACTAATTTGGGAGACCAAAACGATGATGACCGCGAGTTATGGAAAAAGATGGAAAGAATTTTGATCGTAGGTGGTCTGGTATGCTTCAAAAGCCTTTGCACGCGGCGGCTCATTATCTTAACCCTCAGTATTATTATGCAACTCTTACAAGCTCAGATGAGATGGAATCAAATACTAAACTTAAAGAGGGTTTGTTAGATTGCATAGCAAAACTTGCTTTGGATGAGGAAGATGAAAGCCAAATCTTGCGAGATCTGATTGCATATCGTACCAAGGCTGGGAGGTTGGGAAAGAGGGGTGCTCAAGCTTGTGTAAAAACAATTGCTCCGGGTTAGTAACTTAGTATTGCTTTTAAGTTACTTCTTTTTAGTGTTTAGTAATTTTAAGGTTTTTTTGTTTTTATTCTTTTGATTTCTAAATTTTATGATTTTTAATATAGTGGAGTGGTGGATCACTTTTGGAAGTGAAGTTCCCGCCTTGCAAAGATTTGCTAAAAGAGTTCTTGGGCTTACTAGTGCGGCTTCTCCTTGTGAAAAGATTTGGAGTACCTTTGACAATGTAAGTTGCTTTTAGTATTTGTAACAAAATACATTATCAATTTATCTTATAGGTTAAAGTTTATTTCTCTAAGTTTTTATTTATTTATTTTACTATTGTAGATCCATACTAAAAAGAGGAATTGTTTGGAGCATGATCGAATGAGGGATCTTGCATATATTCAATACAATAGGAGGCTTAAAAAGCGTTATGAAGAACGCATTTCTGGAAAATAGATAGACCCAATTGTGTTGAAGTCCTTCGATGAATGTGCGGAGTGGTTAGTCCCGACGATGCGAGAGACGACATTGTGTTAGGGACGGACATGACTTATGGTGTGCTTGAGGACGCCGAAGATGGATTTGATGACCCCCCGTTGACTCGTACTTCTCGCACGAACACCGCTTCACATTGTTCACAAGAAGTGGCATCAAGCTCACGATCGACAACGCGTCATCTTCAAGACTCTTCCGACGATGATGATTACGATGTTGATGCGAACTACGGTATGGGTGATGGAGATGATGATGGCATTGACTCGGGATCCGATGAGGACATTTGATTTCATTATTCTAGCTAGATGTTTTTATTTTGGTTTTTTGGTTTTGCACATTTTGGATGATGGGGTTGGATTTTATTTTGGATATGCTAAGATTTTATTTTATGTTGAATTGATCTTCTATTAATCTATTTTAATGTTTGCTTCATTGTTTGCAATTTGGGATTTATCGTTTATGTTATTGACATATTACAATAATATATAACAAAAAATAATAATAATACATTGAGTCATTGCAATATATATATAATATACATTATGGGAAAAAAAATACATTGAGTCATGTTTGATACTTTAAATTAAATAATTATACAAATTTACAAATTTATACATATTACACACATTACACATTACAAATTTACAAATTTACACATTACACATATTACAAATTTACATTTCCCCCCTAGCGCCCCGCCCCGCCCTGCCAGTGACCATGCCCCACCGCCTTGCGCCCCGCCCCGCCCCTGACAGCATAGGTGGGTCGTCACGACCATGACCAATGCACGTTTCCTATGTGACCATCTCTAGTAGTTTCCTTTTTTTCATTATTTTGAGTCTTTTTTTTTATTTAGAAAATCCTTTAATAAGGAGATTACTATCAGGTAGTTTCATATTTTGTTGGGAGAGAAGTTAGGGATTTCCTACTTATAGTATGTTTTTAGAAAGGGAAAGTTGGTGTTGAGTCTTGAGAGAGGAAAGAAACCCTATATGGATCTAGAGAGAGCTTGTAGTCATTGATTGAATTGAATAAAAGAGATTGTATCATATTTTGTGTTCGGTAATCGCTTCTGCACATGAAGTATTTAACACAAAGCATACTTGCAAAATAAACTATCGAAGCAACAAAAGAATCATACTTCAGATTCACAAATAGCGCACAAGTTAATCAAGAAGAAAGTGAAACATAGCGTAAACTTGTTATAACCAAATGTTTTTAGTCTTCAGAGTGAGAAGGAGCATAGTCTTAGGATTAATTACAGAAAATAAGTACTTCTCCAAGGGGTTGGCGTTCTAAACTTAGAGCAAAACTAAGGAAAATCCCACCTATAGGGTATTTTCCTTATTCTTCAACATTACTAATAACTACCACACGACATGGAGAACGTTTAAAAGAGAGAGAATAATATCTCTCATGTGATAGAAAGAGACGTGCTGACTTCGTCAAAATCCGTAGTGTAGAAGGTCATTGGAACATCACATTTGGACTGAAACATACTCTCATGCGGAAGTTGTTGAGATATATAGTCTTACATCGGTATTCAAGCCTTGCACTTCAATAATATAAGATTTTGGGGCTACTTCAATTCTAATATGGTATCAGAGTGGGTCATTCTTCCACGTGTCGAGCCCAACGGCCCACATGCTACTCTGCGTCACCCAAATATTTTTCCACGCATTGAGCTCAAAAACTACCCCACGCGTGAGGGGGCGTGTTGAGATATGTAGTCCTAAATTGGGTATTCCAGCCTTGCACCTCAATAATATAAGATCCCGGAGCTACTCCTCTCATTGCCAATTGATTTTGAGATGGAACCTCTAGTTCTAATAGAAGTTAGAGCTTTCAGTAATGAGAAGGTTCAGTGGAATTCAAAATCTGAGTAGAACAAACTCTACCAAAGAAAGCTTTAAAAGACTTAAAATCTCCTCCATAGAGATAAGGGAACCATGTTGCAGATGTGGCAGCAAAAAGAAGTAATAGGCTTCTACTGTGCAGGACATACACATTGGCAGACCTCAATTTCTGAGAAGAGAAGAAGACCAAATAGAAAATATTTCAGATTTGAATGATGTCTCATTGTAGCTTCTTAGGAAGGTGAGCTCTGCAAATGATAGGAGGGTTGAAGGTGTGCTAACCTAGTTGGGATGTTCCCTCCCTTTTATAATGCTATATACTTTGCTCCCTGACTCCCGGTACATGTAATAGATTTTGTCTCTTGATATTTTGGTAAAAATGGGGCTACAGCAGTTTTAGAGTATTTGAAATAATGAAATTAAAATCTCTCCTCAAACTTACAACTTAGCAACACTTTTGAAAATATCTGTAATCACATTAGACTTCTGAGTCATATGAAATATAGGATCCTAACCTATATAGGGCGGAAACAAGGGCATTTCTTGGACAACTTTGGAGATTCCTGCAGAAGCGAGTCTGATGGTGCATGGAGTACGGACCCCGGCCTTACTTGAATTGCTTATCAGTTGGAAGGCTGAGCCCCAGCAAATGCACCGCTAGCATGTTTGGAACCAACTTGACTCAAAATACCTAAATGGGCTTTCGTGAACCTTAGTTCAAGCCACTTCTTCAGGACATAGCTCTCAGGCAACTCAACTGTGTGCCCAGTAGGATGGAACCAGACACATCAAGATGGCCTTGCCTTAGTGATTCATTCACCATGTTGAAATCCAGCACTGTCCACTGATCCTTTTATCGAATCCCCTCATGCATAGAGTCAACATTAAAGGCACGACAAAGGTGTCGGTCAAAGTCAATTCAATAGGCCTTATTCTCCTTCGGTCATAGATTGTAGTGTATGTAGGTACACCTTAGCCGCCTATTTTCCTCCTCTTGCTGTGGATGGTATCACACATCTGCATTTTTCTCAAACTTAATTGAAGTTGAGCTTCCTCATTACCACATTATGTTTGTATCCCGAAATTGCCAACTCTAATAGGGAAGTCATACACACACAGCTTACCAAATTTTTTGCTCCTAAAGTATAAGCAACAATCAACACATATCTGGCAAAGTTTGATATATGTTAGAAAAACATACATCTCTTGGTTAAGCTCCGCGCATAGCTCATACCCCATTATCCTACTTTATCAAATATCAAGATCCATCAGAACTCTACCCCATTACTTTATTCAATGATGTTGATATACTAACAATATAATTGAACAATTTCATCTTTCACTACTACCTTTCACTACCCCAAACCTTCTTTCTAAACCATAGCTCTCTTCGAATACCTTTTGCGAAAACCCAATCTACGATCGAGACCCTTGTCGACCTTATACACCAACAATGATCAACATGATCATAAGCACAACATGTATAAAATTTTCATCATTTTATAACAATGAGTAAGAGCAAAACCCAATAAAAAATTGCATATTTTTCATGATTATAAGATCAAAAACCCTTACTTCAATGGGATCTGACGAGTCGGGAATGAAGATTGAGAATCAAAGCGAGACATTTGAAGAACAGCTGGATCATTAGCAACAACAGGTCTGTATTGGCGACCATTCTGAAAAGGAATTTCGTCACCATGAGTCTCAATTTCTCCATCGTCCTCCATTAACGGTGCTTCTCTCGGATCTAGTGAAGGAGAAGAGGAGGGAGTGTGATTCTCTGGTTTTGTTTGGGTATGTGTAGAGAGAATGTTACTTAGGTGGCATTTGTTTTTTCACCTCGAGTCACTGATTTGGACTGACTCGAGTGACTTAGAGGTGTTTGTTTTTTCACTTACTCATACTCTAAGATAAAACATTTTAAAACTCAGACACGGACTCAGATTCAATAAGCCAGCTGAGTGGGAGATCTAAGTCTGACTCTAGGGAATTCCCCGACGAGGTCTAATTCCCAACTTTTAAATGGCCAGAAAACCTTGCTTGCATAGGGCTCAAGTGCTGGGGCGCGTATCATATTTCCATGTCTCTAGCAGGTGTCGCATCTGCGAGAATAATCTTCTGCTTGCTTGCGCATGCCGAGCCAGAATACTCCTTGAGTTATTGTTCGATTTGCTAATGATCGACTTGTGGCATGGGAGCCACAAGTTCCTTCGTGTAATTCGCATAGCAGCTCGTCTGCTTTCAATTTCGAGATTCACTTGAGGTAAGGTCCTGTAACAGATAGACAGTAAAGCCTGCCATTTTGAACAATGTAACGTTTCGAGTTGTTGATCAGCTATTTACATTCTTTCAAATCTGTTAGAAGTGGTCCGTTGCATTTGTTGTTGACGCCGTTGTAGTCTAAGAAAGGCTTTCACCAATCGCCGTTTCCCACTTTATCGCCCCCAGTGTTGATCCTGCATACAGATATTTGATCAATGCTGGGGATTGAAATGATTTCGATCTGTAGATATTGAGCTTTCTACCCAAGTCCCCGACTAGATATGCCAGGGAATCAACGTGTCTGCTCTCTCCTCGAAGATGATATTCGAGAGTCGTTTTCGCAAACTTACTCATCCTATCTGCCACAAGGGCTGCGTATTCGATCATCTTCCCATTCTTCTTGTACTGCTCGAAATAATGATGAACAATTAGTAATGAATTTGTGTAAACTGAAAGTTTGAGGAGGTCGAGCTCAAGAGGGAGGTCGAGTCCGTAAATGAGATCTTCATATTTGGTGACATTATTTGAGGCCTCGAAATCCAGGTGGATTGATTTCTCAATTCTGTCATTTGAAGGGGTGATCAAAATAATCCCGATTCCTGACCCTGCGGGTCCTACTGATCTATCGGTGAGAAGTCTCCACCCTGACGTAGTGATCTAGTCAGCTCGTTCTTCGAATGGCTTGGGAGGTGGGTTTTCTGGCGTGCCTTCCGTACGGTTTGGATGTGCTCCTCCCACTCGGGATCTTCCACTGGAAAATCTTTGAGGAAATCGGCAACGGCCTGACCTTTCTTTGAATGACGTTGTTTGAACTTTATATCATATTTGCCCAAACTGACTAACCACTGTTGCTCTCTTCGTGAGTTCTTTTTTTTTTATAGAACTTCCCAAAGTGGGTAGTTCGCCATTACTTTGACGAAATGCGCTTGGAAGTAGTGCTTGCGTTTCTGCTAAGTGTAAACAAGGGTAAAAAGAAGTTTCTCAATTTTAGAGTACCTTGTTTCTGCTGGTGTAAGTGTTCTGCAGATGAAGAAGACTGGTTTCTCGATTTTCCCTTCCAGACGAATATAAGCCGAGCTGAGAGAAGTGTCGGTGACTGCTAGGTAGATAATCAGTTCCTCATTTCCTACTGGGGTGCTCATTATGGGAGATCTCCCCAAATAGATTTTTAGATCCTAAAAAGCTGCTTCGCATTCTGGTGTCCATGTGACTTCCACGGTTGGCTAGACCTTTCTTCATTTGGTACATTCTCGGAGTAACATGAATAACCAACGACAGCGGTCTAAAGAATTGGAGACGAAATGGTTGATCGCGGCAATCTGGCCGGCGAGTTTTTGGACGTCTTTCGTTGTCTTTGGAGAAGGCATGTAGAGGAGAGCGCGGATTTGATCTGGATCGGCTTCAATCCCTTTCTTGCTGATGAGGTGGCATAGGAAGTGGCCATAATGTACCTTGAATTGACATTTATCCGGATTGAGACGCATTCTGTAAGATCGAAGGATGTTGAATATTGTGCTGAGATCTGAGAGGTAATTTTCTGACTGTATGCTTTTGCACAGGAGATCATCGATGTAGACTTTAATGATTTTTCCCAGGTGTGCTTTGAACATAACAATCATCAATCGCTGGTATTTGTCCCCTGCGTTCTTGATCCCGAAGGGCATGACTTTGTAACATTAAAGGCCACTTTTCGGTGATGAATGTTGTCTTCTCTTAATCTTCTTCGAGGAGTGGAATTTGGTTATATCTTGAAGAAGCATCCATTATAGATAGGAGATCGTGGCCTGCAGTGGAGTCGAGGATTTGATAAATGTTGGGAAGAGGGAAACTGTCCTTTGGGGTGTGTTTATTTAGATCTGTGAAATCTACGCAAACGCAAACTTTTTCGTTTTTCTTTGGGACAGCGACAATGTTGGATATCCAATCCTGATACTTGGCTTCTCAAATGAATCCCACTTTAATAAATTTCTCGATCTCGGTGTTAACTTCATCTCGAAGGCGTGGTGAGAGTCGTCGTTATTTCTTTTTGACCGTCGGGGCGTTGACGTTGATGGCTAGTTTGTGGTAGGCCATCTCTGGATCGACTCCGGGCATTTCTTTGAAAGATCATGGAAAAACGTCTCGATTGAGTTGCAGGAACTAGATGAGAACATCTTTTTCATGTTGAACCAACTTAGTTCCGATGAATGTTCATCTGCTAGGTCTATCAATGTTGGCGTATTCTGTGGGTTCCTATGTAGGTGATTGGACGTCGTGGTGATCGTTTTTCTGTAATTGCTATGCGGTAAATTTGTCTGAAGTATCGAGGATAGCTGAGACAGTATTTTCACAAGCTCGAGAAAGTTTCTGGCTACCGCGGATCTCGTAAATACCGTTGTCGTGCTTGAAGCGGAGTGTTTGATAATAAGTGGAAGCGATTGCTTCCATATTGTGTATCCAGCAGCGGCCTATAATTCTAAAATAACGAGACTTGGCATTGGTGACGTAGATAACGATGTCGATAGTGGTTGGTCCTGCGGTAATAGGTAAGATAATCTTTCCTACACATTCTTCTTAGGAGCCGTTGAACCCGCTGATGTCGGTGTCGCTCTGAATGGCTTGGTCAGCTATCCCCATCTGGTCGATCGTACTCTGAAAAAGAATTTCAATACCACTTCCTGTATCGATCTTCATTGTGTGCATGACTAACTGCTTCATTTTGAGCATAATGACTAACACATCATTATGTGGAAATTCGACATGACTAGTATTGCAATCCTCGAAAGAGATTCCTAGCGGGCGATTGCTTGATTCGAGAAGAAGTTTGGCTTCTTTGTCTTGAGGTGTAAGATCCCAATATTCGGAGAGCCTTTTGCACTTTGATCGATTGGAATTGTTGATCTGGTTGATTTCGATCATGTTGCTGAGGTGTATGTTGAGATGCTTCTCCTCAGCCTTGTCGTTGACCAGAACAACTTCGAGTTGTTTCTTATAGTTGCCATCCTGGTATGACTTCAGGTCGGCAATGTATTCAAGCATCCGTCCTTCCTTAAAAATGATCTCAAGTATCCGCTGTATAGCATAGCAATTGTCAGTAGAATGATGATTTACCTTATGGTGTAGGCAAAATGGCCGACCCTCAATGGGTTCCAGTAGTCGAGAGATGTGGTAGAGCGGGTCCTTTAACAATAGTGGAAAAAGTACGGAGATTCGGACGTTCAGCTTTGGGAGTACGGATTTATTTTGCGAGCCGCTTCTCCGAGGGTACTCAGCATTTCCCTTGGTGCGTTTATGATCCCCCTGTTCCCCCTTAGGCTCGCTGGCCCATTCGGCAGGTGGGGACTTAGTGGAGAGGATAGACTTAGTAGACTTTTGTCACTCATACATCATCCTCTCTAAGTTGACGTAACCGGTGACCTTGGTGATCATCTCTTCCAACGTCGTAGGTTTGTTAAGGAATAGGTACTCCTTGGCTTTGTAATCAAGCCGGAGGGCATTGGTGAACGCGGTCACAGCTGTCTTTTGGTCGATGCTATCTACCTTTCTTGCGAGCTCCAGGAATTTCTTTGAAAAATCTTCGAGCTTCTCTCTTTGTGACTGCTTAAGACCTATTAGAGAATGCAAGTTCTCCTCTTTGTCTCTATTGTGGGCATATGTTTTGATGATCTATTTCTGCAGCTGATCAAATGTGTAGATAGATTCCTCAGGAAGAGAGTGGAACCATCGGAGTGGTTCTTCCTGTAAACTTGTGGTGAACAGTCGGCAGAGAATGTTGTTAAGATTGGAGTACAACCCCAAAGAATCGCGGTATTGCTGGATATGCTCCTTCGGGTTTGTACCTTTCTACTTGTGAATTTAAAAAGTATGGAAACCTTTCGGCATTTCCATATCAAATAGTTTTTTGGCAATTAGACTTCCTTGCAACGTCGTGGTGTCGCCAGTAGCTCCTAGAACTTGTGCCCCGATCAGCTCCTTAATTCGTTGATCCATATGCTCTTTTTTGACATAATGACGTGTTGGTTGGATTGCTGGACGTACTGACAGGGGATGATGAGTCCCTGTACCTTCACTCAAACGGTCTCGTGCTGGAATCTGATGGAGAGGTTACTAGCATTCCTCCTGATGAATGTAAATCTGGTGTCCCCGACTGATTTTTGATTGGACATCTTCTCCTAAATGGATGGAGGGTTGCGGCCTATTTGGTAGATTTCTGGAGATTGCTTTACTGGTGACCCCCCTAGGTCCCAACCTTTCCCTTGCCAAGATGTTGGAGGTCTCTAGAAGTTGATCATGACCTCTGAGGGGACCGCTGAGTATTTTGCAGAGCCTCGATTACAATCTGCATCGTTGTCATCTGATCTTCGTGTCGTTTGAGCGTTGTCAAACAAGCTTGTCGTTCTGCATTGAGCTCTTTCTCTTGGAGCTCGCGATCTTTCTTCAATTGAAGTTCGAGCTCAGCGTGTTTCTCTGCTTTTGCGTGGAGATTCGCCCGAAACTCGGTGAGTTGTCCCGGATCCACAAAAATTTTGAGCTGAGTTCCTGCGACCTGTCGTCTAGAAGAAACCATAGTTGAAAATTGTAATGAAAGACTGTCTTAGGATATCGTGGATATGCAATCTTTCCCACATACGGCGCCAAATCTAATGGCCAAATTCCGTAGCTTGATACGATTAGTAATTACCTATCACGCCAATGATCCTGTAACAATATGATAATGGAAAGCAAGATATTGACACAGGTGTTTTTAGTATGGAAAACCTCTGAATAGGTAAAAAACTGCGACCTCGTATGGAGGATTTTTGTAAAAGTATCTTTATAGCTTTGAGTGGAAATCTTTATTACAAGTGATCTCTAGAATATAGAAATGCCTTTGATCTCGTAAATAAAAAGTTTGAGAAAATTTTCTAGTCTCTGTCTCTTCTGAAACTTCTCCTTTTTATTGGCTTTCCCCATAGCTCTTCGTCGTGCTGGAACACGTCTTCCGAATAATGTGGTTAGTGGCGGTTGACTGAATAACTGAGGAGTTTGTGGGAGACAGGTGTCTTTGACTAAATAATGTTTTTCTGGTTTAGCTCGATGTAGTTTCTTATGTAGTTCGTGGGGTTGGTTAGAATGTTTGACAGGAGTGTTGTGTGCTGAAATTGCGTGAGCCTGAGGTGGAGGTAAATCAAACTGAATGAGCTCGATTACGAGTGAGGTCGAGTAATAAGTCCCTACACTACTGAAACCCATATCTCCAAACTCTGGTTCGTGATTGAGCTGAAACCCATATCTTCAGGTACGAATCGTATTTTCTGAATTTGGGTTTTGTTGTTGTTGTTGTTGTTGTTGTTGTTGTTGTTGTTGATGTTGTTTATGTTTTAGATGTTTATGTGAAATGGGTATTTGGATTTGAGAAGATTAGCATAACCCAATTAACATTTTGTTGAATTGGATACTATGATGGTGTAATAGTAATGGGATTTGGGTGAAATTGGATACTATGATTGCCAGAAAAAGCAAGTATAGGTATCAGAATTCTTACAATTCTCCAAAAACTGATATTATAGGGGTCTTGCATCCAGTTACATTAACCACTATAGCATCTTTAGGGTATCAAGAGATCCAGTGAATTCTTTTGGCAGATGCTTATTATCTATACCTGTTAGTGGATATATGCTTATTGAAGCTGTTAATGGATAGATGTTTATAACCTATACTTGGATAGATGCTTATTGAAGCTGTTATTACTGGTTTTGTGTAACTGTTAATGGATAGATGCCTAACTGTTATTTGTATAAACTGATAACTGTTATCTGTAGAAACTGTAACTGCCTTTGCAGAAATTGCCTAACTGTTATTGCAGTTTATACTTGGCATTACAAACCCAATGACAAGCATCTGCAGAAACTGTACAAAATCTGCAAAAACCAAACACATGTCCATCTGTTTTCAGTAATCTGTAAGTAGTTATCTGTTTATATCTACCTATATCACATCTTTGCATTTACATACTTGAGCTCTAACGTGGGAATGGATTATGTGGAATTGGATTCCATCAAAGAGAAGCTCCTATATCACAACAACTTGGGAATCTGTATAAAGATGGACCTTTGAGATCTCATGCTTAACAGCTAGCTTGGGAATCTTTGCATTTACATATTGTGATTTATGACTGACTTGGGAATCTTTGCATTTACATCTTTGAAGATATGTTTCATAAGAATCTAGTACTTGGATGCTTAAGAAGAGGCATGTTATGTTATCTTTTGTGTCCATCTGTTTACTTTGGTGTTATGTCCATCAGTTTACAGAAGCTTGTATAGAATCTATCCAGAACTGTTATGTGCATCTGCAAGTTATGTTGTTATGTACAAGCTTGTACAGAAGCTTGTATAGTTATGTCTGTAGGGGCCTATCTCTCGATCTCACCTAAATTCGAGTTGTCCCTAGTTCAAATTACCTCCATATCAGGCTCACGCATCCTCCACGAACTGATGATAAACGCAGGTCGAGCTTAAACTGAAAAACCTGAACAAGTCAAAGCCACATGTCTCTCACGAACTCAACAGTTACTCAATCAGCAACCACTTACCACATTATTCGGAGAACGTGCTCCAGCACGATGAGGAGTTGCGGAAGGGGCCTATATAAAGGAAAAGTTCCAGAAGTGACAAGGACCAGAAAAGATATACGAGATATCACGAAGAAGACTATATCTTATGAGATTCTCAAACACTCAAGACTTCTTATTCACAAGATCAAATATTTATAAGTTTAGAGATAGCTTATAATAAGATATCGTCAGCCTCACGCAATAAAAGTCATTGTTACAAAACACTTAACACGAGGTCGTGGCTTTTTTAACCTATTCATAGGTTTTCCACACTAAATACCTGTGTCATTTCCTGTTTACTAGATTGTAGTCATAGGTACACGGGTGTAAGGACTAATTCTAGGCCATGCCGAGCTCACGGAATTAGGCTATTACATTTGGACGCCGTCTGTGGGAAATAAATTCTTTTTACGGTATCTTAAGAAATTTAATCACTCTACTACAACATTTCAATCATGGTCATATCCAGGCGACCAACTCCTGGAGTCCAGCTCGATCTCTCAATTGAGCCAGAACAACTTTCAGAGCTCCGAGCGAATCTTAACATAGAAACAGAGAAACGCAACGAGATCGAACAATAATTAACTCGCTACCGAGAGCTCTGTGAGAAAGAGCTCGGCGCCGAATGACAGGCTCGTTTGACAGCGCTCAAACAACACGAAGATCAAATGACAATAATGCAGACTGCCTTGAAGCTCTGCAGAACATTTAGCAGGCTCCTCCACCACGAGATCGTGATCAGGTACTAGAAGCCTCCCGGATCTCTGTGCAGGAAAGATTAGGACCTCAAGGAGCCACCAGCAAGGTAATTTCCAGACCAATTTGAAATGAACCATAACCTTTCGTTCATTTGGAAGGGGAAATTAAATCTGAAATCATTCGAGGTCACTGATGTTCCATCTGTCAAGAGGAAGAATAGAGACCTTTACTTTGAGTTCCAGCGCGAGATCGTTTGTGTGAAGGTACCGGTACTCATAATCTGCAGCCTTCTCGTCAAGCCGCTCAGCCAATTCGTCACTGCGTCACACAAGTGCATATGAACCAACGGATTAAGGAGTTGATTGAAGCACAAGTTCTGGACACAATCGGCGACCTTACCAAGTTTCAGGGATGTCTACTTGCCAAAGAACTATTCAATATGGATATTCTGAAAGGTTTCCATACTCTGAAAATTTTCAAATACAGGGGTATCTATCCCAAGGAGCAGTTTCAGCAGTACCGTGATTCATTGGGGTTGTACTTTAAGCTCAGCCACATTCTCTGTCGTCTGTTCGACACAAGTCTGCAGGAGGAACCACTCCGATGGCTATATTCTCTACCTGAGGACTCCATATGCACATTCGAACAGCTGTGGAAATAATTCATCAAGACATATGCTCACAGCAGAGATAAAGAAGAAAATCTATATTCTCTTATCAGTCTTAAACAATCCAACGGAGAAAAGCTCAAAGCATTTGCAAAAAGTTCTTAAAAATCGCGCGTAAAGTGGATAATCTTGATAAAAAGACTGTCGTTACTGCTTTCACCAATGCACTCCATTGGACTGCAAAGCCAAAGAGTACCTCTTCCTCAACAAACCGGCGACCTTGGAGGATATGATCACCAAGGTCAATAGTTACGTCGACCTGGAAAGGATGATGTCTGAAAGACATAAATTTACTAAAGCCATCCTTACTATAAAAGGTCCCTTTACAGATCGGAACACAAAACCTAACGAAGACCAGGGTGACCAGAAGCGCATCAAGGGAAACACTGGCAACCCTTGAAAAGGTAGGCCACAAGTCAAACCTGTCCTCCCGAAGATGAATGTTTGAATCTCCGCAATTTTTCCAATTCTCACGAAAGATAAGCTCTGCCGCCTCTCCTAACCATTGAAACCAATCGAGAACTGACCGTACTACATGCACCATAAGGTAAAACATCATTCTACTCGCAATTGCTATGCTTTACAGAGGTTGCTCGAATTCATTTTTAAGGAGAGACGAATGCTCGAATATATTATCGACCTAGAATCATACAAGGATGCCAGCTATAAGAAGTAGCTTAAAATTGTCTAGGTCGAAGATCAAGCTGAGGAGAAGCATCTTTACCATATGCACCACAACAGCATGATCGAGATGAATCAGATCACCAACTCTAACAGATTCAAGCGCAAAAGATTGTCAAAATGCTGCGATCTCACACCTCAAGATTAATAAGCCAAACTTCTGCCTGAGTCGAGCAATCGTCGACTCGAAATATCCTTCAAAGATTGCGATACTAGCCATATCAAATTTCCACATCATGATGCGTTAGTCATAATGCTCAAGATAAAAAGTTTGTCATGCACACAATGATAATCGATACTGGCAGTAGTATTGAGATCCTCTTTCAGAGCACTATTGAAAATATGGGATTGGTCGATCAGGTTATTCAGAGTGATACTAATATCAGCAAATTTAATGGTTCTAAAACAGAGCTAGTAGGGAAGATCACCTTACCTATTACCGCTGGACCAGTTACCATCGACGTCATCTTCTATGTGATCAACGCCAAATCTCATTATCACGGGATTATGGGCTGTTGTTGGATTTATAATATAGAAGCAATCGCTTCTACCTATGATCAAACACTCTGCTTCAAACACGATAATGGTATTTATGAAATCAGGGGTAGTCAAAAGCTTTCTCAAGCTTGTAAAAATATCGTCTCTGCAATTCTAGATACCTCTGATAATTTATTGCATAGCAATTTCAGCAAACTAATTGCCCAAATGATCAACCATCCATGGAGGTGCCCACCGAATACATTAACATTAATAGACTAGGCAGAGGTACTTTCATCGGTACTAAGCAGGTTTAACACGAGAAAGACGCTTTCATTCAGTTCTTACGACTAAATAGAGATGTTTTTACGTGGTCTTTCAAAGAAATGCCTGGGGTCGATCTGATCAAGGCATGTCACAAATTGGCAATCAACATCAACGCTACCGCAGTCAAAGAGAAATAGCGACGCCTATCACCATGACTTCGAGATGAAGTTAACATGGAGATCAAGGAATTGATCAAAGTGGGGTTCATTTGAGAAGCAAAGTATCCAGACTGGATATCCAAAATCGTCGATGTCCCAAAAATAAATGGAAGGTCCACATTTGTGTAGATTTCACTGATCTCAACAAACATACTCCAAAGGACAGTTTTCCTCTTCCTTACATTCATCAGATCCTTGATTCCACAACAGGTCATGAACTTCTATCTATGATAGGCACTGCTTCAAGATACAATCAGATTTTACTCTTGGATGAAGATAAAAAAAACCACTTTCATCACTGAAAGAGAACTTTATTACTATAAAGTCATTCCCTTTGGACTCACGACCGCAGGTGCGACTTATAAAGGATTGATGATTACTATGTTCAAAGTACATCTCGGGAAAGTTGTGGAAGTCTACATTGGCGATCTCTTGTGCAAGAGCTTACAGTTCATCAATCACATTTCAGATCTCAACATAATATTCAACATACTTTGATCTTATAGGATGCGTCTCAATCCTGATAAGTATAAATTCAGGGTACATTTAGGTCAATTTCAAGGCCACCTCATCAACAAAAAAGGGATTGAGGCCAGTCCAGATCAGATTCGGGCTCTTCTCGACATGCCATCCCAAAAAATAACAAAAGACGTTCAGAAACTTGCCGGCAAGATTGCCGCAATCAGCCGTCTCATTTCAAAATCTTCAGACCGTTGTCGTTGGCTGTTCCTATTACTCCGCAGCTATACCATACGAGGAAAAGTTCAGCCAAATTTAGAGGTTCAATAGACATCAGAATGCGATACAGCTTTTCAAGATCTCAAAACCTATTTGGGGAAGTCTCCCATCATGAGCACCCCAATAGATAATGAAGAACTGATTATCTACCTCGCAGTTACAGATACTTTACTCAGCTCGATTCTCATTCAACCTAAAGGGAAAATCGGGATGCCAGTCTACTTCATCAGCAAATCCCTCATTCCAGCGGAAACGAGGTACTCTAAAATCGAGAATCTTCTTCTCACTCTTGTTTATACTTATAAAAGCTCAAGCACTACTTTCAAGCTCATTCAGTCAAAGTCTTGATGAACTACCCAAGAAAGAAAAATCAAGAAAAATACAATAATGTCAGTCAGTTTGGGGGAACATGATATCAAGTTCGAACAATGTCATCCAAAAAAGGGCAGGCCGTGGCCGATTTCTCGCGGATTTCCAGTGGAAGATCCCGAGTGTGAAGAGCACAATCCTGACCTTTCAGAGGAGCCTACAGAGGATCCACCCCCAAAAGCATTTGACGAGCGAGCTGAATGGATTACAAGGAAGGGGTAAAGATTTCTAAGAGATGGATCAGCAGGACCTGCGGGTCAGGAATTGAATCGTACTGATTGCCCCTTCCAACGATAGAATTAAGAAATCAATCCGCCTGGATTTTGAGGCCTCAAATAATGTCACCGAGTATGAAGCTCTCATTCATAGACTCGACCTCACCCTCGAGCTCGACGTCCCCAAACTCCCCGTTTACACAGATTTACTACTAAACGTCCACCATTACTCTGAACAATACAAGAAAATTGCAAGATGATCAAATATGTAGCCCTTATCGCAGATAGGATGAGCAAGTTTTCCCAAGCAACTCTTGATTATCTTCCTCGAGGCAAAAACAAATACGCCGATTCCTTAGCATATCTACCCGAGGTTTTGGGCATAGAAACTCAATATCTCCATATCGAAGTGATTTTAAATCCTAGCTTGATCGTATTTTTGTATACACGATCAACACTGGGGGCGATAAAGGGGGAGACAATGATTGGCGAAAGCCTTTCTTAGTTTATTTCGGTATAGATAACAAATGTGAAGGACCACTTCCAACAGATCTAAAGGAGCGTCGACAGCCAATAGACAACTAGAAGCGCTGCACTAATCAAGATGGTACCTTGTACCGCTGATCAGTCACGGGGCCTTACCTTAAGTACATCTCCAAACAGAAAACAAGCGAGATGCTTCGTGATTTACATGAAGGAACTTATGGCTCTCATGCCGCAGGTCGATTACTAGCAAACAAAGCCATAGCACAAGGAGTATTCTGGCCGGCATGCGTAAACAAGCAGGAGAGTACTCATACAAATGTGATACATGTCAATGACATGGAGAGATGATATGCGCCCCTACGCTCGAACTTCATGCAAGCAAGGTGTTTTGGCCATTCAAAAGATGGGCACTCGATCTGGTCGGCAAATTTCCTAACTCACCAGGTAACCGCCGCCACCTCCTCGTAACTGCCGATTATTTTACAAAATGGGTATAAGCAATTCTACTCTATTGAACCAGAGAAGAAGAGGTCACCGCCACCTCCTCGTAGCTACCGATTATTTTAAAAAATGGGTATAAGCAATTTTACTCTGTTGAACCAGAGAAAAGAGGTCATCTCTTTTATCTGGGAAACATCATCACTCGGTTTGGTGCCCCCACCTAATTCGTATTAATAATGGGCCCAATTTGTTGGAGAAAAGGTCGTAGCTTTTCTTAACCAACACAACATCATTTACTCACCATCTAACCCTTCTATCCTCAAGGCAATGGTCAAGCCAAATTACCAGCAAAACCATCGTAGATGGGCTCAAGAAAGGCTACACTCTCATAAAAAAGGGAATTGGGTTCGAGAACTCTCATATTTTATGGGCATATCGTACCACTCTACGACAATCACTGGCTGCACTCTATTTCTCCTTGCCTATGGTACTGAGGCTGTCATTCTTTTGAATACCATTATCCAGTCAAAGATCACGAGCTAACTGACGATGAAAATGAGTTTGAATTGGCCTGCAACCTCAATTGAATCGATGAAACCAGGGAACGTACCATCGATACCTAGGTCGATATCACCATATGCTAGCCAGTTCGTACAACAAATGAGTCAGAAGCCATACTTTTCAAATCGATGATCTCGTCCTCAGAAAAATACCCACATTGCAAAGAGTGTCATGCTGGGATACTAGTAGACAATTGGGAGATCCATTCCTTATCACAAGTCTCTTAGGCCTGAGATCATATTACTTCATGATAGAATAGGGCATCTACATCTTGAGTCCTTGGAACACTAGGCGACTGAAATGATATTATGTTTAGGTCCTCACTACTTTATTTCAGTTTTTCTTTTTCATTATAGAAGTGAGATTTCTATCTCTATCTAATGTGCATCCTTTTTTCTAAAATAATGAAACTTGCAAGTTTTCTTCATACATCTCTCTACTTTAGATAATACATAGATTAAAGCATAGATAATAGTAGCTTTCAATCGTCATCATATCAGTTAAATTAAGATATACTTAGCTTGGCTGACTCTACTAAATATCCTGCGATTAGAGCAAGGCAGAACTTGCTTTCAATCAATGGACTCTACCAGACATAAGATAAAACAAAGGTAATACTAGCTTTCATCTCTTTCAATATGTCTGCGACATCATACCAGTTAAATCAAGAATACACTTGGTTTGGCTGACTCTACTACATCTCCCACGGTTGGAACAAGGTAAAACTTGTTTTCAATCAAAGGACTCTACCAGACATAAGATAAAGCAAAGGTCATACTAGCTTTCATCTTTTTTACTATGTCTGCGACATTCTATCAGTTTGATCAAGGTTATGCTTGTGTCGACTGCATCTATTCAACTCCTAGATTAAAACAAAGGTAATACTATTTTTAATTGAAGAGCTTAACAAGACATAAGATAAGTAAGGTAAAATTAGCTTTCATCTCTCAACATATTTGTAACACATATTATTTCTTTTTTAGGTTTATATACAACTACTACAATGGCAATTTTTATTGTTGTGGGGATATCATCTTCGCTTACCCCCACAATAAGAAGTCGACTAGACATAAATTCTCGAGCTTGAGCAATGACAACAGTCCTACCCTCCTCTATCAAATCAGCAGTTCGAGGGCTCATATCTATTCCATAGAGCTAATGCAATCTCCTAATCTATGTCAACCCTGCAGATACATATCTTTCCTGATATACAGTCAAACAAGGTATCCTGTCTAACTTAATTCTTTTATCCTCTTCTATGAAATAAGCAATCACAGATCTCAACAAGTCTGAATGCAAGGCTTGAGTTACAACTGAGTGAGACCAAGACATCCTCGCCCTCTAAAGGCGATCTCATAACCTTTTGTACTTAGTTTTGTGACTCTCTAGTTCTCTGTCTACCGAATCTATAAAGGTTATGATCTTTGCAGATTTTTATTAGTTTTTGCTGACTCAACTTGATTAATCGCCTCCAGTCAACGACTTGAGCACGAAGTGTCTCGACCTCCTTCTTTAGTTCGTTCGCATCAAGAACTTTCTTTAATTATTCATCTTTGTCCCTTATCATGATCTCCTTCGATCTGATAACACTCTCTAACTCTCTCACCCTGGTAAGAGCAGCGTCCAGTTTAGCTTCATACACCCGTAATTGCTCCACCCCTCTGCGCACATTCCCTTAAATCTGAGCGACATCCCCCTCCAGCCCCTTTATTCAGCTGATAGGCTAACAGCATCGCCTTGAACAAGGGAGTTTTTGCCATTATTTTTCTTCCTTTCATGTGCTCCCCAGCCTCAACATTTTTGGCATGCAATTGACCTAACCCAATTCGGCTTCAGGTGTGCCACCCTTTTATTCAACTCATTGCATCTTCGCTGAACTGTCCGCAATTCCATATCATTCGCGAAAAAACTGTAGTCAATTTCTCAACTGCCAACTCAGACGTAGTTAGATCGTCTTGAGCTCTCTTTATGTCGTTATCTTTATCGACTAATTTCTTCTTAAATCGCCCCAGTTCGCTCTTGCTATTCGCCAAATCATATTGAATTTTCTCCTGATCATACGTTTCCTGGCTAGGTCCCTTCTCAAACTATCCACCAATCAATTCAGATTATCCTATGATCTTTCTAAAACCTGTACGCGATAACGGGCCATGTCTGCCTCCTTGCTCTTTGCCAATAATGTACCATTATGGCTCTTGAGCTTCGATGTACGTTCTTTTAATTCCTCGATCTCTCTCATCCTTTCTCTATTTCGGCATCATTTTTATCCATCTTCCGAGATAGGTCGACAACTGTTTGAGTTGCCTCAACGAGTTTGAAATGCACCTTCACGTGTTGATCTTCCCGATCTTCATTCGCCTCTCTCATCCTATCAACTCTTTTACAAATTCCTGATTACATGGGAGAGCTTCATCTTCGCGAAGGCGAACTGACTCTAATTCGACCTGCACATTACAAATATATTATATCAGTTCGATTTAGAACATCCAACACAACATTCTTCATGTCTAACAAGATATCTATTTTTATAGCATTCACTGTGTATAACTACTTCTGAACTTAAAGTCAAAGTATAATCTCCTGGATGCTCCATAACGTATATTCGCAAATCTAAGGTACGCATTCTCTATACTTTAGTATGCCAAAAATCTAAAAAATTTATGTCTAGCACCATTCCAATACCGTTTACCCCTAAGTCGATAAGGAGTTGTTGATTTGTCTCTACATTTTATTTATTACTTTTTGCTCTATACTAATGCAGCATACGAATCAAAATTTCTTACTCTATTCTAACCTGCAGCTCTGCTTGCGAGACAATAGAGATGATGAAGTCTCTCTCTCCATGGCAAGCTAAACCTCTAACTCTTTTATTCTGAGGCGTATGTCCTTAGGTTCCTACAGCAAGGTTTACAGATAGTAACTTAGCCTACAAAATTCAATCCAAAATATGTCCAACCAGTTTACAACATACCACATATTCATACAATCACAGTGCAATCATACTATCCTACCTTCTCAATTTCAGTCTCCGGACGCTCGTTATCATCCTCTTGGTTATTCCTTGCCGTCTGAGGAGACACACCATCCAGTCCATCAACACCCTAATGACATCATCTTCAACTCTTCATCCTCTTCATCTACATAATATCACCCTAATGGCATCCACCTCCTCTTTCGAGTATCCTTTAGACATAAGGTGACGCCCAAGCCTATCACGCTCATCCCCCACCTCCTTCAGGTCCACTCTCGCCTCCGCTTGTAGCCTGTTAACCTTAACAACTTGGGAAGCCTTTAGTACCTCCAGCCGTTTACCCTCCTTGCTTAGATCATTTTTCAGCCGAGCTACATTCCTTTTGAACTTAACATTTTTCCTCTTCAGCTTGGCTCTCTCCTCCTCAACCCCCAGGCAGATTCCCTTCATCAATCGAACAGCCTACAAAATAAAAAATCGACCTTATTGATTATCTCAAGTCATAGTACAGACCCATCACAAATACATAATCAAGCACATGACCTACCATTTTGCTCAACTCCTCTCTACCAAGAGCTACCAACCTGGCCTTCTCTTCTACCTCTTTTTAACTACCTCCATATCAGGTCGATCCTCAACGACCTTCCCGCAGATGCGCTCGAAGAATCAACCCTTCTCTTCTTTGCCTTCTCGGCGGCTGCACTACTTCCCAAAGCCCTAGCAGCCGCGGGACGCTTCAGTTGATGCCTTTTGGGGAACGTTCGAACTAACTTACTTGACGTAATGGACTCAGGTAATCCTTGTCCATTTTAGAGGTATTTGGCAAGCTCGTTTGCTTTTCCCATCAGTCCCCTTCCTTTTGCTACTATCAGCACTCGCCATTAGCCTTGTCGAATGGGATTTTAAAACCTTTTCAACTCGGTTGTTAACACTTTCTTCATGCTAAACCAAAATCTTCTAATATAGCCTCGAGCTTAGTCTCTTCTAGAGCAATTTTATCTAACAACGACTCCCCTCTCTACCTGTGATTTGGGACTCGTCATACACAAGACATCAACATCAGTAAATATCTTACAGCTTCAACTATCAATCGTATACATTATGCATTTTAATACTTACGTGTTTTACAGTTCTAAACAAAAGTTCCATGGGTTTCTGCATCATCTTTCTGAAGGCAATCACCCTTCACCCATATCATGCTATCGTTCTAAGTCGTCCTGCTGAGTTCAGATCGAAAAAGCGAAGTCGAGTTGCCTTCATACCAAATAAACCCCTCCACTTGGGCTAAAATTTTTAACACCATAAAACTGCAACATATCCTCAGGGGATATCCTCCTTTTTCAACCCTGTCCTTCCCACCGTGAGTTCAAAGCTTCACAAACACTTATCACCTCCTACTTGTTCTCATTCATTTGAACAAGACATGCACCGATAGGATTCAAAATCCCTATGGGCAGATTACTAAGGGGAAGCCTCAACCCATACTCCAACTGAGGCAGGTAACCCAAAAAACCATTTGAAAGTTTGCTCTGAACATCCCATCGAAGTACTCAAAAGATATTAATTCATCTATACCCCTATCTCTCTTCTCCTTCCCCAAATCAACCAGCAATAAAGTATCTTCTCCCGTTTGCTACGGTACAACCCTAAGTATCCTACCGGCGTACTCAATACAGTTCCCCCATCTACCTCCTCTAGCAGCCTTGGCTTTACAAAACTCTCTAATGCATCTAATCCTTACATCTAATCCGAGCGAGGAGGGTAGGATACTCAATACGAATTATCTGCCCCTTGAATCTAATCCTTCGAGCTGACACTCCCTCATTAGTAACTCAGCATCATAACCAAATAATCCAAAAATCATCTCCAGCACTTCAGCGATCTTTATGGCCAATCGTCCTTCAGCGGTATGACGTATTCTCTTATCGAGTCCGCACCATCCTAATCTATTCCCCATATTCAAACCTCATTCTACCCTTATTTATTCATTTTTTTACTCACTTTTCCCTCAGAACGTGATATTGACCTTTTATCTCATAACAGAAAGCCCAAATCTTGAGAAAAATTATTTTAACTTATCCCTTACTTTGTAATTAGTCATTCTATAACTTTCCAGGTCGAGCTTATTCTTTCCAGATTTATTCTTCTATCAACCTCTATTAGATCAAATTTTTGTTCTACAAATTTCTTATAATTTTTTCTCTCCACATTTTCAGCGCGCAGGAAATCATACTCACATCACAACCTAAATTTTCACACATATATATCTCAGTTCGAATGTTACAATAACTGTACTTCGGCACTCATACATTTAATTTGATTTCATACATTCCTCAAAACATTTCAGCTCAATTTCTAAGAGCTATTCTATATCTATATCAACACAAGAAATTGGATGACAATTTTATTCATGTCAAAGGATTATACGTATTTTATAGATATTAAGTCTTTCAAGTAGTCGATCTCAGGTACTTTACAGATGCCTAATCTGTCTAGCACCCATTTGAGTTACTTTATAGATAATAGCTTTTCAATGCTTTTACAAGTAGCAGGTCTTTCAGGTACTCCGACACATCAAATCCTTCAGTTCGTCCTGCTTCAGTGATTTTACCCTGATGCAAAACAGAAATTGGAAATAGCAAAAGCTTCCCACGCATGAGTTTGGTCAAAGTCTAGACAAGCTTCAATGGAAACTATGCAAGCAGAAGACTCAGTGTTGGAGCCAACTCTCAAACTGATGGTCTTCTTAGCACAAAGAGTGATGGAAATGCATAATAAGACTTCCACTATTCGTCTCCCTCCTCCATTGCCATCACAACGCCTCCTCTAAAACCACTACCTCCACAGAGTTGGTAGAGATGAAGAGGGCCCGACATCTGAATCTATTGTGACACAAAAGATCTGCGCACCTGTACCGCAGTTACGCCTATTCCTGCATCTGTTTCCTTAACCTTATCCTCCGCAAGA
Organism: Kingdonia uniflora; assembly: GCA_014058105.1. NCBI lineage: Eukaryota > Viridiplantae > Streptophyta > Magnoliopsida > Ranunculales > Circaeasteraceae > Kingdonia > Kingdonia uniflora. Next base: position 220,468 of record JACGCM010002372.1, read on the forward strand.
TATGGAGACAGGCCCAACGTTGCTTACCTGTTAAGACAGCGTGGTAAATCTCCATCTACA
>JACGCM010001556.1:0-19419 GCA_014058105.1 Kingdonia uniflora
TTTTTTTTTTTTTAAAAAACCAATGCCAAAAAGGCTTTATATGGGAGGAGGTGGCTTGTTGGGGGCCTTGGGGCATGAAAACATAGGACAAAGGGGGGAGAAACAAGGTGCTGAATAATTAAAAATGATAATGTTAGAGCTTATGCGACCTAGGCTTAGGGGACAAATATCTCCCCTTATACTTTTATTGGTGTAATCTTGTATGTGCTTTGTGTATTTTGGGCAAAACAACTTTAATGTAATTGCAGTACTCTAAGTAAGTGAGGTAAAATGCTAGAATGTGGTACTTTTTAATTATTTTCATTGACTTGTATTTATTTTGTAATGGGCGTTTGCCTGAACATTACATATTGCCAAGTTTAATAAATTAGAAAGTAAATTTTACATGATGAGGTTTATTTATTTTGTTTGTTATTACGACATTTGGCTTTGATGTAATTGTTTACATCTACATGTTCGTAATTCTTCTGAATATTTGGAGCATGGAGAGACCAATTCTCGGGCAATATATGGGTTTCCACAAAAGATGCATAATGCATCACCAAGAAACGCTCAATAAAACTCTGCCTTGTCATTACCTCCAAAAAATCATAGCGGGGAGAATTCTTGCTCGGATTTGATTTGCAAACTTTCTACAAGGTTGGTCACTTGATTAATTAACATATCAACCTTTTGCGGATGATTATTCTTGTTGTGATCGCCTCCCAGAACTTTCTTTTGAGTAGATGGTTGAAAAAACGTTTGTCCTGCCAAGTTTGTTCTTGTTCTTCAAAACCATACGACGAAGTAGTGGTAGTATTTTTCACAAACAACATCATCCCAACTGTTTTGCGTATCTCCAGTTTGCTTGGCCTCTCGCCTATAAAACTCACAATCGTAATAATTTTCTATGAGAGGTAATATAATGTAAATGAATCCGAATGAGATACGAGGTAGAAAGAAACCAAGTTAATAACCATCACAAAGGCATCAATAAAACAGGGAAGACAAGTGCCAGCCTCTAACCCAACAAGACATTTCTCAACTTTCTTTACTATAAAGTTGGACTACCATTATAATAATAGATGAAAAAAACCCAGTTCCACAGATTTCTAAAACATAAAAAGTACTAACTTTCACTGAGGTTAATAAAACCTCAAAATCAAGGTGAAGTTAAGACAACATATCACAATAAATTGGCATACACATCAAAGATCATAACATTCACCATAATGGTAACTACTTAAAATAGAAAAAATGTTTTTGGTAGAAGAAAAACATGTTAGAACTCCACCTAGCTTTGAACTATAATTATCATGGTTGGTAGTCTCATAACACAAAAGTAGTAGTTTCGTAGTTTAAATTCTAAAGCACAACTACTGAAGCACAACAAAAATAGTTTAATTTGAAAGCTAAAAACTAAATAAGAAAAACATTCCGCGATATATAGCTGCATTTTAGTCGCCTAAAATGATGGTCTTTGTAGCCTCATTCCAGTCCCAGCCTGAGTACTCTTCAATTTTTTAATACGGTCATATTTCGATTTCAACGTTTTTTTGTGGCCTTGCACACGCTCCCATTGGCAAGGAAATCAAGATTAAGTTCAGCATTCACCATTTCTGCAGCTTTTTGATACCTTTTTAGCGAGCTTATTTATGCTGTTTACACGCTCCACAAGGTACTTGCAAGGAACACTCCCATTTTTGGATCCCAACGAATTTGTTGTTTCTTACCTCTGCTATTGCTTTCCCCATATCTACTAACATTCGAGAAATTAGTATCAATAAAGAATCACACTACAAAGCTTTAATGATTTTATCATCTGGGTATTTCTCAAAGTGAGAACATACAAAATACTGAGTTAGGTAGCTCAAAAATGAACTTTTTTTCTTCTTCTTTAGAAATCAAAGAATAATTGTATTTTATAATCAAACAAACAAATACATAAAATGGGTATGTTGTCTTTTGGATTAAAATAAATCCGATACCTAAAATCAATAAAAGTACACAATGTTTATACCCTTGTGCTTTACCACTATGCATGTCTTTCATTTATGCTTTTTTGAACACAACGAGATTAGCGTCAAATTGGTGGTAATATCATCCGAATCACAATTAGTTTCCAAAGTTGTGCTTACATAAACAGTATGATAAAAGCAAAAAAACCAAAAGGATAATTCAGTAAAAAAGTAAGGGAGTTTACAAACAAACCCTTGCTACAAATGCAAATGTCTTTCATTTATGCTTTTTTGAACACAACGAGATTAGCGTCAAATTGGTGGTAATATCATCCGAATGACAATTAGTTTCCAAAGTTATGCTTACATAAACAGTATGATATAAAGCAAAAAAACCAACAAGATAATTCAGTAAAAAAAGTAAGGGAGTTTACAAGCAAAACCCTTGCTACAATGCAAAGTTATTTTAGTCCTCTACACCTTTCATATGTTCCCTAGTATAATTTGGGTAAAACCTCTAGGATTTAACAGGAATTCAAAGACCCAATTACCAGAAATCGAAATTGAGATTAAAGAAATAGTACCTGAATTAAAGCGAATGAATCCCTCAATCAGAAAACAAAGCAAAATTGGAATTGAAATCTAATCCCTTTTCCCCTCTTAACACACTTTTTGCTTTCTGTTGTTAACAGGTGAGTGAAGTCGAAGCTAAAAAAAACCAGTCTGAAAATGGCTGGTCGACAGCAGAAATCAACAAGAGAAGAATTCTAACATATGGTTACATCCTTCTCTACATCTCTCTCTCCGTGGCCAAATCTTCTTCAACAAGGTAGAACTATTCTTATTAGGGTTTCATCCGATTCCCATCTTCAATAATAGATTGTTTGAATTCATATGATCCAATCCCATTTTTATAATCACATATTAGTTCTTGTTAATTGATGTAATAGTTGTTTGTTTGTATTAATTATGTTTCTTGACCATGGTCAACGTGGTTTTGACCATTAGACATTTGTGTTTGTGTATTTGATCTTGGCTTAACACTGATATCCAATGAACCAAATGGTTCTCATCTCTAAATGATATGTCCGGGGCGAGTCCTCGGCAATGCAACTGTGACCGTCATCTAGAAACTAACAAACCTTACTTTTCGGCATCCTCTTTGCATACTTTTGAAAACCCCTTTCGTTTTCGAGATCTCAATCTATTTGAAACCTTTTCGAGGACCGATTCATAGGGTAGGCTCTAGTATGTGGAGCTAACTCGACATCCAAAGGTGACGGTGAGCATATGAATATTTTGCATATCCCTAATCCTAAAGTTTCTATGTCAGAAAAGTTCACCTTTAAGTCTGAGACAACGAAGCAAAACATAGCCTTGCTTCATGATGGCCTATAACTATGTTTCTGAAAGAGGGTTATAGTTGATAACGTGGCAAATTCCGTAATCTGGAATGAAATGATCTGAGAGAATACATGAAGTAGGTCAACTTATTGTTAGAGGTAAAGATTAACCAACAGATCATCTAGTGAAGATAAAGTTTACCTTATGTCAATTGTAACGGTAGATAAGAGTTCATCGTGTTGACTAGTTGTAGTGTTTAACAAACAAAAATTCTCTGTATTATATATGTAACTTGATCACTTTGAGTGAAAGATTCATACCTATAGATCTTTCTCATGGTATCAGAGCGTTAGAATCTATAATTAGTACTCTCCAAAACTTTTTCTTTCAGTATTTGTCAAAATGGCTAATACAAACAATCACTAGCTATTATTGCATCTCCATTTGTCAACCCTCTTTCTTTGATCTCTCAACTCGCAAGCATGATATCCGTAAAGCTTTCTTCACACACTATTTATTGTGGAAGAAACAGCTTGTGCTTATTTTAGGAAGCCACAACTTACTGGTGATATGTTGATGGTAGAATTCCTCCTCCCCCAAAGATGATTGCCTCCCAAATGGTAGAGAGAACAGATCAATCCTGAGTTCCCAGAATGAGAAACTACTGATCCAATGGTGATGAGCTTCATTACAGCACACTATCTGTAGAAGTTTTTGACGAGACGACTGGAATCGCGAATCAAAAGTATTATGCGACGTGTTGCTCGAGACTTATGAAAGACTTTCAAAGCCTCGAACCTTGCAGCTACGACACGAGCTGTAAACCATTCAGTGCGGTTCAGCCTTATATTCGATTTTCTTCAAAGTTCAAAGAATATCTGATTTTCTAGTGGCAGTGGATCAATGTCCAGAGGTCTACAGGTTGCTTCATGGTATTGGTCCGGACTCCGGAGTACGATGTTTTTGCCAGAAGTATGCTCACAAGGGATCTTCTCCCTTCATATCTTCTGATTGTTCCTCACCTCTTAAGTCATGCGTTGTATCTTCAAGGGATTTCAATAGGAACAAACCGTCAGGAACCGATGTTACATTTTTCACGCAGCGCAATTGCTAATTGCTCAAATAATAACTTTCGAGGACGATCTAATCGATAGGTGAATTATTTCAATTCAATAACATGGGATGTAATCACTTTAATTCTTTCGAACTCTCCTAAATGAACAAATCTTAATCATATTTCTTTTGCATAATTGGCTTTAAACACTTGCATTCCTGGACTCCCAATGCCTGTACTAACATTATTATTGATATACACACACTAAAATTAGTAATCCCTCTTCCCAGCTTTCCCATAGAATTCTAAGTCTTTGATTCTAGCAAGCTATTCTTAGGAGGTAAAGTTACATTACCTACAAAAACCATGTTCTCAGGAATTGTTTTAAAATGAAGATTCATTTTCCTTCCCATGAGCAAAAAATCGAGGAGCTTGCTCCATGAAAATAATCTCTATGAATTTGCTATAAAAATGCTTCTTTCATCTGATTTTTATGGTCGACAAATTAATAACTGACAAAATTCAGATAAGGTTCTAGTTTGCAAACAGTGTGAAAGTCTTAGATGGTTTGATCACAAATGTTTGGACGTACCCCTTTGCAACAAATTTTTTATTCAACGGTTCTGCCGAGATGGCCATTTGGATTCTTTTGAACTGAAAATAATGGCCAACATTTAACAGTACTCTTTGAGCGGGTTCTTAGACTAAAAAGATCTCAAGTCTGAATATTTGGTTCCGAGGTAAGGCATCCCTAGAAGATTTTTGAAACCAGAAAATGTAAACAATGCAAGTTTATGGAAAAAGGAAGAATATCATCATAAGACACGTTTAACAAAGGACAATATTATACATACGATTACTGACACGGCTCTAACCGGGACCGCCTCTACAGATCCCGGAGTGCAGCGGAATAAGGGACCGTGCGGCGTACACGGACGCGCGGTCGGCGTGTACCAGCCTTCTTCACGGGCGCGGCGCGCCAGTGGCATACAACCACGGATGCTAGAGCGACATCCGGATAATCCTGGATACTCGTGAGGGGTCATCGAATATGTATTCGGTATAGGCAACAACGCTGAAGGTTCCCCCAATAATCCCTACAACGTAATCTCTCACGATGCGCGCGAGATACGGAAAGCACACCTGTCCTGTAGCGGATCAGGGTAGCTCAATATGCCGGTTTCCACATAAGGGACTCATATCTCAAGGGGCGACGAGCCTGGACTATTTATATTGTCCATCTGTAAGGGGCGGTGCGTCTCGGATAGCCCGCGGGGCATAGCGGCGCCATATGAAGCCCTTTATTGAAAACCGGCCCGCATTGCGAGGCAATGTCCCCTGGCCTTCCCTAGGCCTAGGAGAACTCATAACTATCTCTTGTAGATAGTCCATGAGCCGGGGTCCTTGATGACCAAGCATTAAAGCTCTTTTAGTCATGGGGAGGATCGGACCAAGGTTCCTCCTTAATATAGCTACTAAGTGAATAGTCAATTTCCAAAAGGAAATGTTAAAACATGAGACGAAGCGTACTGGACCTTTTCGCCCCCTTAACTGAATCCGATTGCGACGAAACTTGGCGTGGAGCTATATTAGGATATAGAGAACAAATACATTCGGACATAACTCAAAACGCTCGGGTGGATTTGGCCGGCGTTTGGTAGGTCGTCACAATTACCTTTTCGATGAGCAGTAGGTAAATCTGACACTATCGTAGAATCTGCGGACTGATGATATTTTGTGTGCGTGTGTGTTTGGGTGGGGAGGGGTTGCAGGAAGAGATGGCAAGATACACCTGTAACATAGATACCCAATCTGAGTCCAAGAATACTCATGAAAATACAGTTGTTGGTACTGATTCCAATTTGTCATGTCCCTTACCTGTTTTGAACACAAAACACACGGAGCCAAACGCACATGTAGGCAATGAAAGTAAGGCGCATGGAGAAATGTTACAGAAAAATGAGCCTATCCCCATTAATAATGGAAGAGGAACAATTTATTGGTAACAATTGGACCTAACACACCCCAGAAGATTTTAAAACATTTATCAGCAATAACAAATTAAGAGCAATTTCTAAAAGGGGGATTCTTTGGAACCCATTATGTTGGAGTGTCCTGACACACGTGTTGTGGACCTGTGGTGCATGAGTCCAAGAGGGGCTCGAGAAGGACTAGAGGTTTTCTTTTTAGCATAATAAGAAATAATATACGGATATATGCGTTCTGTCAAAAATCTGTATTTCATAAAGGATTTGAAAATACTAAGAAACTAAGACTAATCCTTTATTAAGTGCAACCGTGTAGGTGGGGAAAATCATTCTTAGAAGTAATGAAATGTGAAGCAGATAAACTGGGGTCTTGAAGGTCCTCAAGCTTATTAATGATTTAATGAAAAAAGTTGCTAACATCAGTCACGGGGTTTTAAGTACTCCAATGCAGTTTAGTTAACACTCAATTGTATTAAAATTGAAATTGGCTCAAGAAATCTCAGTCTTATTAATTCTTGCAATCAAGGCTATATAGCCTTTATTGATAGAGATCTAACAAAGCGTTCCTAATTTTCTTGAATTTCTACAAAAGAATCTTACTAAAATAAAACTTGCTAAATAAATAAATTCCTCAAACAATAAGTAAGCCAAAGAAATAGCTAAATAGGGAGAGACAACAACGGAAATGAGAGGGAAAACAAGAGCGGTTGAATTAGACGATTTTAGGTCATTTTGGGGAGCCACCCCTAAATGGCCCATCCACCCCTAAATGACCGATTTTGGGGGCATTCACGGGGTTTGGTAAGGGCACCCTTAAACGGAACTGCCCTTTTTGGGTTTTGGGTTTTGGAGTGCCAACCTCAAATGGCTCATTTTTTGGGCCATTTAGATTTGCATCAAATCACTTACACTCTAGAACAAACACAAACTGAAATCTTAAGCTACTTTGGAAAAAACTGATAAAAGATTGTGCCTTAGTCTATAGTGTTACCACAATGAAGAAGAAGAAACTTCAATCGTTGTGCTGGTTACAGCTCGAAGTACCAATGACCATCCTTCATGTCCTACACTTGTCTTCCTTACGAAAGATCCTAAAAAGTATATGAGAGGGACACGGACGTCAATGCACTACTGACGGCATTACTGGGTGTGGGACAAATTCCTACCCTATCACTATGAGGGCAGGAGCCGTCTTTGCTTGGCTCATCTCCATTCTGGAAAATAGAGTGGACCTTGCACCTTGAACAATTAAGGGATTTGCAGATATGACTAATATGCATAAGTTAAATGGAAATGGGGAATAAGATTGGAGAGTGAGAGGAGTGGGAATCAGCAACGCAAGATCCAACGAGTTCATAAATTGCAACCTGACTGGAAACTAGATATACAGAAAATGATCCTTCAAATACTGTGTAAGCTATTTGCCTGTAGTCCTAAAGTGATCATTCCGTTCCCTGGTGGTTACTTATTCTATAGGGTGGCATCTCCCAAAATAATAAAAAATAAAATAGTAGGGTTCTTTTCTTAATTCATGCAATTAATGTTTTGGCTCTGATTCCATATGTCATAGATATTCCATTCTTGACAATTCTAAGTAAAAAGATTTTGAGGCCAGAAGAAGGACGAAACTTGAACAGAGAGGGACAGCGTGTAAGAGATTGGAGAGGAAGTCTTTCTTGTTAAGGCTAGCAGAGGAAGATCCGAGAACCAGAACTAATAAGAACGGAGCGAAATCTAACTGCATTGTCGGCTCTACCCGATTTCTCTATTTATACTAGTTGCCTACTATAACTGTGAGATACACATACTGATATTGCATGTCATATGTTCCCATGACTGTGTAAGCTAAAATATCATAAATACCCCTATGCTTTACACCATGATGTTTGACTGCAATTTTCTATCACTCAATCACTTAGGACTTTGGAATTAGGATTGACAAGTTTGCAGTAGAAGGGATTTCCTAATTGGTCCGTTTATCTTCTTTAATTAGCTCAATTTCTCAAATATTTTTCATAATCTTAGGTTTCAGATCTTTCTCTATTTGACTGTATGATGTATGTATGTATGCAGTGATTATGATTTATGTGACATATTCTAGATCTTGTTTATATTCTTTAAGAAAACCCTAAAACTCCCCACATTAACTTCCATTGACCGCCCAATCTCTGGATATATACGTTCCTGGTAGGATTTAGTTTAATTTTATTTCCATCTTCACTGGATTAATCTCTCAAAATAATGAATGCAGTGGGTACTGTCGTCAAAGCAAATCAACTTTCCCTACCCTTTGGGGTTAACTTTACTTCACATGGTCTTCTCATCAGTATTATGTTTTATCCTCACAAAAGTACTGAAGGTACTGTTTTTAGTAGATATTATGCTTGAACTTCATTTTCTAATTTAATCTGTTACTCAAGTATGAGTAGATTTTGTCGAGAATCACTTTTGTTTATGGAACTCTATTTTTGGTTGTGTACCTACAGATAATGAAGGTTGAGGAGGGGATGACTATAGAAATGTGAGCATAATATTAAATCCTATTCATTTTGCATTAATTGCAATTACTGTTAATGCGATACTTTGATGGGAACTTGAAATGGCGTCGATTGAGTGCCTATTTAAGGAAAATTTCCTATAGGGGTTTAAAAATAATCCATCTTCCTATCTAATTCGATAAACCCCCATTTTTTTTGTTCTATATTTATATTGCATATTAATTTGATTAAAATAAAAGCAATGATCAAATGCATGGACGAAGTGGAAATTAAACAAACACAACTACAACCCCACAATTTGATAATGGCTTTGATTCTTCTCAAAAGCTCTACATTCACTATATATGTGACTTTACAGAACTTCTATTACCTTATTGATGGGAGAAGTTCAGCAACCTATCTTTGTGATAATTGACGCTTCTCGACTCCTGGGTCCTCTCGATGCGACCTCAAATCCCTGGACCACTCTCTTGATCCTCCCGATTTTTAGTTACGAGCAATCCTCAACCTGCAGGTTTTTCTTGTATATTATTCTAGTACAAAACAGGCCCACTGTAGTTTGGATGACCTGTAGCTACGAGCAAGTGAAGGACTTGAAGATGTTGCTGTTGTAACTTGTAATGTTTCAAATTTTGGTTGGCCCAAGCAAAAATTAAAATTCTGACCTCGGCCTCAAATAAGGTCGTATATGCAGATTGGAGGTTTCAAGCTTTATTGTGATCCTTACGTAGATTAATACTAAGCTTTGAGTCTATAGTAGCTTGGGAATAATCTTAGTGCTACCGAAAACAACTCTCTTTATGTTAGACTTGAAACACCTGATTACGTACTTCCAATATGAATTCTTACAAATGAAAAGGGAACAAGCTTGTATGGCATGTTAGTAGGATTTATGTTAGCCTTGAAATACCCGTTTACCTACATCCAATAGGAATCCTGGCAAATAAAAAAGGAACAAGCTGCCGAGATCTGTTCCTTTATATTACATTTTTGGCTACGCAAGCAGGTGTGTCCCTGTCTAGTTTAGCATAAGCAGCTCATTTTCTTGCTTTCAAACCGCTGCTGTTATATAAAAAACAAAAGCCAGCTGAATAGTTTCTTACTCATTTGATGGGTAACCTAATTGATCCATGTATGTACAGATATGCTACATCCGTTGTCCCCATTGGTGCAATGTTTGCAATGACTCTGTGGTTGGGGAACACTGCATACATGTATATATCTGTTGCATTTGCTCAAATGTTGAAAGCTATCAGTAAGTTTCAGCCTCATGAACATGTATTGAATAATTGTTTCCATATACACTTGTGAAATGTGTTGTAATGCAATCCTTGTATGCGATTTGTAGTGCCTGTAGCAGTTTTCATTCTTGGAGCAGCAGTGGGACTCGAAGTAATGAGTTGCAGGATGCTTTTTATAATGTCTGTTATAAGTTTTGGCGTTCTTGTGGCCTCTTATGGGGAAATGAACGTCAACTGGATTGGAGTGGTTTATCAAATGGGTGGTGTTGTTGGAGAAGCTTTCAGGCTCATATTCATGGAGATTTTGTGTAAAAGAAAGGGCCTCAAGTTGAATCCTGTATCTGTCATGTACTATGTCAGTCCCTGCAGGTACCTGTTGGTTTCGATTACTAAATCTAACGTATTATCAGCTCATAAAACTGTTATACTAGTTCGTTTATTTTCTCTAATAATAGAAGTCTGTTTTGTTCCCCAGTGCTTTATGCCTTTTCATACCGTGGATATTTCTCGAGAAACCGAAGATGGATGCTGCTGGATCGTGGAGCTTTCAACCTATTGTCTTGGCTCTCAACTCTCTCTGTACTTTTGCACTCAACCTGTCAGTTTTCCTTGTTATCTCACATACAAGTGCGTTAACCATCCGTGTTGCTGGTGTTGTTAAGGACTGGGTGGTCGTTTTACTATCTGCCGTTCTCTTTGCGGATACAAAGCTCACGTTTATTAATCTGCTTGGATGGAATTGGTATGTAACTGCAAAATTATGTTTCTGCTATAAATGTTTTATTTGAACTTAATTAAAACTAAGGGTAACTGCTGATATATTTCTTAAACCAGTCGTCACTTCTATTTGTTAGACTTTGAATCCCTGATTTTTTGATCTGGGCGGCATGTGTGCCTTACGTTTTCCACTATAAGCAGAACATAGTTAGAATTGCTTTCGGATATCCACCAGGTTTTTTGTTTCTTTTTGGGATCTCTTCTCCTTACGCGCTAACTGCTAGCTAACCTCTTCCCCCTTCCACACACACACTAACATACTCGCACAAATATTCTCAGCTTCTCTGTTATCGTATTTGTTGACATAGTATTTCATTTAGTAGTAAGGTTGTTTTGTGAAGCCCCCTGCGTTTTGTATTAATATGACATGGCCCTGGATTCATTATCAACTTCAGAAGAAACATGATGCATTCAGACATTCTGCTCAGATGCACGTGCATGTAGGGGTGTACCATAAAAAGGTCCCTAAAACTTTTTTGTTCGTGAAGTAAATGATGTGTATATCTCCTGAATACATTAATATATTTTTTTCTTTTGCAGCAATTGCAGGTGTAGCTGCATATAACAATCACAAGTTAAAAAAAGAGGCTTCCCGTGCTAGCTCCAATGAAAGTCAAGAAGCTCAGGGCATGCCGTTGTCCACATCTTTGACTCCAAGCAAAACAGATGCATAGAAAGATGGGCCGTGCTAGTGATTTTAAGGTATTAGAATAAACTAAGACACATTATTGCTTAGATCTTTGATGTCTTTCTGCTGTGCACTTTCTTATTTGTGGACTTTCTAGATATGCCAAAGGAACTCAAAGTGAAAAGGTGTTGTTACATATCCCTGGCGACATGATTATACAAGTCTTTCTTCTAAATTACACTGAAGACGACGAGACACAAAACTGTTTTCATTTCTCTAGGCACATATGTTTCTCCAGTCTAAAGTTAAAATAAACTCTCCCGTGTTTAGCGAGTGCGTATAATCTTTTACTGCTATTTCTGCTTTAACTAAATCTCTTTTTATGTGTTGTTTTTGTGCCAAAGCATAGTACACAGTATCTTGCTATGTTGCTGTATACTATTACACAATACCTTGTAAAATGACGATTTATTGATGATGAGGCGCAATCGGAAAAGGTGAAGTCATCTTTGTTAAATCGGGATCTTTACTTCTGAAGAAGAAATGGGTTTTTTTTAGTTCTTTTCCCCTAACATAGTTGTACCTTGATTGAAGGATTGTAATTCACAAAAACCTGCACAATGATTTTTTATAGTCATTTTTCAAAGTTAAGTGAGTGAGTTTAAAGGTTTCTCCATTTGAACTGTCATTTGTTGTGAGTTTAGTGATTTATGGAGTTGATGCTCGAGGTTGATTGCCATAGAGGAATTATCATATATATGACCACGAAGTACATCGTATAACAATTACAAGAAACTAAAGCCCCCCCCCCCCCCCCCCCCCCCCCCCCCTTTTTTTTCTTCCATGGATTATAAAGATTCAGAACACAATAACACAATCTCTCAGATTCTTTACTAGGTGTTGAATTGGCTGAGAGGCTGCTGGATACAGTGGCACATTTTGGTTCAAATTCCCCACTCTTTTACTCCACTTCTTTTTTCACTACCTTTAGAGCATCTACAACAATTAAGAGGGTGGATTGGATGAATTTTAGGGTGAATCCATCCACCCCACAACAGTTTTTAATCCACCCAGGGTGAATTAAATCCAGCGCACTTCTGAACCGTGTGCTAGATTGACGTCCCAGATGTGTCCACGTGGCCTAATCTCAGCTGTCCATGATGTAGCGCACTTCTGAACCGCGTGTACCATTCAGCCAATAGAAAAATGCCACGTTTTTTTTGGTTTAAATATATATATATATATATATAATGTAAGGGGGGAAGGATCTAATCAAAACGGCTAAGGGACTAAACGAAACGAGCTGAAGTTTTAAACTATAAAAAGTCAATTTTTAAACAGTAAAAACAAATACTATTCAGATCATACAAACTTAAACAGTCAAACAGTTACTATTTAGATCATACAAAACTAATACAAGAAAAACACTTACTATTCAGATTATTAAAAACATAAACAAGGAAAATACTTAAAAACACTTATATTCAGGTCATTAAAGAACTTTGCTGTTCTTTCAACAAATATGTAGCCAGAGGCTACCTAACTGTTTAATGCGACTGTAACAGATACCATTTTTCCTATAGGAGGAATACTAGGTAGAGCTGTTAGAGAACAACCGTTGGTTTAAACGTCCCTGGGGGGACTAACCTATGATACTTGGAATGGAACAGACGAATTCAGATGATCAACAAGCTTAATATACAGATATACTAGAACATAAAACTAAACTAAGGTTATGAGGATGCCCTTTCAGGCCCTCTCACCTATGAAGACACCCTCAGAGGTGTGTGTGCACTCTGTGAATACTTATAAACAGACTATATAAACAAACTTTAGAGCTTTATTTAGATAATAGAAGACTTACAGAGGGTAGAAGATGTACAGATAGCTTAAAGCTTACAGAAGGTGGAAGATGTACAGTGGTAGCTTACAGCTTACAAACTTAAAACTTAGAACTTGAGAACTTGAGGAAACAAGAGAGGAGAGTGAAAATAAAATCTTAAATGAAAGCGTACATAAAACTAAGTCTTCAAGCTCCTTATATAGGCGAGGTAAGTGGTCGTCGGGTCCCACATAGTGATCGTTGGGTCCCACATAGTGCTCTGCTGGTCCCACAAAGTGGTCGGTCCCACAAAATATTTGGTGGATCCCATATAGTGTTTGGTGGATCCCACATAGTGGTTGGTGGAGCCCACATAGTGGTTGCTTTTGACTTTCGGATAAAGTGATGACGGAGGTATTCTTAGTGTGTTCTGAGTGCTGAGTATACGATTCTTCGACGAAGTGTTCTGCGTTTCCCACAAGATCAGGACACTGATATTTTTTGCTGAGTGCTGGAGTACTGTTGTAATTCTGGCTGATAGGTACTGCTTGTCTTAACATACCGAGTGCTGATATACTGTTTAAAGTTGGCTTGTGGAGGGTAGTCATCTTTCATAATCAAGCCCATTCCACCATATTTGCTCAGGATGGGGAAAAGGGTTTGGAGATGTTCCAGGTGTCAATTCCTGATGGGATTGGAAATAAACAAAAAGAGGGGTTTTTGCTGAGCTAATATTTCAGCTTCTTCTTCCTGTTTGGCACTGGCCAGACTGAGGGGCACCTGTTGCTGAATAATTTTTTTTATAGAATTGGCCATTAGAGGGTCTGAATGAGGGCCATATAACATAAATAGTTACCTTCGGCATAAATCTGGTGGCGGTGTTCCAAGGCTAAAACATTTTAAAGATGGCTAGAGCATAAGCTCTGCTGGTTGGATTATCCCTATATCTGCGGGAATCAGGATACCGATTTAGTAGAGATTCTGGATAATGTGATGGAAAAGTAGGTGAATCAATATAATATTGATCCAGTGAAAACTAGGATAATAACATATTTTGTTAGGTAAATTAACCCATTCAGGAGGAATGGTATTATATCCAGATATAAAGGTTTGTTAGAAAGCAGAATAGTTTGAAGGTTAGCGATAGTATGATAGAGGAAGGGGAAAACCTTTAAGGTCTTGAAGGCAATTAACTGCCAAGATACAGAAAACCCCTTCTCAAATAGCCAAATCTTATCAGGCTGAGGATGGTTACTCCTGATTAAATATCCTGGACTTCCATAAAAGTTTATAGTTTTTAAGGAAGAACCCGAGGGGATCAGTCGAGTAAAGATGTTTACTACGAGCAGTCCAGTTGGCTAAGGTAATCAGATTTAGGAATAGCGGATAATTCGGGGTGGCGAATAGTGTCTGATTGTTTAACCAGACTTTCAGTTTTTACCAAACTGACAGGTGTCAACGGATTTGATATGTCTTTACCAGAAGCCGTTTTCTCTGGACTAGCCTTACTATTTCCCCAGTAAGATCGGTTAAGTCCAACTTAGTGTTGGATTAAATGTATGATAAGCCAGGCGATGTTGCTTAACATTTTCGGATAGAGTATTCAGTTTATTCTGAGAGATTTCCTAGTGACGGATAAAATGGGATAAAGCTACCTTGTTATGTACAGTAGATTCTTAGTAACAATTCGGTTAGTATTCGGTTGGGATCCATGCAGTAAACCTGTATGAGATTCTGTAGTAGGTAGATTTTCTACCCTAGTTCTGATAGAGCTGGTACGTAATTGAAGAACTCTGTTCCTGAAAAAGACTGCAAGTGATTGAGATTACTGATAAAGTTAAAGTAATATTATGTCCCTGAAATTACCATTATACCTGTTGGATTAATACTATGTAAAGGCATAAGTGGTTTAGAAAAGAAGCACCTAATATAACTTGCTGTTGTAAGTTCCTGATGCAAAGAAATACAGAGGAATATTTTGGTTGTTATTACAGATATAGACATTTGAAATTTTATACTGGCTATTCATTCTAGTACCACTGGCTGAGGTAAGAGATTGAGTAGTTTTTTCAAATACTTGGTAGGGACTAAGCCTTCGTGTATACGTTTAAATCTGCCCCGCTATCTATGAGAGCAATAACCTGGATGGTTATTCTTCTTGAATAACAAGGGTAATATGAATATACCATTTGGGGATGTCATCTTATGAAGAAGATGCAATTGGGAGTCATCAGTCTGGTCAACTTGTTGACTAGTAGATGCATCTGTTCTGATAGATTGTTTTTTCATCTATATTTCTGGAGAGAGTTTTTACTCCTAACTTCAGATTTTAAGAGATTAATCTCCTGATGTAATTCTTGAATGGTAATTGGTTTAGAATTTTCAAGTCTTCGAAGAACATCCTGGAAATTGTAATAATTATTTACAGGGGGTTTAGGTGTTGTACTGGGTTCGGATTATCTAGGGCCAGTTGTTGGATACAGAGATTCAGGATTTGATTCCTAATTTTAGGATCAGTGATCTTATCAATAACTGATAAAAGGAGGCTTTGATTGGTGGTTAAGGTATTAAGTTGTAAGCCATTCATTTCCACAATAGCCTTCCAATAATCTGGAGGATTATTGCCAAAACATTCAGCACATGGTGCTGCTTCGGTTGAAGAGGAAACACTGTGATCAATGTGATTGATTGCTTCAGAGTTATCTGAAGAATATTCTTCAGATGTTGTGTTGAACAAGAGTTTACTTAGTTGAAGTTTTAATCCTTCATCTAGTTGAAGCTCTTGTAATTTCAGTTTGGTAGAACATTTGTTTGCCAAATGTCCTTTTTTACCACACTTATAGCAAGTGCGAGTTTCAGTTGGCCTGGAAGAAGTGGCATGCCTTTTCGTTTCCTGTGTCTGTGGTAATAAGGTTCCTCATGGTCCTTATACTTTCTGTGACGACTTTTTCTCGGATGGTGAGATTGTTGTTTGTTGCTTGATCGATGCTTACTAGGATAAGTAACAGGAAGGTCATAGGCAAATTGGTGGCAAAATTTACCAATATCTTTTTCCCTGTTAGATTCTATTTTTTAAGTTGATACTAGAGTTTGAGGTCATTACAGATGCTCAGACCGACCTGTGTACAGATACTAATAAGTTGACCATAGGTATGGTTATGGTAAGGTATGGAATTACCATCATACTGGTCTTTAAGTTTCTGACGAACTTTAGCAGCGAACAATGGGGGAAGGCCATCAATAAATCTGGCTTTCCAATGTTCTGCATTCGGATCAATGCGTTGCATAACCTTGCAGATATAAACATCCTTATACCACTTGAAGGTGAGAAAAGGACATCTAAGGTTTTGCAAAAGTTTTCTATTCCGTTCATGTCTCTGCGGAGAAAGTCCTACAAAATGTAAGAGAATAGTCTGGACAAGTGTGTAGACGACATCTTTAACAGGATTAGTACTAGTGCCTTCCCTTTTTACAGCTCTAAAAATTTCTATTTTTTGGTTTCTGGTGATAACATTGTCCCACCAGCCTTTAATGGCCCCTGTGAAGCCGTTGACAATAAATTTAGCACACTTTCGTCTTCATTGCCAGCAGTTTTACAGATGCATGCATGCATAAGCATTTTATGTATTATTTCATAAATTTGATATTCAGATAAACCACCAATATTCCATTCATAAATGGTACGCCCATTATAAGACATTTGGTTTTGAAGAAAATCATCTTCAAATAAAAGATCCTAGGGGGAAGGTCTTTTATAATATGTCCTTAACTGGGATGGTTCATATTCAATTTTATGAAAACTGACTTCAGCTGTTTGTATAAAATTTTTGGATTGGTCATCAGAAGTTGCTTCTGATGTAGAGGGTTGATCCAGAGTATTGACACTAAGCTTATTAATCCTTTCAATCAAAAGGTTAACAAACTCAAAATCCTGGGAATCTGAGAACTTAAAGTCTTTTACTTCACAGATAGGTTTAATATCTGCATGAAGTATGCTAGAAGATGTGCTGGTTTCATCAATGTCAATAGTACTAGGACTAGGACGTTGGATGTGATCTTCTATACGATTCAGCTGATTTCCGATAGTTTGGAGAGAAACATTAGTCCAATTATTATGTTTTACGATGAGATTAACATCAGTTTGTGGATTGGTAGGGTAGGCAAATGCATTAGCTTCCAAAGGTTTGGAGTTATTATGCCCTTTGATTAAATGGAGAAATTCAGGAGGAGGGTGGACAGATTGGATTTCTATGCCATCGGCTTTAACCCAAGTCTTGGTGAAATCCTCCATGTTATTGATAATGTATTGAGGACAAGAATACCATGTGATGAACCAGTCATAAAGAAAATGATTTTGGCTGCGTTCAATCTCGTGATAGTAAATGTCTTCAATAAGACCTAATTTTTCTTCGGTAAAATTCTGATGATACCATCTTCTGAAGCTATCATTTCTGGCAGTACTGAATTCAACCCAGATAAACTGGCGAATTAAAGAGTTAGGGCTTAAATCCATAAATATTTTTAAAGATAGAAGCTGGCTTCTGATATAGGGAAGTAGGTTGATCTACCTCGGACCTGGTACTGGTATTAGGATCATGATTGGGATCATGATAGACTCCATGAGGGATTTGTTGGTCAGAGAGTCTAATGCCCTGATGATGGGTTCAGATGTGGAATGTCTAGAAACCGAAGGTTGGGTAGACGGACATGAAACATGATAGGGAATTTCTTCCTCATTTGTTAACTGTCTACAAGACTTGCTCTTGTGAAGGGATAGTCTGATTGGATGGGAGGCAAAGGTTACCTCAACGTCTCCATCAGCGGTTTGGGTAATTTGGCTGACTTGGTTATTAAACCTAGGCCTGGGACTACGGCTTGAGGTAAGACCCATTCAGTAGGAATGTTAATTTCATTCCAATTGATAAGTCTGTTGACTGCAATATTAGTAGTCAAGCAGTTACTTTGAACTGCAATGGTTTTACCTGGTTCACTTTTCAGAATTGCCGAGGGCATAAGGTGTTCATAACCTTATAGTGAATTCTATAGATTACGGCTATAACTTCGGCTCCAGGGATATATATATATATATATATATATATATATCCCTGGAGCCGAAGTTATAGAACCGCGCGGCATCACCCTGAGTCTTAAGCTTATTCCCCTTGAATTGGTTAAGTCTTATTCTTATAAGCCTTTGCATTAGCATTAAACTTGGCATATCCAACATATCCAAGGCATTAACTTGGCATACCCAACCTTACTCCACAAGTTTCCCAACCCAACCATTTCTTCATTTAATCACTTCAAAATGTCGGGTTCTTCTAGTTCGCGACCGAGGAAAAATGTTTCCAAAACTACACATAACTTTAACGCGAAAGTAAAACGAAAGGGGAATGCCGGCATCACAAATAATTGGCCGTTACAATTGACGTCGGACGACGATCCCCCCATCGTACGATGAGTTGAACCGAGTAGATATCCTCCCGGACGACTGGTCCATATTTCTGCTGGGTCGGAGGAAATAGCGGTAAGTTTTATGTAAATTTCATGTGTTATTACGTATATTGCAATGTGTTCGATGAAATGCCCTAATGAACTTCTAACGTGTTAATGTGTTTTTTTGTCAGAACCGAGATGAATTACAGTGTAGGGGATAATTGGATAAGGTACTGAAGTGGTACCGATGGATTGCCGTGTACCCGACGTTGAAGAAGTTGGTCGACGGTATGGGTTTTGCAGACTTTTGCTCGATTAATGCAGGAAACTTGGATAACCGTCTCATTCATGCTCTCGTGGAGCGATGGTGGCCTTCCACCCATACCTTTCACTTCCATTGCGGGGAACTGGGTTTCAGACCGTTAGACTTCGTCATGCTAACGGGGATATCTTTTGGTAGGGGTCGCGAACTCTCGTACGACGAGAGGTACTCCAAGTTAGAGGAAACAGTAAAATGTTCCCGGGAATCACAAGCTCTGACATGAGGTACGGTAACATCAATCTCACCTATTTAAAAAAGTGGCAAGAGCCTTTGAATCCAAATCTCCACAATTACGACTCAGAAAAAAATAGTATCGTGTATGCAAGGGCATTTATGCCTATATGATGGGTAATCTCTTCTTCTCAAAATGGT
>JACGCM010002773.1:0-30261 GCA_014058105.1 Kingdonia uniflora
AGAGAGTGAACCTTATTTGTTGACGGGTTGCTTCTCTTCAACAACGGCCGCTGCATCTTCGTCCTCCTCCCGGTTCACTATATCCTCTGTGAAGCCTGTGATATGAGACACCGATGGCCAGGAAATATCCCCTCATCTGCACTATTCCCACCAGTACGCAAAGGGCATGTCATAGAGTGGTGCCCCAGGTTCCGCTTCAAAAAGGTCTGGCATATCAGCATCAATATCCTCCTCTCTATCCCGAACTCCGTTGAAGACCCAGCAAGGCCTCCTGGATTATTTGGCCCTCACCGCCGCTTGATCTCCTTGAACCGGTAACGTTTTCAGCCATGTTGATCAACAAACAAAACAGTAGATAAAGAGAAAGTTGCAGGACAGATGAAGAAATTCCTTCTAACCCATCCCCTTTTATATTTACAAACCCACCACAACTTTCCCACTTCCCTAACCGAATTAATGGCAACCTCAATTCCCACCTCGAAAAGTCAGCAAACATACTTTCCAGCTTCCTAGGTGTAACTATTCATCGGTACATGCATTCAAACCTCGTTCCGAGGACTCCTAGTTGAATATACCTCCAGTATCGAGCATTCGATCATCATTACCTTCGAGCATTTCATTATACATCGCGCCTATAAAATTATCGTCTAAATTCGCCTACACTATCAGTCAGAAACAGTAATGCAGGTACGCAGAAAATATTTTGTCTATTCTAAACATCCGCTCAAAACAAAAAATTACATTTCTACTACGTCCACAAAGCAAAAAATATAGTGATATACAAAGATACAAAGGTAACCTCATCAGCCATTGCTCCTACTACCAGAAGGTCCAGCTTCAGTGGCCGAGTTCTGCTCCTCGATGATCTCCTCCACATAGACAAGACTGTCGGCCAGAGCCATCAGAAAGAGATAGCACCTCTCAGCGGTCGCAAAATAGAACCTTAGCTGGTCTTACAGATAGGAATAAGAATCACCATTGAAGAACTCCTCAGGTCCTTCCTCAACCAGCTCGGGCATGTCCCAACTCAGATTATGCTGCCAAAGAACTTCATATGCAGCTCCGCCATCTTCCGCCCCACACGACGGTCACGAGCGAACCCCATCCTCTTCTGATAACGCGTGTTTGGCGTGGTATCCATTCAAATGCTTAGAATCAATACTGTAAATGGTAGAGGATACATCACCCCTATACAATAACCCAAATTTATAACCTTCACTTCATTTATTACCCTATAACCACCTACATATCTTAAAAACCCTCTTTTATTACCTACACAGAAACCAACAGTAAAACTGCTCAATTCCAAGACCAAACAGCTTTCTCAGCGAACACCTCTCCACTGGCTTTGAGACCATCACTGAGAGGGGGCAAATGTAGTAGCCTACTCGTAGCCTTCCCACAGTCAGTCAAAGCATACTCGAATGTATTAAAGCCCACTCAATCTCTAAAACAGACTCCCTAGAGATCCCCCGAAGACGAAGCTTCGACATTAGGCAAAGCTTCTTGAACAGATTAACGTGCTATAGCAGAGTCCTTCGACCTCAGTATACACGGTAGAAGCAAGTTAAGACAGACATCACCTCATCAGGTCAGACGAGGCATTGATTGGCCCGTGCAGCTACAGTGACAGGTCCAACCACCACACACCATTCAGAACATCATCAATAAATGTTGCAGTGACAGTACTGACATGACCGACGCCCATAACTCGCCGTGATTTCCTGACAGTAAATTATGTAAACCTGACCCACACTTGGTGACTCAGCTTTCTATATCTCTATAAATAAAGGTGAAGAGAAACTAAAGAGGGGCTAGAAAAATCATCTCCAACCCTTTGCATTTTACCTTCGACCACCCAGATACTCTGTACTTGAACCCTATTATTTACTCTTTAGTAATACAATCTGTCTTTAAAAATGCTCATTAGAGGTCGTAGAGAGTCACATTCGGGCCTCTACGCAAGTATTTGTATATAGTTAGATCTTACTTTAAGTCATTTGCTTGCCTCCTTTGATTGAGGATCAATTCTATGTTGTAAGAACCAACTTCACATCTGAACGAAGTTAGGTCCCTACACTTGGAACTCTTGCGACTGAGGGATTTATTGTTTTTCACGGCAACACCTCAAGAGGGTTTGATTAAATCTTGGGAGCAGTGGATTGCTATGATGTGAGAGGATTAATTATTATGGATACACCAATGGATACACCATTTCGTAAAGATAATATCATATTAGCTACTTTGAACCATGCATTCAGTAAGTATGGATCCTCCCTGAAGTGGTTACTTGGTACCTAATTAACCACATTATTTTTTACTTTTTTTTTTTTTATATCTTCAGGTGTACCTTTATCAAACAAAAAGTGAAGCAGGAAGCAGACACTTCAAAACTTGCTGAATCCAGTGTAAAATTGAATCCAGTGAAACTTAAATCCTTTGTTAATTAAAACTGAAGATCGTGACTTAGTCTAGTTATTCACACAATTATTAGAATGATAACAAGTATATAGTAGGCAAAATTGCTTTTTACTCAGGCCTTCAGGGAGCTTTTGCATTTTGGTCATAATATACCTCTCTGTCAGTCTCATATATCTTCCTATTTGTTACAGGCGCCCCTCAAGAAATTTTGGGTATTTTTGCATAGCTTTGTAAACATACAGTGTAACTCTGCTATGATACAGTTCATTTTACAAGCTTTATTGAGCTATTTGTACATGCAATCTTCGTTTTTGGTGGTTATAATTTATATGCGTTACAGAGTTTCGATCATAGCAGCACACCAAAGAGGCAGTTTGTGCATATTTTGGATTGTTAGTCCCTCCTTATGTGAGTCCTCTGTGTTGCTTATAACATATATCAAGCAGGCTCTGTTATGGCCGTGTTGTGGGCATCCGATTAGTGGGAAACATGTTATGGGCATCTGATTCGTGGACGAGGCCATGTTAATACATTTGAGGTGTATACAAGTTATGGCCATTTTTTTGTTCTTTTCTTCAAATGGAGTAAAAAAGAGAGAATGGGAGATTATTTTTGTTTTTGTGTTTTTTTTTTGGTATTTTTTTGTTGATGTTCGAAAATGCTTAAATTTCAAGCATGTTTAAATTAAACGCCCAATCATTCGACGAGTTTTGCAAATAATGGATCCGAAAAGTGCCAAATCATTGTTGTATTTTGGATATATGCCTAATTATTCGGCATGTTATGTTAAATTCGAATCATTCGCAAGTTTTGTTTTAATTTAGTTATCTTGAAAAGGCAGAATCATTTGGCATGTCTTAGCTCAAATGACAAATCATATTCAGCAAAACCATTTGAGCGCTCTACGTTCAGCACACAGCAAAAAACAACAAATCATTTGGTTAGGCGCATAACAAAAACGCCGAATTAAATGTCATATTAAATCTGTACATCAAACTCCTAATTGTCTGTGTTTGATAACAAGCTTAAATGGCATATCAAGAGGAAAGACTGTTATTTATTGATAACAAGCTTATATTAAACTATGTAGGTGTTTTTAAGACTATGCATCACCCTAATCATCTTAGGATATCCATTATTTTCATGGGCGGTAGTTTTAGCGCCGAAGGTGCGTTAATGGACTATTTGCAGTGCCAAAGGCGCGTTGACGCTATTGTCGTGGCAGGCTACGGGTAGTACTAGTATATATATATCATAAATATATGATGTCTACAATCTTTCTCATTTTCAGATGTTTTAGAATCATATGCAGGAACTCAAAATATAGCTACTTCTTTCATTGCCAATTTTTTTTGAGATGGAAAAATCAGGTTAAACAGCCTAAAAGAAAATATTTTTTTTAATTAAAAAACCTAATCGCCACGGATTAAATAGTGGTGAACAAGATGCTTTTATCATAAAAAAGACCCACGATAAAAACTGGGGCAATTGATAAACCTTTCGCCACGGTAAAAATTGTGGTAAAGCTTTAACCACCCCATCTACGGCCGCGACAGGTGCCACGGTTAAATCATGGAAAAAAGCCTTTTACCACAGATTTTTTCGTAGCTAATACCCTTATTCTTGTAGTGACCATAATATATATTTGAATTATTCCACCCTGAAGAATTCCCTTGATGATGTGACTGGTAATAAAGATAAGATAAAGGTTTTTGTTGAAACACATTAACTTAATCCTTCCTGGTATCCCTAATTTGGTGAATCAAAGGGCAATCATGAGTATAGTGTCCAATATCGTCAAGCACAGCACAAGCAATCGGTATGTAAATGGGTATTTTAGCGAATATTTTGTCTTTCCCTAAATTTAAAGTTTATCTTACGCTGGTTGTTGTCAACGTGGCTTCTAAATTAGATTTAGATACAAACTAAATGCATTACCCCCATTTTCTTACAAATTAGTGTCTCTCATGGTTCCCCAGGCTTACAATTTTTCAGCCATCTCTTCTAAGAAGTTCAAGCCCTATACATCATCTTTATCAGTAAATTTCCTTAAACAAAGGATTCCACAGTTCTCTTGTTTCGATATCTAATCAATCATAAGGATTTCTATTTAGGACCCATGAGTCGATGCCGTGATGAAGGCATTGTAGGATCAGTCCCTTATATCTCTCAAGATAATTATTTAAGCTCTCTCCATGAAGTTGGGTAATCCTAAGAGTGACCCTACGGAGGGCCTCAAGTTTTTCAAGGGAGAAAAACTTATAGTAAAAGGCTTCTATAAGCATCTCAAAGTTCGTGATTTATTTTAGCCATAGAGCTTGAGGTCAGCTCTTATCTTTCCTTATTAAAGAAAAGAGAAATAATACAAGTTTCATGGCCTCCATTTTTGTTCTCATTCCTGTACTTTTGGAGTAATATTAAGTTGTCAAATCCCTAAGTACGAATATTAAGGCACGATTTGTCATTTTTGGGAAGATATAATCCTTAAGTAGGATTCGCACAGATCCATGACCACTCTCATTATCATTAGCATCTCTCATCTCAAATGATAGGGTAGAACACTAAACGGAGTGAATGAGAAAATTAGACTCGGATTGAGTCTCAATGGAGAGAAGGGGAATTTAAAGGTTTCTAACTTACCCTTAACCAGGTGGAGTTACCAATGGGTAAGGTTTATACAATCTCTTGTATCAATGGAGATTAAATTCTTCTATTGGGTATACTTGCCTACCTCGAAGTGGATTGAATATTTATCAATCAGATTCTCGAAGCCTCACAAGACGACACATAGGCACTCAAAGCCATTATTTTATACACTAATAAATGTGAACACTATGATGATTACACAAGAATGAGGTGCACAAGAAGAAACACAACAACCTTTTTAGATGGGACTTAATTAAGGTCAAGTTGTGAACCCGATTTAGGGTTCGGTTGCTCCTATTCTTGATAATAGATCGGTTCGCACGTTGAGTTGTATATACTCGTTTTAGCAATAACTCATCTGTAGTTCTAATTACCTAGAAGCACTTGTGCTGGAAGGTGGGGTGAACCGCTTATAATTACCTTTCTACACTAGTTATACCAGGAAATGTACTTCCTCTAGACAAACGTTGCCACTATCAGGAGTCTTAATGATCGTGTTCCTAATGCTTCTTGTCTGAGCTCTATATGCCTTTTTGTTTATATATGTATTGTATGGCTTAATCTTGGTTTCCTATAAAGCCAATGTCCTGTTCCAAAAATATTAATCCCGTTCTTTGTTTGCCCTTTTACTAATGCTGAATTTTAAATTATGCAAGCATCAATCACATAAAAAAATATTTTCACTTCGTAGGAGGGTGCGGTGGAAGAGTGTACCTTCAAGGAAGCCTTTTTAGCGGCTCATTATTTCCTAGGTAAAACTGTTGAGATGGTGCGCCGGGCTCTTTAACTCAGGTAGGCATAGTAGAGAGGTTCTTCCTGGATATGGGTTCAAATATAGCCCCTGTAGAAAAAAGTATAATTTTATCCTCTCTTTAATTACACACTCTTCGCTCAAGAGTATAATATATTGCCTCACTACAAGTCACTCAATAGAGGAGAGAAAATAAAATAAAATGCTACTTTAGTTTGTGTATTTTTTAAAACTTTTCAATCTCCTTACAAGAAAATTGAATAATGTAACTCATCAACACTTCACGATTAATCTATGCCCTAATAATATCAATTTCTTGTGAAATGAAAGTAATTGGCCAATCTTTACAACTTTGATGTTGGATGATGCAATATGATGTCAGCTTCTCTAACATATGGTGATGGTTTTTGTGTGCCACAACTCAACAACTTTTATGCTCATCTTTTCTTACCCATAGAGACTTGAATGTTTGAGGGGTAAAATATTTTAATTACTCTTTTGAAATTGTCCACTATAATTACTTATTTGTAACTGCCTCCTTGTGTTATGAAACTCACCAAACCCAAGCCTTACCACAATAAGCTTTGACTTTAAGCCAAGTCAGTAAGTACACCTGAGCCAAAAGAAAATGACTATGAAAAATCTCAAGAAGGTATTTTCTTTGATTGTCTTCTACTAACTCTAATGAACTTGTCCCTACAGTTTGAGTTGAAGAATAGGTATAGGCTTTGGTAATAGATGCAACAACTTTGACACAAACCAAAACAGGTTGTGGTATTCATTTTCTCTTCTTTGTTAACACAAAGGAAACAAAATAAAATAAACAATTGCAATTGTGAACTAATTTTTCAAAGAAATCAAAATCAAAATAAAATCAAAAGCAATAGATCTAAGAAAACATAATCAAAATTCTTTTCTAATTACCGAACGAAACCGACAACGACACTATTTTTTATTATAATAAAAAATCTGGTGTTTAGTAAGGGTAGAAATCGAATGTTGTTCATTTCCAAACGGGACTAGAAATTGGTTTTGGCTTGTGTTTTAGTAATCTAATGTTGTAAAACAACAAAAATGAAATATTTGGTTTTAATCAAAAATAAAGGTCTAGAGGCTGCGGATTTTACCACCATTTACATACAATATCATCATAGTTTCGTACATTAATTTCTCCAATTAATTAAAATAACAAACTTTGACCTTTTGTCAATACAATCCCATGATTGATTATAACTCAAGTATAATATATCATATGAACTAAGTATGTGCTGAAAGTACATTCCATGAAAGCAATATTAACTATGAAATATTAATTACTATCTTATCTTAGAAAAATAATATTAATACAATTTTACTAGGTTATTTAAGAATCACAAAACTCTTCATTTATCTCTACTTAAAGAGATCATAGGATGATAATGGATCTTTCCAACAATATAGTTTTGGGATTTGTGATAATATGCTCAAATCGGGTTGGAGAAAACTATATTATACTACATGATATTAAACGTTAATGGCTACTACATCCTCATCCCTAGTGAGGATTTAGCCGGCCATTGTAACAATCATGCAATCTAATAATATGATGTAAACCAGGGCCGGCGCTAAAGCGGTTTCTTTAGGCCTCACTTTGCCGCGAGGGCATCAAAATCGATTTCCCTTTTCTCTTTAATACTCTCTGTATACCTAATTTTTAGTACTTAATTGTAAGATTCTTGAAAACCTTGAGATTTCAAGATTCTAAAGATACTTAAATATCTTAGTTAGTTAAATAGTAGATATCTCGCGATTCATGGACTCTGATCTCTTTCAAACACCTCATAAATTAATTTGTCCCTTTTAATTAGTCTCTAAATCCCAATAGCCAAGGTTGCAAGTTTAAGATAACACAAGACTATATATGACCTAAACAAGGACATCGAGCGCTCGTCGGACTCTGAGTTCCAATGGTAAATAGTTCCAATTCTTATAAGTTGTAGTTAGCAAATCTCTCTTTCGAGGATTGTCGCATATAAAAGTGAAATGGATGTGGTATGTTTATTTGTAATGAGCTTTTAGTGATTCGATGAAGCATATGGTCAGAGTACAAAATTATTCTTTAAATATCCAATCACAAGGGAAAATTAAATTTATATTTGGTTCATTTGCAAATTTATGCCCAAAAAATGCTTTACAGATTCAATTTTATTTTAATAGATGGACCTCTTTTTGGGTTTTCTTTGGGCTTCCAAACTCTTAGCACCGGCCCTGATGAGAACGAGAAAGACATAATTAAGAGCAAAAAAGATAAATTTTATTACTACAAGAATAAGACTTATAAAATATTCCAAGTGCAACAGCTTTGCACCAACTTCTCCAATAATGCTTTCTTACTCTCTATTATAAATAATACTCTCAAAATTGAATCCTTTTATGAGCTCACCACCTTTCCTTTTATAGATTAAGGAAAGGCTATTTACATTTAATATGAGATTGTAGCCTATGTCATGAATGTACATAAAAGTGCAACCTCCAAGAGTTATCCTCTAAAATGTAATTTCCCCGTGTGGGACCCATGTCTTTGAAAACTCAACATCATTCTCCAGCAGTTAATTTTTTGAGCTATAAATCCAGTATTTGTACATATTCAGTAAATGAGCTCCATGTAACCTGAAAGGCAAAATTAGTTTTATAAGTCATGTTTAATAATAAAATCAAGGATAATAAACATTAAGTCGTTGGGGAAAAGTGGTCATTTTACATGGCCATCAACACCTGAAGAAGCATGGAGGCGAAGGAAACCTAGCATTGACCACTTGCAAATTTTTGGGTGCATTGCCCATGTACACATTCCAGATGAAAGTAGATAAAGCTTGACGATAAGGGAGTCAAATGTATCTTTCTTGGTTCTAGTCAAAGCTCGAAAATATACAAGCTATATAACCCGGCCACGAAGAAGATTGTGATTAGTCAAGATGTTGCTTTCAATGTTTCAAATGCTTGGAGATGGATGATCAATGATAAAGGGAAGGTTATTCCAATAGTTCTTAATAGTAATGATTTAGCGAGCATACATTCACCAGGAGCATCTATCCCTCCCTTAAGCGCTCAAAACAACATACAAGATAGCCCTCAAGGCAACCCTTAGATCAGCCCCTAAAGAAACTCTTCCTCAAACATATCCAGTCCACAAAATAGCTCTTAAAATAGATCCCCCTTGAGCATGTTGAATTCGCAAACCATGTCCTCAAACAATCGCGATCTGAACCAAACATTGAAAGACCTTAATAGAACCATAAGGAGACTAGCATATTTGGAGGACGACAATTTAAGCATGGAGGAAACTAATGAGCCATTGATATGCTTTGCCTTATTTGTAGGAGCTTATCCAATCAATTTTAAAGATGCAGTACATGAACCTAAATGGCAGGAGGTCATGAAAGGGGAGTTGAAGGTTATTGAGAAGAATAATACATGGGTATTAATTGACCTACTGAAGGGCAATAAATTGACTGGGGTCAAGTGGGTAAAGCTAAACACAAATGGTGAAGTCGATAAGTATAAAGTGTGGTTGGTGGCAAAAGGTTTTATAAAAAGCAAGTCATCGATTACGAGGAAGTCTTTGCTCTGGTTTCCCGGCACGACACAATAAGAATGATTCTCATATTATTTGTGCAAAAATCGTAGCCTATTTTCCAGTTGGATGTCAAATTAGCGTTCCTACATGAGGATCTGCTAGAGACCGTGAATGTTGAACAACCTCCTGGATATGAGAAGAAGGAGATGAATAGAAGGTGTACCGGCTGCGAAAGGCATTATGCGGGCTAAAACAAGCTCCATGAACATGGTACAGTCGCATTGAGGCACATTTCTTCAAGGAAAGTCTCCAAAAGTGCTCGTATGAGCCGACATTGTTCATCAAGAATTGGTCTGATGGTAAGATTCTTATGGTGTGTTTATATGTAGATGATTTAATCTACACAGGAAATGATTTAGCGATGTTTGAAGCGTTTAAGAGGTCAATGATGTCAAAGTTTGAAATGCCCGATCTTGGGAAGATGTACTATTTCCTTGGTATCGAAGTACACCAATCCGAAGCTTGTATTTTCATCTCATAAAAAAAATGTCAAGGAGATCTTGGAGAGGTACAAAATAAAGGATTGTAATTCAGTTCGTATACCAATTGAAGTTGGCTTAAACCTCATTAAAGATTCGGAATGGGCAAAGGTAGATAGTACTATGTACAAGAAAATTGTTAGAAGCTTGATGTATTTAACTACGACAAGGCCTGATATCATGCACGTGTCAGCCTTATTATTCGGTATATAGAAACTGATACTTCGTTGCTTAAAAGGTAAGCTAAATCTTGGAGTTTTCTACATGAAGGGAGAACACTCAAATTTAATCAGGTTTACCGATAGTGATTTTGCACGAGATGCCGAAAACAGAAAAAACACTTCGAGTTACACATTTATTTTAGGATCATGTGTGATTTTATGGTCACAAAGAAGCAACCAATTGTCACATTGTCAACCACGGAAGACGAATATATTGCTACTGCGTCTTGCACTTGTCAAGTAAAATGGTTAAGGAGAGTGCTTGGTGAAGTACAATTTCACCAAGGTGGTGGCACTCGCTTATACTTTGACAATAGTTCAACGATCAATCTTTCGAAAAATCCAGTTTATCATGGCGATGCAAGCACATAGATGTGCGATATCACTTCTAACGTGACCTTGTTAAGGATGACATAATTAATCTTCTAATTTTCAAGCATGAAGACCAGGTGGCTGATATTTTCACAAAGCCCCTTAAGATTGAGGCCTTTGAGCATCCCCGCGTACTACTCGGTGTTTACTCTTCTAAGAGGGGATGTCCTGGTACAATTTCATCATAAAATAGTATTACTAACATCTAGTTTAAGGGAGGCTGCTAAAGTTAATCATCACATACATCAATTGGTTAAGCGAAACTAGTCTTTAGGAGAATAAGTTAGTTGATTAGGTTATGGTTTAGTGGCAGTTGTGTGTCTCAGTTGTAGAGTTTAGTGCCTCCTCTTTAGTCGCTTAGTTTCCTCTTGTATACCTATCTAATGGCCTAGTTTTTTCATTGTACAATCATCAGTTGATCGAATAATAAGCTTTATCCTTTCTTTCCTAAGTGTTTTCTATATATACTACGAAATGTTGAAACAGCTAGTAGTTACAAATAACACCAATATAAAAACAACCTATAGTCTTACAGAAATAAAACTTCGAATAATTGTCCGTAAACAGAAATTTGTGTTATTAGCTATACAACCGAACTCCATTTTTAGGCCAACCATTAATCATACAAATTACTGAAGTTAAGAGATAACCTAAGATATTAACGGTTTCTCTTTTGCTGAATCCCTAATTAGCAAATGTCATCTCTATATTTATTAGAACATGGGTATTAAACATTAAGTAGAATTGGCCAAATGATCATTTAGATAGAAATCATTTTTTTTATGTACTTTTAGAGCTTAAATATCACTAACTCCCCTTTAAATCAAAGCAAAATATGTAGGTAAAAAGAAAGTCATTCACAAATCCTTAAAGAAGGGTATGTTGTAATATACTATGAATTTATAATTGAATGGCAACTAATTTTTTTGCATAGTTGCAAGGAGAATGACTATAATGAGAATCTAAAATTGTCCCTCCAGGGATAGACATTTTAGACTCAAAGGGTGGGAAACTAAAAAGGTTAATCGTGCTTTAAGTGAGGAGCATCTGAAGCTTACAAAAGAAGGGGAATGTCATAATGATCGTGCAATTAACATGAAAGAAATGGAACATATAGTTGACCCTCTTCTCCTTCATTAAAACATCAGGAAAATGCCCAAGCAAAGAGTTAAAAAACTGAAAAACCAAATCCAAAGTTGTTTGGGTACAGAAACTGTGTGCATAATAAATATATCATGTTACAAACCCATGGGTAATTTTAATTATCAAGATAGATATAACAAATCTCAACAAGCAGGCATTTAGCAGACTGATCCAGGAGGATCTAGGGGAATTTGGGATTTAGCCAAAGTCGTTTGAATGTGGTTGAGAATCGTTTGAACGACAAAATTCAATATCTCTGGAATTGGCCCAAGAACCCAAAGTCGCTTGAACGACTTAAGTTTGTCCCACTGAAAATTTGGTCGAGAGCCATATTTTATTCGAACGAGTTAAAATTTCGTTCATACGATTAGGCAAGTTTCTAAGGTTTTAGACCAATTAGTCGTAAAGTCGTTCGAACGACTCCCTAGTTCGTTCGAACAACTTTGGTGGTGTTTATGATTTTCAGGCGTTGTTTTGCCTCGAGATTCTCTCTTTTATGATTTTTGAGTTCCCTAGTATATAAAAGAAACTTAGGTTATTTTCATGGGTTATGTTAGATCTGAAAAAAGTTCTGAGGGAAGCCTAGGGTTTGAGAGATTCTTATTGTAATTACTTCATTTTAGTAATCGAATTATCTATTTTTCCAAAACCAATTGGGGTTCTTCGTGTTTTTCTACTAACTAGAGTTTCTCAATCGTATTGTGGATTATAGACAAGGTTCAAGTGTCATTGATAAAACATATAACATTGTTTTAATACATATTGATACATCACAAGAAAAATGTCAACAATAACACCACATATAGCTTAAAGTATTTGGAGAGGGGCAGTAGAATGAAAAAAACAATGACGTTAAAGCCCAAAAATTAAAAAGGTCACTGAGATAGTGCCTTTTATGTTGTTAGCTGAATCAAATAACTGGAAAAGCAAAACTACTACACAATGTTACACAACCCATAATCTGCCTACATGCTAGGTAATGTATGATCACCTCATCCTGAATGTCATATGCTCATCTATTAACAATACCCTTCCCAAATTTCCCCTTCAATTTAGGCTAAGCTCGAGTCCCATATCTATCCAAGAGTTAGATGTTGTTGTCAAAATTTTTCTCCATCGAGCCCTCAACATAGCATTATGAAACCTTCGAGTACAATTGCATATTGAATCAATGATTAAATATAGCTAAAACCAGCGCCCAATTTATTTAGCAGTAATCTAATGCTAATACCAGGAGATTGATCGAGATTGCAGAAAGAAGTAGAGAAATTACAGTTTTTAAAACAGAGGGGCATTTGCGTTAGATTTGGTAAACTGTGGCGGACGTAGTTGACATCAGCAACTCCTTTTCGCCTCCAATATCCATCCAAAAGAAGACTTCCTCCTCACGTTGTTGTCAGTCTTGATAAATAAAATATGATCGATCATCGAAGTACATGTACAGTGTCATTGGAAAACAAATTCTAAAATGACATATTTTTCTTGATGAATTAAACTGGTAGAAATAAAAAGTATTTTTCTGACCAAGTTTGGGCGGCACTTATGGAAAGGACATCAGTCATGCTTTGACTGGGGTTCTAAGTAGCGGCAGGCGCCTAGTTTTAGGCTACTTGCATGTTTGTTTTTGTATGCACCCGAAGCAATCTCCTAATACGATTGCAAAATGCAACATTGTCATCCGTTAAGTGTGAACATATGGGAAATGGCAAACTATACTCACAATTGGCAAACTAGACTCATGGAACTCTATGATCTCTGAAAGTAATAACAGATTCAAGCTGGTGTTTGTTTTGCTTCTTTTAAGTGCTGAAAAAATTAATTCAACAGTTGAAGCAAGCAAAGAAAATTTTCAGCAAAAAAATTCAGCAGTTGGGAACTTTAAAACAAACACAAAATTTCATTTTTCAAATACATTTCATAAAGGTGTCCGTGTCTTGGATTGTAAAGTGGAGTGTATGAATTCAACAGAACCATAAGCTTATTGGGCTAGATTACTATTTGATCAAATGCCTGAACGAGATATTACTTCTTAGAATATTTACTAATGAGAGTCTGCACGTCAACTTTTTGAATGGAGTTATATGGGAGTTTATATCAGTGAAGTAGATATGGGTGGTTATGTGAGGAGGAAGAGATTGGATGAGGCTAGACGTTGTTTTCATAGAATGCCATAGAGAAATGCACGTCTCCAATAAGTTATAAAGCAAGTAAGAAACAGAGCTGGAGGTCATATTGATAGTAGTTGAAATCATTGGAAGGTAACCTGATACATTAGTATGATGTATAAGCAGCTCAGGCTATTGCTGTTACCGGATGAAGTTAAGAATTTGTTTCGGCCTTATTCAAAGACGAGGTGAATCTTTTCAAAACTTTTATTTTTGTTGGGTAGTTATAACAATTATAAAATCTTGTTGTTTATATCATGTTTTATTTTGATATTGATAGATCATGCCTCGTGGGTCGTCTACCCCCAAGGCCACGTACCTTATATTTTTGATTTATATGTTAGTAGTGTTTTATTTGGATAGTTCTCTTGTTAGAGTTTTAGGGGTAAACTCTTGAAACCCTAGAATTGTAATTAGAGAGATTATTTTGTGCTTCCGCAATTTAGTAATTAATAATTTGGCACCAGAGCTATGAACGATCTTAGATTTGTCTTATATGTTCAAGCAATTATTGAGATTGCAAGGTTGGAAGTGGGAGTTGTGGCGAATGAATCGAAGAAATTCGATGGAGATGGATTGGAGATGGAACACCTCGAAGAGACGACGGAAAGAGAGGTGCACTGTGTGATTGATCTAGCAAGCGGGAAAGACGAAAAAATATTGAAGAATTATCGATCAAAGTCCCACGAAGGGGTTGCGACATTTATGCAAGATATTCACTCGAGTAGCGATTCCAATCACCTGGAAGCCCAACCAAAGAAGATCAACCCCAATCAAAAACCTTTGCCTAGAATTAGAAGAACGACAATAGGGGGATTTTTTATGATACCCACAATAGATGATGAATCATCGGCAATGGAGAAAGAGAGAGGAGTCAACAAACTCAATCGCGACGATAATGATAAAACCCCCACCGACAGCGCACAATGTTAGGAAAGGCGAGAGAGGCCCCGACAACGGATAGTAAGAAAAATCTTTACCGTTAATGACAGTGCCGCCAAAGGGAGGTGAGAGAGATGTCCCCATTGAACGAAATGTATAACAGTCACTTAACAAAAGATAGACTGTTAGGATACTCAAAAAAATCAAGCTAAACAAAATGAACATGTAGTGCGAAAGACACCAATTTAAATTCCAAGAAGTTTGAGACTAGTCAATTTTGAATAAATTAGGTCTAAATCGATAGGTTCGAATTCCTTTGAATTAATGGTCTAACCTTAACCTAGTTCAAATTGATTTAATTATCTAATGTCAATAATGCAATTGGAAATTAACCACAAGACCAAACAATTTTAACTATGTAGGAAACTTTTCTCAGGAGAAAACCCTACAGGTCATTGTCGAATCACCCAACAGCTAAACAATCCACTACTGAAATCAAATTACAAGTATTCAATTACTTACAGACTAGGTAAGCACATCCTGTGGTTACCTCTCTTCTAATTGAACTCCTCACAGTTGATTCCTCATTCTTACAACGCCCTTTCATTCTTGCAGCGCCTCGCCTTGGATAACGCACCAAAGTTTCAAAGCTTGAATCGCTCAAACTTTACAAATCAATGATTAGGTTTTCTAAATTTTTTAATTGATTCAATTTGAGTTTAAATTCTCGTTGAATCGATCGTTAAAATCTCTCATCTCTCTAAATATCAAGCTCTAAAAAAAAAGTTTTGGAAGAGGTGAGTTATGAAAAAAGAAAGGATGTCTAAAATAGGAAAACAAAAAGCAGATCCTCTGTTCAAATAAAATAAATGTATTCAAATAAAAATTAGGCTGCGCCAATCTATTCAAATAAAAAGAAATTTATTCGCATAAAAAATAGCCTGATGCATTTAATTCAAATACAATAAAATATATTATAATAGAAATGTTCCCAGTTCTATTCGAATAGAAAAAGAATCTACTCGAATAGAAGTTTTGTTATCTTAAAATGACATACTTATTACCTTTTCCATACCCTGTAAAAATGCATAGGCTTGATATTCATAAACAAAAAGTTAGAAGCCCACTTACCTGTTCAGTATCAGTCCAGCTGTAGTCGCTCAAGGTGTAATCTCTGACGATGAGTAACCACAAGATAATGCTGACATCTAAACTAGACACGGAATAAAGCAAACTCCAACTATGGATGTTTCAATCTCCCTCTTTGGTTCTTTTCGTGTTAAAACAAGAACTATAAGAAATAAAAATACAACTTGATGGACTGACTCAATCACTGAACATCCATACTCAAAGCTCCACTTTCATCTTATAGAATATACTATAGAATCCCTACAAACTAAACAAGATTCATTACGTAACCGTTCAAATAATATAAGGGATCTAGAGAAAAAGAATATAACTTACCTGACTTACCTGTCAGGATCATCTCTTCCCCTTTTTGGCACAGAAGAACAAAAGGTAAATAACAGATAAAAGGAGAAACAAACCACTAAAACACCAATACCCCAAAATAATATACAAATCCCCCTCAAAATAATGGTAACCTCCTTAAAATAAAGTAAAAGGAAAATAAATATGGGGAGTATCTCTGAAATAAGTAAGCAGAAGAAGACAACACTCCCCCTAAACACAAGGCATGATAGAAAGACAATGAATCTAAAATATTCTATAAAGACCAAGACATTGCCAATGTGTTATAAAATATTCAGTAAATGAATTACTTGGTGTGTGTGTGTGCATAGTCAAAAGGATACCCCGTCGTTAACATATTACTCAGCCGCAGTTAGAATACTATATTGGAAAGTTGTTTCAACTTAGGCCTCACTTGGGTGGTCACTCAAAAATCATTGAGAATTGACTACCAAATACTCTGTGTTAAATATGAATAAGACTGTGAATAGAAAAATTCAAATTTTATCAAATAAATGGCGTATTGTAAATTGAACGATCTCACGGATAGAAAATCAATTGTCATAGATGGTGTCATGTTAACTAACATAGAATCCCTATCTTTTATCTCTACTTAACTGACTATGCTAAACTCAAGATCAAACAGGTCTTGAAAAAGTTATAATGTAGGCAAGGGAAGGGACGTGACGGATTGGGTCTTTTGCTGGCATTCTAAAACTAACAGTTACACTAACTCCCCATCTTATAAAGTACACATGGAATAAAACACTTTTTTCCATGCTTCTTCATTTTGAGCTCACCTTCTTTTACTATTTTATTTTGTGAGTAACAATTACTCATATTTCTCCTTTATTTGGAGTTCACCTCCCTTTATTATTTTCATGCAGCGAGTACAAATAGACTATGATGTACCAAAAATCATTGGAAAAATCTTCTTCTTATATCCATCTCCACCACTAAAACCACATTGGGGATACAAACTCTATTATCATATTTATCTTTCCCCAAAAAAAAATCACTTCCCCTTTTTTTTTCTTCCCCCTTTTTTTTTCACTGAAAATTCTTAGAACAAACGGAAAACTAGTAAAAGATTTGGGTAGAAAAATGAACGACATATTTTAAGGCATAAGGGGCTATAAGCGGATAAAATTTTGGATAAGCACAGACAAAGGCCATAAAGGTCTAACAATAAACGCTTATTATCATATCTTCGGTCTCACATAGTATCTTTTTTGTCTCGAATCAAGTATAGAGATGATTCTATTATACAAACTTGAACTTGAAGTTACCATCGACAATTGATTATAAAAAATGAGATCGAAAAGAAAATGCTGAATCTGGAAAAAAAATTATGCAATAATACTCGAAGCTTGTAAAAAAAGCTTGATCCTCACATAGCATTAGGTATGAAGTCTCTACAGTTATCCTCACGTGGTACTAATCACGATGAGTTTTTAGTTTAAACTAGTTGATCGCTGACTTTTGTGAATAGTAATTTTACCAAATAATTATTTTATGAATGAATATAACACAAAGCAAGTTCCAAGTCTAGAAATAAATAATCTAAGGATGAAAATGAAGCTGTTAGTTATTATAATAAGGGTCGCAATACTATTTTTATGGTTGTGAGCTCAAGTGAGTTTCGACACATATCTGCTTGTTCTACTTCAAAAGAAGCTTGGGTCATATTAGTTCGAACTCATGAAGACGATGATACAGTCAAGGAAAGTAAATTACAAATGCTTACCTCACAATTTAAGAACATTTAAATGAATGAGAATGAAGCTTTTGATGAGTTTTATGCGAAACTAAGTGACATTGTCAATACTAGTGCCGCATTAGGTGCAGCTTACTCAGATGTTCAAATTATTCGCAAAGTACTAAGATCTCTTCCTAAGTACTTTAGATCCAGACGTGATACTATAGAGGAAGCACATGATCTTTAGAAAATGAATCCAGATACATTAGCTGGTAAATTGCAAACTTCTAAACTCGAGATGAAAATAGAAAACCCTGAGAAGAACAAAAGTGTTACTTTTAAATCTTGGGGATGACTCTTATTGTTATCACAATTTATCATTATCACAATTTGGAAAAGTTGGATATGCACAATAATTTCCGTTATCAACTCCTTGGGGATGCTCTGATACCAATTAAAATTCCTGGATGCTTGAGACTAGTCGATTTCGAATAAATTAGGTCTAAATCGATAGGTTCAAATTCTTTTGAATTAATGTTCTAACCTTAACCTAATTTAAATTGGTCAAATTATCTAGTAAGAATATTCTACAAGCAAAAACTTCTATAGTGCTAATTACAGAAAAAATATAACAATATCCTACTATCCTTAAAAAATAAAGATAAGAAATCAAAACCCAATTGAGACAGGGCAAGAAATGTACCTAAACACTGGAGTATATTGATAACCCATCTCAGTTTTGATTCATTGCCTTATTTGTGACGACAAGTCATCCTTTCGCACCCAAACTGCACAAATTACCTTTGGAGGTGATATTTATGGAGCAAACCACCTACTCACATTCTCACTTTTATATTAGAAAAATTCATATATGACTTATATTTTTGTCTATTGAAAGGTCGAGCATATGGTTGATAGGGTTCAACAAATCTACAATAGATGCAAGATGTCCCTTTCGACCACATATGCTACAATAATAAATCTGAGAGTAAGAGACCCATTTGACCTGATTATGAGTAATGGATATCATGTTATGCTTGGGCACCAAAGTAGAAGTAGTTGCTTTCACAAACTTTGTGATTTGAGGATTCATGGCATTAGGAAGAGGTTTCTCATATCCTAGACCCCTTTTGTCACTATCCGTCTTTCCCATACATAACATTTTACCAAATATTCTGGGCCCCATGATAAAACTTCTCAAGTTTCTACTGAGATAGAACTACATCAAGCTTGGCATAATTAAGTTTGTCTAAAGTTGAATTCATTTTCTCCTTTGTATCATTAAATTCTTTTGTCATGAAGGCCTTGTTTCTCATTCTCAAGAACCTCTATCTCATAACTTGTACTCTCAGTTTTGTTTTGAAGTTCGCACATAAGTGTATTAACTTGGTCTTTCAAGACTTTGTTAAGTTTACTGAGTTTCATACACTTGGCGAGAGTCTGAGCATACAAGTCATCAAGATTCAGGCCTTCAAACTCATTCTGTTCTTGATCACTCTAATTTTTAGCAGAATTTTCAAGTTCAAAAATGTAATGACCCGTATTTCATTTATTCCTAATATTCACTCATATTCCATTTCTGCTCATATATTCTTATTCTTTATCTCATCAGCATATTAGATTCATTTCCTACGCGTTAAGTTCCGCATTTATTTTATGCATGTACTCTTTCATCTATTTTAT
This sequence comes from Kingdonia uniflora, assembly GCA_014058105.1. Classification (NCBI taxonomy): domain Eukaryota; kingdom Viridiplantae; phylum Streptophyta; class Magnoliopsida; order Ranunculales; family Circaeasteraceae; genus Kingdonia; species Kingdonia uniflora. The sequence goes on from JACGCM010002773.1 coordinate 19,549, forward strand.
TCATCCATTATGCATCCATTTATTCCTTTCGGTAGTTTAGTATTAGATTCCTTTTGTAGTTTTGGTGGTTCGGTGGTCATTCGGAGGAGGTGGCATTGTGTCCTTGGAACCCCTAGATGGGTTGGTGATGATGTTTAATTGTTGTGTTTGTGATTTGGTGTGGTATCGGAGAGCCGTTGGATTGGCCGGTAGGTTTCCGAGGTTTTTTCGGGCAAAAATTCCTTTTTGGCATTCCGGTGGTTTTAGGCGTTACGGTGGTGTTATGATTTGTGGGAACCCCTAGATGGGTTGGTAGTGATGTTTGTATGCTGTGTGTGTGATTTGGGGTGGTTTCGGTGAGCCGTTGGATTGGCCGGTAGGTTTCCGGAGTTTCCCGAGAAAAAGATTCCTTTTTAGGGGTTTAGGCATTTTGGTGGCCGTGAGGCTGTGGAGGTGGTGTTTGTACTTTGGAAAACCTTTGCTGGGCTTGTAATAGTGTTTGTGTGGTAGTGGTGGTGGTCTGGGGTGTTTCCGGGGTGTCCGGGGTGGTCCGTGGTGCCTCCGGGGTCATTTTTTTGGTGCAGGAGCAGTCCTGTTCGAACAGGGACCTTTCTGTTCGAATAGACCCCTTTCTATTAGAAAAAAACTCTTCTTTGTTCGAATACTCTTCACTCTGTTCGAGCAGGATTATTTCCTATTCGAACAGAGGCTCGTTTTCAGTTTTTTTTAGGTTTAAACATTCTTTTCTTAACTTTCCTTTTTTCTCTCTCTATCTCTTCTCTCCCTAACCTATTCCCATCTCCTCCATACTCTAGATCCTATCTTCCCCATCGCATCGAGGATTCTTCGCCCGCTTCGTCGCATGCTTCGCTCCTATCCTCGATAAGAAATTCCCGATTCCTTTTCTGCTCTTTTTGCTCGAATTCGGCGTAGGTCTAATTTTTAGGGTTTGGTTCTGATGTCGTTTCCTTAATTGATTGGTTTTTTGTTGTTCTCCATTGTTGGTGTTAGATTATCAGGCATTCTGTTACCGTTCTGCAGATTTTAGTTGGGTTTCCGAGTTGGTTCTTCCGCAGGACTTGGATTTCCTTCAGGCGAGTTTTATTCCAGCATTATTAAGTTTCTATACTAGTTTCTGAGTATTATTTTAGAGGTTTATATTGAACTTAGAGATGTTTTGTGATTAACTATAGTTTAACCTAGGAATTATTCTGTTAGAAGTGTTAACCTGTAGATTGGGTTTGTAATTGTTTCTGGAGTTGGTTTTTGGTTCGCATAGGATCTGAGTTAGTTACTGGTGGTTGGGTTAGCATTCTCGTGGCTTTCCCAGGAATGCCCCTTCCAGCCTTAAGAGATTATTGGGTTGGATGTAGTGACGGCTAGGTTGTTGTGTCGGCTATGCATAGTCGGTGTAACCGAGTCCCTATTCATCCTGTTTGTGTTGCCGTGTGAGCGGCAGCTGTGTTACTTTCTTGAGCACCTATTGCACTTTATAACTTATAATACATCTTTCAAAACTTATTGAGATTGGATACATGAACACTCCATTTCGGTTGACCTCCGACAGGATCCAAGGAGTCCGTGAGATTGGTTAAAGACACGGTAAGATTGGGAATGGCACTATCATACCTAGTTCAACCACTCCGGAGTGTGGAATGGTATGAGGCAGAGTCATGGAGATCCCAACTTATCCACATTGAGGTTGAAATTCCTTGAAATGTTACAGACTCTTGCTCCGCGGGTTGATACACCCAAATCTACTTTGATTAAGTGCGACCATCCTAGCTTGGTCGAGCTTAACCAAATCTTACCTGTGTATCCCTTTACTGATCTCTTTAAGAAATTAGACGTTAGCGGCTGATCAACCAACATTATAATAAGATCGCGTACACTTTTAAAAAACTGAATCATTCTGCATTAGGCGATATTTATGGGAATATCCCTGCTCATCATAACATATCATTCCATCTAGGATAAGTATGGGATTATCCTAATCATCACTTTACATCATGGCATTGCATATTATCATATCATCACATTCTCTTCTCATATTCTTTACTCTACTCTCTTCTCACATTCCTTTTATATGTTCTCCTCTCATCAACTCTATTTCCTTTCCATATCAACTCTGTATCTATTATGGTCACTTATTATATTGCTAGATTGTATTTACCTATTTTATATTACATTCATCTATACTTTAATTTTCAGTACCAGTTGTTAGTAAGTTATTTAGTTCTGTTGGATTAGTGAGCTCGTTGTTTGCCCACTCTCGCATTTTAACCATTTCAGAGGTTGATTAGCTTGGACTACCGCATGGGTAGCCAGTTTTGGGACAGATTTTGCCGCTGCAGATTTCCTTTGGTTCTGGACATCTGTAGGTGTTCTCAGCATGTTTCGCTGAGTTTTATTCGAGATGTTGTATTGCATTTTCATCTTATATGTATATATATATGTCTTTTGCTTCCGCGTTATATTGTTGTACTGTTATTTCTTTACTCTGATGATTATTGCTATATGTGAATAGCCAAACCAGAATTTGTCTATGGCTTGGCTATTTGTGAGGTAGAATCTTTGGATTCCCTGACCTGCACTGCTTAGAATCTAGTAATTGGTCAAGCTATCGATTACTGGATTTTGGGGCGTGACAAAAAATATCATAGTTATCATTATCACAATTTAGAAAAACAGAATATGCACAATTATTTCCATTATTAGCTAGTTGGGGATGACTCTTATTGTTATTATTCTCATCATCACTATCATCCCAAGTAACGTTGATATTTATAACTTTGTGATTGGCCCCAATTTCTTACTGGGACAAATATGAGCATAATGACCAAGCTTATAACACTTATAACATTTAATTTGACTTAGGTAGTGTCAAGGTTGGTCTTCCAGTTATTCACTTTATGTTGATCATGAGTTCGCGACTTATAATTCACCGATTGCCCTTGGTTTTGAAATTGGCGTTCTTTCATAAGGTTTTTAAGCTGGTGACTTATAGAGGCAATCTGTGAATCTATATCGGACCCATCATTATTATCTGAATTAGATGAGTAATCAGCTTCTATGGTACCCTTAGAAGAAGAGGAGTAAGATGAAGATTTAAATGCAATACTTTTGTTCTTCTCAGGGTTTTCCATTTTCATCTCGAGTTCAAAAGTTAGCAATTTACCAGCTAATGTATATGGTTTCATTTCTTAAGATCCTGAGCTTCCTCTATAGCATCACGTCTGGATCTAAAGCTCTTAAGAAGGGATCTTAGTACTTTGCGAACAATTTAAGCATCCGAGTAAGATGCACCTAATGCAGCACTAGTATTGACAAAATCACTTTGTCTCGCATAGAACTTATCAAAAGGTTTATTCTTATCCATTCGAATATTCTCAAATTGTGAGGTGAGCATTTGTAATTTGCTTTCCTTGATTGTATCATCACCTTCATGAGTTTGAACTAATATGTCGCAAGCTTCATTCAAATTAGAACAAGCAGATATGTGTCGAAACTCACTTGAGCTCATAACCATAAAATATCATTGCGACCCTTATTATTATAACTAGCAGCTCTCCTTTTATCCTTAGACCATTTTTCCTAGGCTTAAGGACCTCTTCAGATTTATCACCCATCATGGTAGGGTGTATCCATCCATCTTCGATAACAATCCAGACATCTTCTCTGAGTGATTATAAGAATGCAATCATTCAGACTTTCTAATAAGGATAGTCTTTGCCGCCGAAGAGAGGCGGGCAATTTATGGGACCTCCAAAATTTCCATAATTTATTAATCTCAAGCAATTGAGTAAGGATTCACGCTCAGGTTGTTAATCCTTGAAGTGTGGCCGCTCTGATACCAATTAAACAAAATATATAACAGTCACTAAATAAGGTAAACACAGAATAGATGAAAAATATATATTAGGAAATGTCAGATAAACTATTTTAAAAAGACTGACTGTTAGGATACTCAAAAAATCAAACTAAACAAAATGAACATATAGTGAGGAAGACACCAATTAAAATTCTAAGATGCTTGAGACTAGTCGATTTTGAATATATTAGGTCTAAATCGATAAGTATGAATTCCTTTGAATTAATGGTCTGACCTTAACCTAGTTCAAATCAATTCAATTATTTAATGTCAACAATACAATTAGAAATTAACCACAAGACCAATCAATTTTAACCTGTGGGAAACCTTTCACAAAAGAAAAGCCCACAAATCACTGTCGAATCACCCGACAGCTAAAAAATCTACTATTAAAATCAAATTACAAGTATTCAATTACTTACAAACTCGTTAAGCACATCCCGTAATAACTTCTCTTTTAATTGAACTCCTCGTAGCCGATTCCTCATTCTTGCAACGCCCTTCCGTTCTCTCAACGCCTCACCTCGGATAATGCACCAAAACTTTAAAGCTTGAATCGCTCAAACTTTACTAATCAATGATTAGGTTTTCTAAATTTCTTCGATTGATTCAATTAAAGTTTTACTTCTCGTTGAATCGATCGTTAAAATCTCTCATATCTCTAAATATGAAGGTCTGAAAAAATAGGTTTTGGAAGAGGTGAGTTATGAAAAAAGAAGGATGTCTTGAATAGGAAATAGAAAACATGTCTTCTGTTCGAATAGAAATAAATATATTCGAATAAAAAAAATTTATTCGAATAAAAAATGGCCTAATGTATTTTATTCGAATACAATAAAATATATCATAATAGAAATGTTCTCAGTCCTATTCGAATTAAAAATGAATCTATTCGAATAAAAGTTTTGTTATCTTAAAATGACATACTTATTACATTTTCCTTACTCTGTAAAAATATATAGGGCTTGATATTCTAGAACAAGGAGTTAGAAGCCCACTTACCTGTTCAGATTCAGTCCAGCTTTAGTCATTCAAGGTGCAATCTCTGACGGTGAGTAACCATGAGATAATGCTGATAACTAAACTAGACATAGAATGAAACAAACTCCAACTATAGATTTTCACCCATGGCCACCACGACAGCAGGAGAGGTCGTAGAAGCCGCGATAAGTGTTGGGAGATCCTCGACATTGATAGGGTCAACTGAAAGGGGGGGGGAGAGGGGTCCCTATTGTAGCTCTGATAGCGGCGACTACCATGACAGCGAGGGAGGCCGTAGCTATTGCGGAAGGTTCAGAGAGATCGCCTTTGGAGTCCGACATGTGCATACTAGTAGCGGGAAAGACGGATACGGCAGTTTGGGGGAATTTGGAGACTTTATTTGGAGCTTGTGATGATATAGAGAAAGGTATTACACTCAACATGTTACTTCACAAGCGGGCTAAGCAAGGAGCACCACGGAGGGCGTTGACATTGTGTGAAACACTAATGAAGGCGATGATGGTAACCCAGGAATTAATGAGTATTGGAAGAAATATGCACTTTTTTGTACACGAGTAGAAGCTCAGGGGAAGGGGTTAGATACCATTATAAATGGGGGTTTGACAGATAACCTCATCTCTGATAACGTAGCGGATAAACTACATCTTAACCCTGTACCTCATCCCAAAGTTGTTACGTTGAATTGGTTACAGAAAGACAAAAAATAAGGAAAATTTTTAGTATTATACCGTACGCGTATGAAGATCAAGATGGGAGAGTATGAAAAATTTATATTCTAAACTGTTATCAAGGTGGATATCTGTCAGTTACTATTGGGTATGCCTTGGCAGTGGGAAAGGAATATTATGCATATCGGGCAACTTAATGTCTATATATTTATATAGAAGGGTATTTGGCATATATGGGTAGGGGTACCATTAGAAGAGACCCCAATTTGTAATTCAAGTAGTTTCCTAACAGAGGGCATGAAGGAGAGCATGTCACAAGTAGCGGTTCTAGCACTCTTAGTCCCTAAAAAGGATGGGAATTACCATATATGTGCTGATTATCGGGTAGTTAACAAGATCATATTGAAGTACAGATTCCCCATTCTAAGATTGGAGGACATTATAGACGATCTCTATGGTGCTAAGTTTTATTCCAAACTTGACCTTAAAAATGGGTACTACTAGATTTGCATGCCACCAGGGGATGAGTAGAAGATGGCTTTTAAGACTAAAGGTGGTCTATATGAGTAGTTAGTGATGATGCCTTTTGGATTGCCTAATGTTCCGTCCATATTCATGCTATTGATGACTGAGGTCCTGCGTAACTATATTGCATAGAGGTTTGTGGTTATCTACCTCAATGATATTCTTATACACAGCCGCACCAAATAGGAGCATATTATTTATGTAAAGAGAGTTTTAGGGGCCTTACGACAATGCTGGTTATTTCTTCAGTTGAAAAAATGTTCTTTCTCATTGATTCCGTACAATTTTTGGGATATGTTATTTCGTCTGAGGGGATCAAGGTTGATGAGGAGAAGGTAGATACGATTAGGAACTGGCCAGTCCTTTCCACGACGATACAGGTCTGGAGTTTTCATGGGTTGGCTTCGTTATATAGGTGATTCATGGATGAGTTCAACAGTACTATGGCGCCAATTATGTCCCTTATGGGAAACATGCCTTACGAGTGGACACCTGAGGCTGATGAAGCATTCCAATAGATTAAGCATAAGCTTACTGCAACTCATGTCCTTGCGTTACTAGAATTTTATGGCCGGTTTTTGAGGCTACGATAGATGCAGGTAAGACTGAGATTGGTTCCAAACTTTCCTACTCTGGGAGACCAGTGGCTTACTTTAGTAAGTAGCTATGAGAGGCACAGTTAAACTATAGCACATGATATTGAGTTACTAGTAGTAGTGCGGTCTCTGAGGCATTGGCGACATTATTTGGTTCACTAGGAGTTTGTCATTCATTCTGATCATGACGCACTACGACACATGCACAACCAACAAAGGACAAAGACAGACAGGCAGGCAAAGTGGTTCAGTTATCTCCAGAGTTCTGACTTCCACATTTAGCACATCAAGGGTAAAGAAAATGAATTTGTTGATAAGATCAGTAGAACAACTCACCTCTTGGTTACACTCTGTTCGTTTGTTTTTGGGTTTTTTGAGTTACGTGCTTTACACCCTTCTGATGTATATATTGGGCCTATTTATGAGCCAGACAGTACCAGAGATCTCACAAGGATTATACTATTTGGATGGGTATTTATTTAAAGGTACAACACTTTGTATACCGAGATTTTTTATGCGAGAGCTTTTGATTGCAGAGATCCATGCTAGGGGACTTGTGAGATATTTCAGAGTGATTAAGACCACCTCATCCGGGAAAGTTACTTTTGGGATATTATACGCATGGATGTTAATTGCTTTATCAGGAAATGTTATTCTTGTACGATAGCTAAGGGAAAGAGCAAAACACGGGTCTCTACACACCTTTATTGATTCCTTCTCGCCCTTGGAGAGATATTTCGATGGACTTTGTTATAGGATTGCTGGAGACACGGGATTCAATTTTGTGTTTGTAGTTGTTGATCGGTTCTCCAAGATGACACATTTTATACTATGCACTAAGAGGGAGGTTGTAGCTCATGTGGCTCGACTGTTCTTCCGGGAGGTGGTACGTTTATATGGGGTTCCACAATTAATTACTTTTGATAAGGATCGATGGTTTATAGGGCATTTTTGCAAGACGTTATGGAGGCTACTATGCTGCAAGCTTCGCTTTTCCATAGCTTTTTACCCACTGACAGACGGATAGACGGAGGTGGTTAATCGAAGTTTGGTGATCCACTACAGTGTATTACAGGGGATAGACCTACAAAGTTGGATTTTTCCCTTTCACATGTCGAGTTTGCTTTTAATAGTTCTATCAACAGTTCGATGGGACTATCTCCTTTTCAGATCGTGAGAGGTTATTCCCCAGATATTGCGTTAAATTGAGCACTTATTCCTTAGTTAGTACCTACTTCTGACAGTGTTGCAGAGTTTGTTGGGTCCATTCAGGCAATACGCAAGGAAGTTCGACAACATTTAGCAGATGTTTACGTAAGGGTCAAGGATTGGCATAGACAGGAGGTTATATTTTCATAAGGGACCTAGTTAGGTTTTAAATTGAGAAGAGAAGACGCACAGGCGTGGTATCTAAACTTCTCTTATGTAAATTAGGACCTTAATTACCATATCATTCAGCGCTTTGACAACAATGTCTATGAACTTGACATTTCGGGAGCACGCTCTAAAGTTGTAAATGTCAAAATTCTGACATAGTTCTATGGTGATATTCCATCACACTAAGTAATACCGACACCTGGCATTGAGTTGACTGACAAGATTGATAAGATATTGGATAACCGTTTAGATGCAACAGGACATGTTAAGTTTTTTATACGTTGGGTTGGTTGTTCAGATGAGGATGATTAATAGATTTCAGGGGAGTCATTCGCATGGATAGATCCAGCATTTTACAATGATTATATGCGGCTACAAAATTTGTGGTCGAATTCTTTTTAGGAGGGGAGGGTTGATAGATCATGCCTCGTAGGTTGTCTACCCACAAGGCCACGTAGCTTCTATTTCCTCTTTCAATAGATGTTAGGAACCTTTTCATTTGTACAATTCTCTTATTAGAGATTTTAGGGTAAACTCTTGAAACCTGGAATTACAATTAGAAAGATATTTTGTGCTTTTACAACTTAGTAATTAACAGATATGCTCTTTTTTCTTTGAAATTCAAATACAAAGAATTAACACAAGGTTAAAAAAACTAGTTATTTTATGATTATGCATTCGAACTAAGGATTGTCGAAGAAATCAGGATATTGTCAAAGTTGTTCGAACGAGATCTCAATTTTTTGTGGTTTTGGACTGTCTTTGTCAAAGTCGTTCGAACGAGCTTGGATGCCGTTCAAACGAGTTGTTATGCTTCTAGGGCTGGAGACCAACTATCGCAAAGTCGTTCGAATGAGCTTGGAGTCATTCGAATGAGCTTGGCGTAAGTTTTCTCTAGATATTATTCTGAGACGTTGGGTTTGCCTCGAGATCCGTTTTACTTATATTTTAAGTTCCTACTATATAAAGGGGACTTAGGTTATTTTGTTAGCCTATCTTGTGTGAGTTTAATCTTAGAGAGGCTAGGGTTTAAAGATACTCCATTAAAAGCGTGAGAAGCTTGATAGATTAATGTAACCTATTTGATATCATAGTAAATCGTTCGTGGGGAGTGGTTTTTCATCCGTAAGGGTTTTCCACTTCCCTCCTCCAGGAAAATCTTCGTGTCCTTATATTATTCTTTGTTGTTAATTATTTGTTGGTGATTTCCGCGTATCGCTCTTATCAGTGAGGAAAGAGTCCCTACTCGATTTTTAACAATTAGTGTTAGAGCGAGTGTTAGGCTTGTGTGGTGAAGAGCGATGGCCGATCAGAAAAGTTGAAGATCACAAAATTCAATGGATCAAATTTTAGAGTGTGGAAGATGCAGATAGACGATTACCTCTATTAGAAGGATCTTGATTTACCACTGGGTGGAGTTGAGATAATGCCAACAGAATGTGATACTGCTAAGTGGGCGCGATTGGATCGCAAGGCCCTTGGAATCGCTAGGTTAGCGCTATCATCCTTCAATACATGATCTCCAAAGTTACGGCAATGAAGGGTTTGATGGGACGTTATCTGCTATGTATCGCAACCATCCAGGGAATATATGGTACACCTTTTACATTGCTTGTTTACTTTGAAGGTGAAGGATAAGGTTAGTGTGCAAGCTCACATCAGTGAGTTTAAACCATACATGATCCGCTGGTATTTGTTAAAATTACTTTTACCGTGGAGGTGAGAGCGTGGGGTCTTTTAGGGCAGATGCCTGAAAGTTGTGAAGGGTTCATTACAGCTGTGAGCAACTCATCGAGGAAGGGAGGGCATCAAATTTGACACTATAATCTCATTAATTATGAGTGAAGATAATAAACATAAAACCATCTGACCCTCTTCTAGTTTAAACGACAGTATATTGAATGTCGAGGAAAGGGGGAGGTTTACAGAAAGGGGCCAAAATTTGGAAGGGGTCGATCACAGTCAAGATAAAAGTCTAAACCATCTGATGCGTATTTGACTTGAGAAAGAAGGGTCACTTCAGGCGAGATTGCAACTCTTCTTCTTCTACGAAGATTAATAATGAAGAGAAGATACAATGAACATTATTGAGGAGATTAGCTCTAATGAGGCTCTACTACTACCGTGTGACGATGTTAAACAATCTTGGATTATGATTCGGGTATCTCTTTCCATGCAACTGCGAACGTAGGTTTTTAACTAATATGTTAAAGGTGGCTTCGGTATGGTCTTTCTTGCAGATAAGAGTCCACACAATATTACTGGAAAGGGAAATGCTAGGTTGATGTTGCCTTCAAGGGGAACATGGTATTAAAGAATGAGCGACTTGTACCTAATTGGGGCGTAACCTTATATCGGTTAGCAAATTGGCGGATGATGACGGATATGTGAGTACCTTTCGTTTAACCCTTCTGAAAGGTTACAAAGGGAGCTATGTTGGTAGCTCGAGGCTTGTGACAAGGATGTTGTACCAACGCAAAGCACAATTTCTACATTTTGTGCGGCCATTCTAGGGATTGATACAAGTACGTGGCACAAACGGCTCGGTCACATGAGTGAAAAGGGGATGAAAATAATGGTAACAAAGGGAAAGTTAGAGGGTTTTGCTGAGGTTGATCTCGGCGATTCAAGGCTAGACTTGTGGTGAAGGGATTTTAACAGAAAGAAGGCGTTGATTTTGCCGAGATCTTTGCTC
>JACGCM010000761.1:0-24371 GCA_014058105.1 Kingdonia uniflora
CCCCCCTAAAACAAATGACTAGTAGTTCATGAGATGGTGACAATGCCATTCATCGTACACGTGGCTTGATTAATTTTTAAATGAGTTAAAGAATTTTTTAAATTTTTATTACGCCGGATGTGACATTTGTACTTGCGGAGCCCAAAAACAGGTGGTTGTCTGCTGTAATATTGCAACTTTAGTAGGGGCAAATATAATTTTTTCTCTTGCCATTATCAATTTTGGAATTTATTGTTCCCTGGTCTGATTTTGTAAAAATGGTAAAAACTACTATTTATTATCATAATTTCCGAAAAAGAAATCGTATGCTTACTTTATTAAGGATGGTATATTTTACCAAAAAATAAAGAAAGGAATGGTATATTGTGAACCATGATGGGCACGTAGTCTTCACACATAATAACCTCAAAACAGTGAACCTGTGTTTGCTTGGCGGAGAAAACGACACTTTTCTGCACTTGAGTTTCACTGAGAACAGCAACACTGACTTTAAAATCTTAACGAGGGAGAGAAAAATAACAGAGGAAACGACATAACATCACTCTCTCCATGGCGATTCTTCTTACCACCCCTTCATGTCTCCTTCTTCTTCAAGTACCTCTATTGGTAATTCCAATCAACCCCTTTTCTTATTTTCCCACAAAACTATTGATTCTGGAAATCCCCCATTTGTGATCACTCATGGGTTTTCATCAAAGCTTTGATCTTTGCATAAAAATCTCATTTTGAGGAGTACCCAATTTGGTTTCTTGTTTTTGAGATAACCCAATTTGTTTCATCAAGAAATTTTAGTTCTTTAATAACTAGATTGAAACTTTGTTTGTAATAAGCCTTTTTATTTGAACTTGATTAGAGCTTTAAGGGGACACTTATTTAAGTTATTGTTAAATTGTATGATCATGTGATTGTCAAACGAGGGTGGTGGTGTATATTGTTCAATGCCATCTGGGGTTGTGACGCGGGTTGGACTAGACTTCCTTTCGATGGAAGAAGAGTTTCTGATGTTACCGCCAGCGTAAGGTATTGGCTGCATTATTGATTTGTTAGTATTCATGATATTACATTTACTGATCAGGCATTAAAATGAATATTGTGTGTATTTTATTTTGATGATCATGTAGTTGCGCTTGTATTTTCACAACTAGAAGGGGAGATCATGGGTTGTGTAATCATATGTGCGGCTACAAAAATATGTTAAGAATGAACCATGTGTCCATAAGAAGAAAAATTTATGAATTCATGAAAAGCTAATTACATGAATTCTCAAATCATAAATATACATAAAATGCTGAGAAAATAGACGTCATGTCCACCTTCTTCTGTTGTGTTGGGTCCACAAAGTAATAGGTACGGGTTTACTATATACTAATGCAACACGTTTATGAGAAGCATGGTTCGCGATTTGATGAAAAAACCAAATCAACCCATTTGAATCTGGATGCAAACCTACGCTGCCGATTATGTTCCCAGGTTTTCTCTGTCCAAACCTAGAGCTAACCCGGACTCCAGACTTTGCACGTTGATTTTCTTCATGATTCTCATTCTCCATCATAATGATTTATGATATTAACCAGTAAATTTAGTTTAAAACATTGGTTCATATACGTGCTAATAAAAAGCCCCCATTAGTCCCATGGAAGAATCAAGGTTAGTGAATTTTTATTTTTCCGTTTCTATTTTTGTATAGACATTTTGCATCTTTTATGTTCTTTAGTTGTGGTTTTATCTTCAATAATTATGAGATATTTTCTGCTCTCTGGTTCTCAAATCTATTATCTAAGTTTATCTATAAATGCAGGAACCTGTTATTTGGAGCAGTACAATCCCATTGGTTGTCCACAGGACATGATCTTTGCTTGTCGAGAGTATCTGTTGCTTCGAATTACTCGGATTCTGTTCCCCACTCATTTAGTCACATTGGAAATGGTGGCTACCATCCTCTTGAAGAATTGAAAGTCTCTAAGAGATGTAGGGATACTATGCTCACCACTGCTGAAATAGCAAGGACGGCTGTTGAGGTGGTTGTCTGATAATAGATGTATACTTTTTATCAAGTCGTTTAATTTTTCAGAGACCTCATACATTTGGTATTAGAAGCAGAAAGCTTGATTGACCGAGTTTGAAAACAACAAGTAACTTGTTAATGCTGCTGGTGTCCCACAGAGACAGCTTTATAGTTGTCTGTTTTCCTTTTCAAACTCCTAAATTAGGTGGCCCATCTTGAGTTATTTATTGATTTACACTAACCATTAATCTTCCTTTTCTAATTCACAGTTCAAACAAGAAAATTAGGATTGATTTGGATAACATTTACTTTTCTATCGCACAGTTTAAACAAAAATAAAAAATGCAGATGATTAACTTAGATCTCCAAATATACTAAGTAGCAACTACTAAACATAACTTGGAAATCTAACCCTCATTGCCAAGTAGCAATTTAACAAATCATAACTTGAATATCCAAATGTGCCAAGTAGCAAATAAGACACCGATGTTTTCATGAAAGTTTTTGGTCTTTAGGTGTGTCACAATTTAGGCTTTGCTCGCAATAATGTGCGACCCATTAGAATATGCGATGACATGCAACAAAAAGCGACAATATGCAGCACAAAACGACAATTTGCAGTGCATTTGTAACTAGACACATTTTAGAGGTTGCGATGCAATCATAGGTCGCATAAAATCGCATTTTTCGCATATGCATTCGCAAATTTTGCATTTGGCTATATTGTATATGTTTGCGTTGTTTCTTTTCTTAAATTAGTACTGGACGACTTGTTTGCTCTATTTTTAATTTGTTTCATAGTGGCACTCCGATACCCTTTGTTGAATGAAACTTGACACCCCTAGGAAATGATACCCATTCTGCAGTATAGGCAATTTGACACAATGTATATTGACTAACTAAGGCCATCTTATTTATTTTTCTTCTTAGGCCAACAACAATGCATTATTAGTATTTCCTGGGTCGATACACTGCGAGCCGCACGGACATATCTCTTGGGCTGAATTTCAATATGTGATTGATGATTATGGAGGTTTAAGTTCTATTCCTTTTCTAATGTTCATGTGTAATGTAAATTTTTAGTTGTTTAGTGCTATCATTAATATTGTTTTTTCCACCTTTCCAGACATATTTTTTGAAATCCTTGAGGATGAGAACATTTTGCGAGATCGTGGGGCAATCAATCCTGTGGTAAGTACATATCTATGTTAATATCAATTGGATTGGGAATACAATAGAGTAATAGTTGGGATGTTGTATTTTGGCTTTTTTATACTCTACTGTGGGTGAGACATAGACCTTGCATCTTTACAATTATAATAGATACATACAAACTATGTGTTTTTCTTGGATACTCTCATCCGAGTAAAACACAAAGCTTGCATATTTTCATTTGATACATATGTTATCGGTTATACTGGGTTTGAATACATAATGCCCTAATTTAGAGAAAGGGGATCAGAAAAAAGAGATAATGAGGGAAAATAAGGAAGATTTTCTTTGGGGTTGACGGAGAATGCCTCTCCTCAAGTTACTGCGTTTTATTTATTATACATTAAGAGTTCTAATTCAACTCTAACTAGGAAACCTACTAATTTCAGCAATACTAATTTTACAGCTATAATTAATAAACCTATTACCTGTAGGTCAATTGTAATCCTAACAACACTACTCCTTATCTCCTAATCCAAGATAAATGATAAACACAAACTTATGCGGAAGCAAATAAGCGAATGAAATAAAACGGAACATGAGTTATTGCTGTAAATTAAAGAAAATCAGGTCTTTACAACCTCTCTTTAGATCCAAAACTAGGGTTCTTCCCTCAAAACTCAACCTACTAAACCTACTAACCCAATGCCCCTTTTTATAGAGAAGTCCCCCACCTTCTAAAGCCTCTCCAAGATAAATTAGGAAACAAAATAAAGATAGACTAGGAAACAAATAATATAAAATATTCTAAATAAAACGGGATGCGCCAACTAGGCATGTAGGCCCCAAAGTGCGCAAAAACTATTCCTATCAACTCTATCCTTTTATGAAGAGTTCGACCACGAACTCTTTCACGAAAATCTTCAAGACATCAATCTCAAATCGGAAGAGCGCACTTATATAATCTGAAAAACGCCCACAAAATTTCCCGTAACTTGTAGAAATACCCAATAGAGGGAGTACTACATCGTTTTCAAAACTGCATTCCTTAATTGGACAAAAAGTTGAAGACACCATATACTGCACTTGTAGTTGCCAAAATTTAGGAATCTCACACTTCAAAGAACGCTGTAAAAACTCCTCCTAATGCGGATCCACAAACACTGAAACTCTTTTCTTGTCGCCGTGATCTCTTGCAACATCTTTCCCCTTTCCATCTCCTTAATTGAACTTCTTGGTGATCGAAGGCGTCAATCGGGTGAATTTCACATGTCAAAATCGCGACCTC
The DNA here is from genome assembly GCA_014058105.1 of Kingdonia uniflora. NCBI lineage: Eukaryota > Viridiplantae > Streptophyta > Magnoliopsida > Ranunculales > Circaeasteraceae > Kingdonia > Kingdonia uniflora. The sequence continues at coordinate 4,446 of JACGCM010000761.1, forward strand.
TTCGTGGGATTTTGACTGTGAAATCTTCAACGCGTTTCCATCTTCCCCACCTACGTTACTTATCAACGATTCCGGTATGATTTCCCTAATATGGAGAGGATTCTCCTCCCTAATAGGAACGTGATCCTGTTCCTCAGGATCCCCAAATTTGTCGTCGCTCCCCACATCTTCTACGTCTAATCCGTTAAAACTATTTGACGTAAATACGGCTCCCTCTTCATTGAATTGGGTCTCCAAATTTGTTGGGTTAGGAGATCCTCTACCTCGCCCAACTCTCCCCACGTTTGTTGTAAAATCTACTACGACCCTCGCATCCTGCATAAACCCTCCCACTAGAATTCCTCTTCCTCTAGATGATGTCATACTCTCCGTTACTCCCGCTCCAAATCCCCTTTGGCCATTAGTAGCGCTAGACGTGATCGCTCTCAAGATTGAATTCAAGGTGTGACTAGTTTGCTTGGATTGGGATCTAACTTCTCCCAACGAATTCTCAGTTGTAACTCTAAATTATTCCATCTTCTCCTCTAGATCACGTAACCGATCTCCTTGAGTTGGTAGTAAGAATTGGCTATGGTAGCATAAATCACTGTAGCAATGCAGAGATCAGTGTAGCAGACGCCAAAATACTGTAGCAATGCATAAATCACTGTTGTAGATGTCAAAATCACTGTAGCAGTCGGTAGGGCTGTACACGGGTCGGATCAGTCTGGGTCTGGGTTAAGGCCTGGACCAGATCCGAACCGGGAAAACCGGATCTTCCATGTTTAAACCCGAACCCGCGTCGACAAACTCCAAAACCTGACTAGAAACCGAACCAAAATTCTCGGGTCGGGCCGGGTCCACACTCGGGTTTTAGCTCTTGAAGACTTTAAAATGAGTTGTGGTTGGGTACTTCATACATGATGCAATGAGTTGTGATAATTTACTACTCGTTTTACTGCTTATCTCTAGCCGTGAAATGGACGTTCTCGGTCTGTGGTAAGCGTTATGTGATAGTCACATGCGATGTTGGTTATCTCTTGCCGAGTTCATAACTGCTTTCTACTTCGCTAATTAGTCAAGGTTCTAAAGGAAATTAAAGGAAAGGAAAGTTATATGCTGACTGTCGTGGACCGCTAATTAGTCAAGGTTATCGAGGAAGGGAAAGTCATACGCTGACTGTCTGGTCCAAGATGCCACAGTCTAACCACAATCTCATGATATTTGTGCTGTCGGCCTCATGGATTCAACATCCTCATATTAGGCATTTCCTAGGAATATAGGACTTTGTAGTAGTTTTGGATTAGCCATAGGGATGCCACACTATTTTAATTTTAGTAGTAGTGCTGTATGGGCATATTAAGATGTAATTATTGTATCATTATGATATCTGTTGTTTATGGGAGTTGTTTAGGCCTTATTACTATTATTAGCCTTAGGAATTTTTTGATAGTCTGTTTTAGACTATCTTTTTGTGGGGTAACTTAGCTTGACCTCTTGGCTGGGTTCGTCATGTTTCTGGTGAGTACTTTGATCCTCAGGTGCTTTTCTAGACCAGATCTATATACACGTATATCATATAACAACTTACATTTTGTCCGTTTCGCTTGGGAGTATTATTAGTAATGAATGAAAATTAGGTAATAGGCGCTTGGTGTTTGATGACATTACGAAGTTTCTTTCTTATTCAATTGTTCTAGTTTTTGAAAGATATTTCTTATGTGAATGAGATTGAGTAGTATTAAATACTTTACTTTTTATAAAAATCCGGAATTACTCAACAATGATCCACGACAAGGAAGTATTCTAAAGCTAGAGGTTCATTACAATTAAAGTTGTTGAAGACATTTAAGGTAGTGATCTGTCTATATCGGCGAAGCTGCTTTTCCTTAGATATCAGCTTTAGCATTGCAGAGGTTAAATCAAGCTGCTGATCACATCGTATAACTTGTGAATAGCTGTTATAGTCATAATCCAAGATATCTAAAGTGGGGTGAACTTATTATGAAAAATTAAGATGCCTTTTCGAAGTTATTATCTCACGTTTATCGATATAAAAATCAATCTGGATTGTGTCACATTACTTGGAAAAAGCGATTGTAGGATAATTATCTCTTTTCTACTAGACATGCACCTGTGAATGATTATCTCTCCTCTACTAGGCAACCTGTGCCATGATGTGATCTTTTTTTTCATTGACGAGCAATTACGCACGCGTTACTTATGGGAATAAAATTGGGGTTTAGGTATATGTTTTGTCACTTAACTTGATGACTATTTGTGGAATAAAATTGGGGTTTAGGTATAGTGTGATGAACAACATTAAAACTAGTAATCTAAGATTAGGGTTCACATTAATATAATTGTGAAATCCTTGTTGGTTACTTATCACAGTGTGAAAATCATAAATAATTTGGGGAACAAAACATATGAAGTTATGAGAAGAGAAAAATACTTTTGATGTGTTTAGAGTGTTGAAGAGGGAGGAACATTTGTTGTGTTTAGAGTTGTTGGAGAGGGAAGAAAGCTAGAGTAGTGTTTCAACCGACCAGATGATTTCAATGTGACAACCCACCTAAACTTAATCAGCTATCTAAACTCGCCTTGCTGTTCGCGTCGGTGAAATCAACGGTTACTAACTACCCAACCAATATGTTGGGTTTCTTTTTTGTTATTATAGATATACAAGTGGGCCTATGCTACCTTGCCTTTTGATGAAAAATCTATATGAATTATAATCTTTATTCAATGCTTTCAGAATGTTTTTATCGGCAAGGATATCTTATTGCATGGGAGTAATATGTCAGCTGATATTCGTATCAATGATAATATTCCTTTTGAAGATGGCGATTTTGAGGTCAGAAACATCTTGATTAATTTGAATGTGAAAATAACTTCTTTATCTGATATTTGTACTTCTGCAGTAATGATGATATTACTTAGTTTCTAAGAAGTTGTTTAAGTTACATGCACTTTCCTGGCCAAGCAGGTCGTACATATTGAACCATTAGAAGATCCACTTGACTGGGGAATGCCAGATACTTCTCGCTATGTGCATCCTGTGTATTTTGCCAAGTGTTTGACGAAGGTAGGTTTTCCCCCTATTTCTGATTCACCGCTTTCTAATTACAATATTTTAGGCTGCTATGTACGTATAAATAGTTAATTTCATTCCATGTTAAGAACATGAAGCTAGAAAAATAAAAAAAAATTTACGCTAAAGAGAGATAAAAGTTCTTGAGAAATTTAGACAACCGCAATGGTAGGTTTATCATTCTCTATATAAGCAAAAAAGATAAAAGGAAAGTAGAGTACCCCCAATAGACGAATGATATTGTGAAAAAAATGCAAAATAACAAAATAACTCTCTATGCTTCACCTCAGGCTAGAGCAAAGATGTCATCTAGGCTAGCTTGAAAATCATAGAACCAAGGAGGAAGGACCAACTGCCTTGTTTAAACATATCAGTAAGCTGTTTTGCAAAAGAAACATAGACGGGATCAACAACGCTAGACTGGACTATCTCCCCGAGAAAGTGAATATCCACCTCAATATGCTTTGTCCTCTCATGTAAGATAGAGTCAGAAGAATGCATAAAGACACCAGTTAAAGGCAAACCTAGTGTAAACTGATTATGCGGAAGCAAGATAACCACGAAGAACACTAATTACATTCAAATTGGGGAAGAAATTAGATTCTTTAAGAACCCTAATTTTAAGTTTCACTAGAACTTTTCTTAAAACACAACTAACTGTTGGATTGAAAAATAAAAGAGAACCCCTCTTTATAGAACTAAAGAGAGAGGGGTCAACTAATGTGGGAAACGACCTATCTAGGGATGTGCTACATCAAATCCTCTCTCTTCGAACCGGTCGGTGTACTCGAAAAATAAAACCGGATCCTTTTGCTGAAAATACGCCTCCGAAATCCATGAATCCTTTGAATCTGGTTTGCCTAACCAATACAACTTATACGTATGATAAACACCTCTCTTCGTCGTCTCATTTGTACTCCTCTCTAAGACAGTGTCAATACGATCTAACTCATGTTGACGCGGAAGAGGGATCGGTAAAGTAATAGGCGGAACATGATCTTCAACAAAAGGGGAAAGGAGACTCGGTAAAGTAATAGGCGGAACATGATCTCCAACAAAAGGGGAAAGGAGACTTACATTAACAACCAGAGAACGCCGCATATGCCGTAGAAGGTTAAGCTCGTAAGTGTTCTCTCCAATCCGTTGGACAATATGAAAAGGACCCGTTCGCCGAAGGGATAATTTGGAGCCCATTCCAGAACGACGCTCCTTTTCAATATACAACATGACCAAATCCCCTGGCTGAAAACTGACCTGTCGATGGTGTACATCTGCCTATGCCTTATAGGAAGCATAGGTATTTGTTAAACGTGTACGTACACTCTTATGTATGCGCTGGATCGTAATAGCAAACTCTGCAGCAAATGAAGAAACTGGGACCGTAGGAGGTATAGGTGCCAAATCTAGAACTGTATCCGGTGCACACCCCTGGACAATCATAAATGGTGACAATCCCGTCGATCGGTTAACGAAATTATTAAAAGTGAATTCTGCTTGAGTAGGAGCGAACACCCAATCCTCTGGACTATCCCCAATCGTTGCTCGTAATAGGTTACCCAAACTTCTATTAACTACCTCAGTTTGCCCATCTGTCTAAGGATGGAATGCCGTGGAAAATTGTAACTTGTACCGGAGATAACCCCACAATGACCTCCAGAAATGATCTGTGAACCGGACGTCTCTATCCGACGTAATCGAACAAGGAATACCATGTAAACAGACAATCTCCCGAAAGTACAGGTAAGCAACGTGAAATGCATCATTTGTCCGAGTGCAAGGAATGAAATGTACCATCTTGGAGAACCTATCGACTACGACAAAAACTGAATCAAAACCATCTGTTGTCATCGGTAACCCTGTCACGAAATCCATAGAGAGGTCTCGCCTTGGGGCATCTGGAATGGGCAAAGGTGTGTATAGGCCTGTGTTTTGTTGAGTTCCCTTAGCCGTCTGACAAGTATAGCATCGCTGAATGAACTGGTTGACATCACGCCGCATGCTAGGCCAAAAATATGTCTCGCATAGACGACATTGTCTTGGCCACACCAAAATGACCGCCTAATCCCCCGCTATGTATCTCAGCTACAACAAAATCTCTGACTGACGATGTATGGATACATATAGTAGAATCACGGAACAAATAACCATCTTGTATAGAGTACTCACCGCTCACCCCCTTATGCGCAAGATAATCGCTAAAGATTAGACCGAAGAACTCATCTGTAACATATAACTCGCGTAGCGTCTCCAACCCAAACACTGAATCCCAGAGAGTAACCAGAACCTCCTTGCGCCTACTCAAACTATCTGCGACAGTGTTCTCCTTCCTCTTGACGTGCTGAGTACTGAAAGTATAGTCTTGGAGAAAGTTGAACCACTTCCCCTGTCTGTTAGAAGTGACCCGCTGCTGGCTGTGCATATGCCGCAGCACATCATGATCCGTGTGGAGAACAAACTCCCTGTGTACCAAATAGTGTCTCCAATGAGTCAGTGCTCGGACAACTGCTAAAAGCACAATTTCATAGGTTGAATAACACAACTGTGAACCCGAGAGCTTCTGAGTGAAATACGCAACTGGCTTCCCCCTTTTGGAAATAACTGCCCCAATACCAGTCTTGCACGCATTTGTGTACATGGAACAACTGTGTAAAGTCTGGTAGAGCAAGAACTGGAGCTGACGTCAACCTGTCCTTGATCGTCGCAAAAGGCGTAGCTGCCTTGGGTTCCCAAACAAATGGGACATCTCTCATCTAATTAGTCAATGGTACTATGATCGTACTAAAACCCTGAATAAACCCCTTGTAGAACGTAGCTAACCCATGAAAATTTCAAACCTATGATGTTGATGTAGGAACCGGCCAATCCCTGATTGCCTAAACCTTGCCCTCATCAACCCGGATACCGTCGGCCGACACCACAACCCCAAAAACTGCACTGAATCGACCATGAAAGAACACTTCTTGAGTTGAAGAAATAGCTTGTTGCCCCTCGGGACTATGAGAATAGTGGAGATGTGTTCTAAGTGCTCCTCCTTTGTCTTACTGTAGATCAGGATATCATCGAAGTACACAACAACAAACTTGTTGATGTACTTGCGCAATGCCTCTGTTATCAACCGCATAAATGTCGACGGGGCGTTTGATAGACCGAAATGCATGACCATCCATTCAAATAGACCATCCTTTGTCTTGAATGCCGTCTTCCATTCATCACCTGCCCTATGCGAATCCGATGATACCCACTGCAGAGGTTGAGCTTGGAGAAAAATCAGGCCCCGTGTAAGCTGTCAATCATATCCTTTAGCTGAGGGATCAGGAAACGGTACTTAATCGTTATTTTGTTGATAGCCCTGCTATCGACACACTTCTGCCATCTGTCGTTCTTCTTAGGAGTCAGAAGGGCTGACATTGCACATGGAGACATGCTCTTTCTAACCAGACCTTTGTCGCATAACTCGGAGACCTGACGTTGAAACTCTACGTGTTCTACCAGTGCCATCTGGTAATGGGGTAAGTTTGGAAGTGGGGATCCCAGAACAAAATCAATAACATATTGTATATCCCGCAAAAGAGGTAGTCCATTGCCCGGAGGCTCCTCGCATACATTACTGAACTTTGCAATAATTGACTGTAAACAAAAAGGGACAAGCGTAGGGGGTGAAGAATACGTACTGACAAGGGCATAAGCTCTTCCGTGAGATCGAACATCTGACATGCTTATGTCACACACCTGCAATAAGTGTCGGAGGAGGCATCAACTTAAGAACAACTCTCCTAGTCCTCCATAGGAAGCTAAAGGTATTTGTCTCCCCATCATAAACTGGTCTTTCTGTCAAACATCCAAGGCCTCTCAAGTAGGATATGACAAATGCCCATATCAACAACAGAAGCGTGGATAGTATCCTCATAAGTGTCACCAATCGTGAATGTCAACACACTCGTCCTCGGAACGCTTTCCTTGCCTGGAGAAAGTCAAGTGAGATCAAATGGTTCCGTGCTTGGGAAAGTCTCTAACTTTAGCTTTTCTACCAGCTCCTTTGCCACAATTAAGGATTACCTCACAAAGCCTCCCCTTCGCTATGCAACATGTACGGAATATGTTGTTATGGAGCTAAGAATTTGGGTTATTTGGGTCGAATTTCAATTTTCTGTTTACTGAAGCACATAAGGTAGGCTATGAAAGGTGTTGCGGGAGTCGGGACTTTGTTCGCTGTGGCCGGTAGTCGATGTTTGGTGTTTTGGTTTTAATGTCGGTCGGGACAGCGTTGTTGGTGGCGTCGGTAACGACGCTGCCACTGTGGGGGTCGGTTGTGATGAGAGGGGTAGTTATGTGGTTTGGGAGGGAACCACCTCTGTCAGTGATGTTGTGGAAGGGAGAAGAGATTGTAGTGGGGCCACATCTTTCATAAGAATTTGGGTTTCGGGTTTTGAATTTGGCGGGCTCATGTGCTGTTGGTGAGAAGTGTTACTTAAGGTAGGTTCGGGCCTACTTGGCTGGTTTCGAGTTGGGTTCGGCTTGGCTGGTTTTGGGCCCGGCCCGTATGGATCAAAGGGACCCATGTTGGGATTGTCTCTCCCACGATTTTACTGTTCTCAACCACCTTCGAGACCTCGCCGTTCGCAACGGTTTTAGTCGTCAGGATCACAACTTCTACTCAGGCTGTTGGGGACCTCGTGGGTGGGTCGATCATGTCGTACATCGGCGGAAGTTTACTAGGATTTTTGATCGTCGTGGCCGTTAAATGCTCATGCGATTCGCGTCGATCCCTAACGCTCAGAACGCCGGAGAACTCCTCGACAGCGTGGTGTGAATGAGGTTGATTGTACCTATCTCCATCTTCGCAGGTTCGTACGATTGTCTTGAGTAGCTCGGTTTGAGCGCTCACGAGTTCCAAGAAAAACTCGTATCTCTCGTTCATCTCGTCGAATTGAAGGATCTCTGATACCACTTTAGTGTAAACTTATTACGCGGAAGCAAGATAATCACAAAGTACACTAATTACATTCAAATTGGGGAAGAAATTAGATTCTTTAAGAACCCTAATTTTAAGTTTCACTAGAACTTTTCTTAAAACACAAGTAACTGCTAGAAAATAAAAGAGATCCCCTCTTTATAGAACTAAATAGAGAGGGGCCAACTACTGTGGGAAACGACCTATCTAGGGACGTGCTACATCAAAACCAGTTATCACAATATAAAGTAGATGAACCGGTGACCCAAAACTCCAACTCAGTAAGAGGCCATTGAAGTGAAACAAACTTACACGTGCCATGAGCCATAACACGATGCTCAGTCTTTGTAGATGAATTATATACTTTTCATATTTCTTACTTTTCCAGGAAGTGAGAGTGCACCTATGAGAAGTGTATAAACTAGATGTGGAGCAACAATCAGTGAAGGGACCTGCATAGTCGATATCTGTATAGATATAACTGTATGACTGAGCATGAGCACAGTATACGACTCCATCCCAGGACAAGTTCAGATATCGCACTGATTAAGTATGAAGTCCTAGGTGATGCATAGGTTGGCGCTGACGGCGAAAGTGAGATTGGGTCTGCTTTCGTCAAGCATAACAAATGATCCCCTAGTCGCTGATAAACAGATGAGTCTGGGACAGGATCACCAGACTCGACATGGAGGGAATAGTTTTGATCCATGGGAGAAAAGGCAAGACTACAACCAAGCATATCATGTCATGAAGTAACTATAAAGTGTAATTTCGATGTGAAATTGATATGCCATGACGAGAACGTGCAATCATAGTACCAAGAAAGTATCATCAACATAAAGTTAACACAATTCTGTGGATCATCTCTGGTGATAATGATATCATTGACATAAACAAGGTCAATAGTATCTCTTGAGTCGAGCTGACGAGCATCTATGATCACAATGACAATCAATGGAACCAGAGACAATAACCGTACTAAAGTGTCGAAACCATGTTCACAGAGACTGCTTCAACATGTATAATAATTTAGAATGCGACACACATTCCTTGAATACTCTCTCTGAAGAAAAATTCCAGATGGAGGATCCATATCAATCTTCTCTGTTAAGACATTCTTGATGTCTAATTGATGAATAGGCCAAGTATGAGTTGCAGCAAAAGGACCAAGAAGCTCAAAAGTTGCTGAACTCCTTCCCTAGTGTCTGAGTGAAGCCTTTAGAGCCTAGTCCAGCTTTGTAATGATCAATAGTGCCATCTGCGTTATATTTGACTATACAACCAATTTATTTCCCGGAGGAAGAAAAGCCAACACCCACGATCTGATTTTTCTGCAAAGCACCATCTCTCCCACGATAATTGCAGTCCGATGTTGGTCTCATGAAGTTCGGTTAGTGTGCAAGGAATATTTACAAAAGAAGTGGATGCAAGATAAGCTCTGTAAGGAGAGAGACCCTAGAGAGACCCTGATACCAGAGAAACTGGGCATTAGGACGATTAATAGAACATGCCTGTTAGGCTTTCAAAGAGAAATAAGCAAATCAAACTTAGAACCAGGTAAAACAGGAACTGAATTTGAGTTGGTCGCATTAGGGAGTGGTACCCATGAGTTTGAGGAGGATGGCAGTGTAGAGATAAATAAGGGGAAGAAAATATTGTTCACTTTTAATTGATTAATTAAATTACATCATAGCCTTCTTTATATAATACATGATCATTAAACTACTTCTACTAGTACCCAGTGTGGGACTAAAGTAGTATATGCTTCAACAGGCAGAACTATAAAAGGAGATGATTGTTGTACGGGCTTCCATGGGCGACTAAGTGTAAAATCGTAACTGTGGAGGAGAAGGATCCCTTGAGAAGAATGGAGCATGACGAACTATTTGAGGCACCAACTCTAATGGAGGAGTTCGTGCAACCTGCATGTAATAACAAAAAAAAGTCTATCAAAAAAGTTACACCAATATCTATCTTCATGCTGGAGGATGATAACAGCGACATTCCCTAGACATAGTAATATATCCAAGAAATAAACAACGAATAGCTTTATCATTAATTTTGTTACGTGAAGGAGGAGGGTCTTGAATAAAACAAGTGCACCCGTAAATTGTGGTATGATGGGACAAAGGGTGTTGTCCTGGTGCAACACATGTAAGCGATCCCGACCTCCCAAAGTCGGGCTAGGTGTTATGTGTCCGGTTAATCAAATATGCAACAGGCAAGACAACCATACTCCAATAATATTTAGGAATGTGCATATTCCGTAATACACACTTAATAACATTCATAAGATGAAAATTTTGTATTTCGCCACACCATTCTGTTTCGTTGTGTAAGGATTGCTTGCTGAAGGATGCCCAGCTGATTAAGATGAGATTTAAATGCCTCCGAGATGTCTTCTCCTTTTCATCAGATCGTATAGATTTGCAATTTCGAAGCATCTTCAAAAAGTTAACAAAGATAGATAATTCCTTTGAAGGATATTTGAGCAAATATACCCAAATGTATTGAGTATTCATTAATGAAAGTTAAATAATAACTATGAACGTCAAAAGTAGTAACATGAGAAGGTCCCCAAGCATTTGGTGAAGTATTTTAAGCATAGTTACCACTCAAGAGGTGTGTATGTGTTGACAAAATTACCACTCAGGACACTGAATTTATGAGTTCGACATGCAGTCTGGAACTCAGGAACAAAGAACATAAGTGTTGAAAATTGGCATGACTTAATAAAAATGTTTAAGCATAGTTACCACTCAAGTCTAGATTCAACTTATAAATATGTTTTTGAAAAATGTTGTCAAAAGTTGTTGTCCCCGGATCCCGGCCCTTAATAAAATTCATAGTTTCTTGATTGAAAGTGAACTTTATACTTGATTGATCATCAACCCGTTATTATTTTGTTCTATGTGTAAACGAATTAGGGAATCCATTGACCATCTTTTCTTCTTTTGCTCGTTTGCTCAGAGTATTTGGATTGTTTTTGTTTTCTTAACTGAATCTGAGTTTACTTGGGTTCATATTATATATGGAAAGGAGTTTCAATCAAGTTGGATATTGAGAAATTTTTCTGGCAGTGGCAAGGTAATGGGGGGGGGGGGGGGGGGGGGGGGGGGGGGGTGGTATAGCGTGTATAGCTTCGAAAGAACTTATAAACATGTATGGGCATAATTGGGGTGGTTTCATATTGTATCCATCAACTATTCCATGAGAGGGAAAACCTTACTGAGGTCGAAGTCAGAATTTATTTCAACTATACATGGAAGAGTCCCCTTCATGGTTTATTTTGCTACCCAGTCTGGGTTCAGGAAAGACTCGCACCAGACATTTAAAAGAGACAAATATTCACAGTTTACTTCTTGCATCCATTCTAGTAGGCCATACAGGTCTTAGGGAAAGGTGCTAGGAAATGACATTATTGAATATATGATGTGATAAAAGAAGCTAGGAAAATATCACATCTATGTAGGGAAACTAACCTAGCCCGTGAGTTTACTCTCTCTCTCTCTCTCTCTCACACACACACACACACACACACACACACACACACACACACACATTTCCTGAAGAGAATAGTCATGGCATATTGGGTAAATTTAGGCGTAAAACTTCTTACATTACCTAATGCTAAATGAAATTGGACAAGAGGGATGCTATATTTTTCATATCTAGTTATATAAAGTAAGATAGTCCTTGGCAATATGAGCAGTCTGTTTTTAATCTTATGACTAATGGATTCTCTGACAACCATTTTTTTGTTACAAATATATAGGCAATAAACACAAAGTATGAGGAAACAATGGACCATCCATCAAACAGAATATCTATTTTGGGATATCTAGACCAGCTTTAGTGGACGATGAATCGTATATAAAGGACATTTCCGCATTGATAATGGTGACGGATACTCCAACTGGAAAGGTATGTATGTCTTTTTAGAGAAAGCCTATCTTTTGTGAGGATGATTTCTGTGTTGACGAGGTTAACCTCACAAGAAATTAAGTCTTAATTCATTATCTAAAGGTGTTTTTTACAAATTATTGTAAAAATTGTTGTTAAGACTTTTGTTCCTGATCCTGACCATATTTATAATGCTACGCTACTTGGCCAAGCGTCAAAGAATATTTTTTTATATACATAATACTTATGTGCACACATGTTGAAACGATTAGATGAATTAGTTACCCTTTAAGAATTTATCATGTACAGGTGAACCTCAGTTCGAAGAGGGAGACCTGTCTACATCTTTTCCCTTGATAGGTGATCCAAATCGCATTGTAAACATTTTTGTATCCCTATTCTGCTTCTTGAGAAGTTTTTCCGTTTTAATTGTGTATCCTTTCAATGACTTTTTGGCATGTTTTTACTAAAGATGGTGAAATCTTCAACCTTCATTCTGAAGATGATGGATCCAACATAAGCTCAACACTGTACAAATTGGAAATTATACAGATTGAGTTGCTTTCTGTATATGGTGTTCAGGCAAGTTGTTCCACATACTTTACTTCGTAGATCTTAGACATGAATTTACATTATATTCTAGTAACAGCAATACATTGATGATGTGTCCAACGATGCCGAAGCAAGTCCTTGCAGAACTATAATCAATGAACTCAAAAACTACTTTAAATTAGATCTCATAAACTAGAGCAATTCTTACTAACCAATTAAAAACCTAGAATAAGCTCTTTTTGTATAGGAGAAAAAGGTTATAACTCTAATAGAATCTCACTTATTAGACTCCTTGTTGAAAAGAAAATCAAACCTAAATCAAACACTAACTAAAATAAACTTGTTGAAATAAAATGAATATTTTAGAAAAGGGAGAGAGAAAATAAAGCCCACTAGGTCTTGGTTTAGGTGAGCCTGGGACGTCTCCTACTGGAAAACACCCATGACCAATCAGATTTACAAGCACCAATACCGACTGTTAGAAACTAAATGCACTTGTTAATCAAACCACCAGAGGGAGTATTTCTCCCTACAATCACTCAAAGGACTTATGATCTTCACTTGTATTTCCTTGAGTCTGTAATTGTTTTGCTTCTTCTCTCTCTAATAACTTTCCTTTGCTATTCCTCAAGTCCTAAAACCTCCCTCAAATCAATCTTTTCCGTTTCTATACTTCTTTTTCCTTCTACGAGCACATAGCTTACTTCGACTGCTCTTTATTCTATCCTTTCCTTATTTTTCATTCGTACTCATGTTTGCCACATGTATACATATTCTGGTATCATAGACGCCCATCGATTGTAGGTCCTTAGGGAAGAGTTAGTCATGAAGTAATTATCCTCTCCTTTCTCGTAATTTGCATCTCTTCAATCTGGTAGGTAGTGTCTTTGGTTCTGATAAAGACAATATGGATAAAAGCTATGTAACATTGACACGGTTCGTGTGTCGGTGTCCGACACGGGTACAAGGTGTCGGATGCGGAGGTTTCAAAATAAGTGAAACTGCGGACACGGCCTTAACCTAAAAATTAGTATCATTCTTCACGTTTTTTGTATTGTGCTTTACTATAAGTGAATGTATTATAAATATATAATTACGATAGTAACTTATAGGCTAATTTACAACTAATAACAACATAAAATAGTTAGTATGGTTGAATTATATGTATAAGAATTAGAATTTTTCTAAGAGTTATGTCAAAAGGTTGATGATCTAAGCAAGAAGTGTTCATTGGAGTGTCCACACAAGTGTCGGTGTGTCCGACATGTATGGACACGGATTTTTTTAGGAATATGGAGTGTCCATGTTACATAGGATCTATGTAACATTGACACGGTTACTACGCGGTGTTTTGTCGGACACGGGTACGGGGTGTCGGACACGGCGGTTACAAAATAAGTGAAAACGCGGACACGACCTTATACAAAAAAATAGTATCATTCTCCATGTTTCATGTATTGTGTCTTATTATATGTGAGTGCATTATGAATAATAATTATACGATTAACTTATGGGTTAATTTACGACTAATAACAAACATAAAACAATGACAGTAGGTAGTAAGGTTGAATAAAGTGTATAAGAATTGGAAACTTTCTAAATCTATGCCAGAAAGTTGATGATCTAAGCACGAAGTGTCTGTAAGAGTGTCCACGAGTGTCGGTTTGTCCAACACGTTTGGACACGGATTTTTTTGCAATATGGAGTGTCATGTTACATAGCATAGGATAAAAGATAATTATTTGAGAGAGGATTTATTTTGGACTGTTCTATACCTGGAGACTGCTCATGGGGTGGAGATCTATGCTGAAAAGGATACCTATAGCTATCAAGTACTTTAAAAATATCATTGGGGAATTGAAAATCAACTTTGTTCTGCAAGGACTCTTTCTTTAAGATATGATTTTGTCAACATGATACGCAGGGATTCCAAAGATGGCTAAAGTCATTCATATCATCTTAAATGAGGACTGGATTATTCCTACTTGAAAAAGTAGATCTGCGAACGGGAAAATCTGGCAGGAAATTTCAATACTTTACAAGCCCCAAGCTGACGAAGAGGATAAAATTGTCTGGACATTAGCAACTATTGATGGAAATCTTTAAGCTTTTACAAATCTGCATGGTCAGCTATAAGAAAGGAAAACAAAAAGTTCCATGGCATAGAATTATCTGGGATAAAGACACCATACCAAAACATTCATTTATTGCATGGTTGGCAATGATGAATAGTATCAAAATTAGGGTTGTCCTTAAAATTAGGAAAATTGATGCCACTTACTGCTCTTTTTATTCTACAAATGAGGAGAACAGGGATCATTTGCACTTTAAATGTTCTTACTCAGAAATTATGGGGAAAGTCTTAGATAATTTGGGCTACTCAAAGCAGATCAGAGGCTGGGAGGTTGAGTTTTTTGGTTGATAAGGAAGGGTACTATTGATACTTTGAGAGGTAAAATCTTAAAGTAGTTTTTTGTGCTACAGTTTACGATATTTGTTTGAAAGAAACCAAAGACAGTTCCATCAGATCTCCAAAACTGAAGATGGTCTATTCATGGAGATTTTTCTGAAGTTTGCGTCAAGTGTAGCATTTAATAATTCAAATTCGAACAGGGTCCACAGGGACCAAATAACTAAACTTATCTCAAAAATGGTTGTTAATTCTGAAATTAGACAAACAAGAGTTATCCAATGGACTCAGTAGATGCAAACTGGGATCAACAATCCATTATCAATGTAGGTGGTTGTATCACTAAGGAGAGAAGCTCTTGTGGGGGTATACTTAGACTGTCTAATGGTTTCCTATAGTGGTTTTAGCAATGTGATAGATTAATCCATCTGTGAAGGTATTAGTCTAGCAGATAAACTTGGATTCAAGAGCTTTGTGTAATGTTATTCAGGTTGAATCAAGAAATATGATCCACCTTGGCTCTACCTTGTAGATTTAGAAGAACTTGGAAGATTATGGCAAGTTTGGATACTGTTGCTGTTTTTTTATAGACAGAGAGAAGGAAATAAGCTAGCTGACTTTATTGCCTCAACTTGATATCACAAACAATTCCCTTATTTCCCTTGTAATTTCCCTTTAAAGCTTGTAAATTTATGTATTGCTGATGCTGAAAAGCTAAGTATCCTAGGATGTAATGTTTTCTGTTCATAAATAAAATCTGGTGAGGGTCTGCTTAACCCTAGCTTCCTCTTTCATAATTATTTTTGATATCTCTCTATTTTCTTTTACCACGCCAACAACGTCTCACTATCTCTCAGTTAATTATGTCTTAATTCCTGAAGTCCTTGAATCTTCACGAATTTATTGCCCAAATTATTTTGTTTCTCAAACAGACTCGATATCTGCCAAGTAGATATTGAACAGTGGGTTTGGGGGATTTTCTCAATCCAAGTCGTTAAGAGGAAATCTTATTTAGGAGGGATGGTTAGGAGTAAGCGCCTCACACTCCCACTCTCTTCTTCTCTCTAAGATGTTTCATTGAATTGTGAGTATGGCTCAAGGAGATATGGGAGGATGAAGTGTTTTCATAATGGTTGAAGGTCTGGGTTTTGGAGAAATTGACGAAGAGAGAAAGTTTGCGTTGAAAGCATTCAATATTTTAAATGGAGGGGATACAATTAGGCTTGGAAAGAAACAACAGTGAAGATTGCTAGTTTTAGGATCCAAAATGGAGGCCCCGTCAGTACACAATGACGCAACATCCCGCACACCAGATTGAAAATTTAAGTATTTGTCTTCATGGTGCTCACGAAACTGCTCTCGGGGGCAGAGGAAAAATGTTATGCATACAAAATCTCAAAATGGAGTTGTAGCTTTCAGTCTCACGAACCCAATGCAGATTACTAATCCTCAATCATATATACAGATCAAGTTAAGATCATCCGAGGTTGAATGTCTAAACTTCAATGCTCACACTCTCCCCAAATGTTAGGGAAAAGGTAAAGGCAAAAATCCTACAATCGATCTACGGCCAAGAAAGGCAGAAAATGGTTCGAGTTAAGATCTCTTCATAAAAAAGAGGAAAAAACTAGATAGGTAATTAAAAAGCGGAATCATGCTTCCAACAAACAATGAGAAATTTTATACAGGTTAACAAGTCATGCCCCGATTGAACCTAAAATCTGCAAAAATAGTTATTCTCAGCTAAAGGCATTTCGAACCCTGTGTGATTTGCCTTTGAGGTTGGGGATGATCTGATGAAAGCCAATTTGCTACTTATAAGATGAAACCCTCAAAGATAATGCTAGGTGCACTAAATGCAGCAAAGTAACAAGTATTATCACCTGTGTAAAGAAAAAAAACTTCAGCCCCCAAAATTCGTTTCTTAATAATCTATTAAGAACACAAATTTGAGGTGTACCAGTCGGGCATCCGAGGATGAACCTCAAAATACGTAATACAATCTAATATAAATTGTAAATACATCTACTACAATAACAAACTATGCAGCGGAAGAAAATCTAAAAGAGGATATAAATGATTACCACACTGGTAACTAGAAGTCCATAACTGGCAAGTCCATCTTGCATCAATTCACTATCATCGCTACCGCATCTATTCACCTGAAAAATATATATGCGCAAGGCGTCAGCAAGCAACGCCCAACAAGTGCAAAAGAGCATGGTCATAAACACGACAGACCAAGATTCAAGGAAATAGAGACACGAAGAACCCAGGGGGAGTATAGGAGAAGATCAACCAAGCTACGAGTCCTAATGAAGGTGGTCTAAGAAAAATAATATCCTAGCAAGATATGTGTGCTATCCTAAACTAATATCTTGGGAAGATGCTTCTGCGTTGACTTCCTAGGGACCCATCCTTGTCAAAACAGCAAACCCTGTGTGTGATAAATACTACTCATCATGTCTCAAATTTGTTATTACCTTTTCTTATCAAGGAGTTGCTCAGTTTCATAATATGTTTTTTCAGGAAATGGATTGGAAGTTCTCAAATTTATCGTTAATGTTTTGCAGTCGACGATTGGTTTGCAAAATTTTCAAGAAGCCGAACCAGATATTCTTGTACATTCTGCTTCAATAATATTGGAACACTTTAGTGAAAAGGGGCTGCAATTAGTGTTGCACTTAAATCTTTATGCAGAAAGAAAAGGCATGATGTAAAGGTAAGACTCATTTCCCTGTTTTTTGTCCATGGTGATTCATAACATTGTAAAAGCACACTACCACTGTAACCATCTAAATTTGTAGTCAGGTAATCACAGGGTATTTTCTTTGGAAACGCATAATATATATAGTTATAGTTTATGGTAATCACAGAGTATTTGTCTTTAGGAAAGCGTAAAAGAGTCAAGTATCATTTGTAATATTGCGGGGCTTTTGTATAGCATGTGGCATTTCAGTCACTGAAAATTATTTCCCGTGCCAATGATATTTACCAAAAAAATAAAAAATTACTGGATGGGAGTGCAGTACAAATGTTATAATATCCTTTAGATTCTAAAATAAGAACAGTTAGACGCGGAGGTAGATAAAAAAGAAGATAAGATTAGCTCAGCTGTATATACAATTTATCCATAAACATACAAGCATTTTTATCGAGTGTTACTTTATTTTATTCTTGTAAATGAAAGAGTTTTATAAGTGAATACATTACTTTGACGCGGAGATACCAAATGTGCACAGGAAGGCCATAATTAACGCTTCGGAAGTAAATACAATACTCACGAAAGAAATTAACCCCTTCTCTCTAGACAATCCCTACATATATAGCTAAAAGGCTGCGTGCCCTGGTGGGTGTACGACCCACGATCTATCAACTTCCCTCCTAAAAAGAATTCGTAGTCAAATTTTGTATCTGAATGCAGTCTTCATAAAAAGCGGGATCTATATGTGCGAAAACTCCCCTGAATCCATGAATCATCTTCCTCTATAGATCGACCATCTGATCAAAAACTCAACATTATTTACTCGCCTATCGAGTATCACATCATTTGTTGTATTCAGTATAGGTGTCACTGGCGTGGAGGAATATCTCCATAAAACTGGGATATGTCCTTGACATTTACCACCTTCGATCGAGCTCCCGGAATATCAAGCTCATAGACATTTTCTCCAATACGTTGAATAACACGAAAATGTCATATTTTCTCAATAGTAGTTTGGAAGCCACGCCCGTGCACCTCCCCTTATCGATGTATAACATAACCAAGTCCCCTGGTGAGAAAATACCTCTGTCTATGCCGATCAACCCTCTGATAGACTCAACAAACTCTGCAAGACTATTTGATGTTAGTACTAGTGGGAAATATGTGCTAAGTCTAATGTCATATTCGGAATGTACCCCGTCACAATTTGAAAAGGAGATAATCCTGTCGAGCTATTAACAGAACTATTGAAAGCAAACTTAACGCAAAATCCCACTCTGTAGGTCTGTTCCTGTAATACAACGCAGTAAATTACCAACAGCGGTTGAGCGCGGTTGATCACCTCATCTGCCCATCTGTCTGTGGGTGAAAAGCTATGGAGAACCTGAGTTTGCAGCGTAGCAATCTCCATAAGGTCCTCCAAAAGTGTCTGTGAACCGCATATCCCTGTCAGATGTAATTGATGGGGGCACCCCATGTAAACGTACTACTTCCCAAAAGAACAATAAAGCCACGTGTGTTGCATCCTCTGTCTTGCTACAAGGGATAAAGTGAGTCATCTTAGAGAGCCTATTAACCACAACAAACATAGAATCAAATCCCCGTGTCCTCGGTAACCCCGTAACAAGTCCATCGAGACATCCCTCCAAGGGCTGGCCAGAATCGGTGAAGTTGTGTAAAGATCTGTGTTGTGCTCTCTACCCTTAGCTATGGCATGCAATAAATACCCTCCGAATTAAGGCGTTACATCTGTACGCGTAGTATCCCAAAAGTACTTCTCTCATCAATGCCATGGTCTTAACGACCCCAAAGTGCCCTTCAAGACCTCTTGTATGTATATCTGTAATCAGCCGCTCTCGCAAGGAAGAAACTGGGATATAAAGGGTTGTGCCCTGAATAAATACCCGTTCTGAATAGTATAACCATCATGAGCTTCTGGTGCTGACTACATGAATAAAAAAAGTGCCCAAAGAACACATCTGGGTACAAATCACTAACTTCAAAGTTTTGGAGCCACTTTGCGCCGTCGAGGTCCTCTGCTGGCTGTGCATGTGTCGGAGCGCGCCATGATCGTAATGGATTACGAACTCCCGATGAACGAGATAGGTTCAATGTCGCAAGTCTGTACTACTGCCAACAACTCGATGTCACAAGTATTGTAATTTAATTGCGCTCCTGATAATTTCTCACTAAAGTAAGCGACATGCCTCCGACTGAGATAACGTTGCCCCAATACCCGTTTTACTAGCATTGTAGTAACCTTAAAACCCAGCCTTGAAAAATTGGTAATGCAAGAACAGGAGCCGTAGAGTGAGCTTTTGTTTAACCAATTG
>JACGCM010001858.1:0-45589 GCA_014058105.1 Kingdonia uniflora
TATGATTCGTATTTATCACTAGATATTTAGACCCATTGGCGATGTATATACTGCAGAGTAGATAATTATCACTTTGATGAGAGGATATTCCTTGCATTGAGGGAATAAATGACAGTCAATGCTGAGGATATTTCCAAGAGGTCTTGGAAAACACCATCGTTGTCTCATCTAGATCCCTATACATAAGTTAGGTGGCAATAAAGTTCAATGGATTACAAACCTCTAATAGGTCGTAAATTAATTGCTAGATACATACATAGACACTATTGAACTACCGTAAGTGTATCTACCTACATGTAATACACCTACACAGCAGAATGTTCTGGGGGAACTAGTACTGCAACATAACGTTCCTGGGGAATTAGTACCATAAATGAATCTGTGGCTCGCGCTTAGTGCGAAGCACCATTGGAAGTATTCAGAGCCGGGGTGTTAGAGAATAAGGGGCACATATGACTAATGGTGTACTCGGTTCATCAAGGATGGAACCACCCATTGAAAAGGTATTCATATTCGTTGCTGTGCTCATCATCTAGGATGTGGATTCAAAACTACTTATTGCAAATAACTATGTGTTGTTGTACATTAACAAAAGTAGGTATCAGGAATCCAAGCGGAGCTTAGCTTGCGCATAATATGAAGTAATACCAATGAGCCTGTCAGTTATAAATAGGAAAGGTACTGAAACATGATTAACTTGGAGAGATAATTAGGTCAATACAAGGATAGTTGCCTAGGAAATCTTTAAGAGATCTGGTATCGATTGCAGTATGACCTATTACCCGGTTATGGATGCTATAACGTTTCAGTACTTACCAGTCTATCAAGTTATCGGGGACAAGCTAGACATGTGTCTGATATAAATACCACGTATCTATATGGGAAACTTGATACTGATATCTACATGAAGATACCTGGGGAGGTATAAGCTTCTGGAAGCAATTATGCCCAACACACGAGGTGTGTACGTAATAAAATTAGAAAAGTTATTGTTAACTTAAAGAAATGGGCCTATGTGACATAGTTGACTGAGTATTTGATGGTCAAGGAATTTGCAAATATCCTTATCTGTCCATGCATTCTTATACATAAATTAGCTTCAGTATCATCATAACAGTATACTAAATGATTTGGATATCATTAGACCTCCGGGGAAGATCGCGAGAGCTGGCAAATACCTTGGGAAGGAATTCAAAATACAAGACCTTAGGAAATCAAGAGTGTCTCGATTTGTAGATCGAATATCTTGATAGTGGCACTCATACACCAAGCAATATATATCAGAAGAGTTATCTAACACTTCGATATGGATGTAGCACACGGTGCTTAGTCGTTCATTGCGTGTCCAGCACTTGGGTGTGGACAACAAGATCTTTTACCATCCTAATGGATGGAGAAACTCCTAGGGCCATGGTACTAGCTAGGAGGTACTTTATAGTTAGCTGGGTATACTTGACCCAATGGCTCATTCGCAGTGAACTATTTGGCTTACCATAGTTCGGTTCCTACCCAAAGGCACTGGAATGGGATCAAGCACATTTTGAGATATCTCATCGGCAGGAAAGACTGGGGTCTGTTCTATCCACAACTTAGGAACTGGGAAATTATAGGATACGCCGATACAGGATATTTGTCAGATCCATATAAAGGCTAATCACAATCGGGTTATGTGATCTTGTATGGAGATACTACGATTTTATGGAGATCAGTGAAGCAGACGATGGTTACTGCATCAGAGAACCACGCGGAGATTCTTACATTACATGAAACCGGCAGAGAATTTTTTTGGCTGCGGTCTATGATCAACCACTTCAACGGGAGTTGCGGTATGAATTCTATCCAAGATAAACCGACGATACTTTATGAAGACAACGCAGCTTGTATCATTCAAGTCAAAGGTGAATTTATTAAAGGTGACAAAGCGTAGCATATTTTATCGAAGTTCTTCCACATACACGAGTTCCAAAAGACGAATGAGATCGATGTTGATCAAGTCTATTCAGAAGATAACCTGGTCGATCTATTCACAAAGGCTCTTACATATCTTACGTTCTAGAGATTAGTTTATGGAATCAGCATGCGAAGTTTACAAGATTTATTATCTCAGGGAGGTCGACGTTACGGGGAGTAGTCCCAGCCTGATATGGACACATGTATGTGGTATCTATTCCCTGATAGCGTAGTTTTTATCCTAGGAAGTTTTACTAGCTAGAGGTTTTGATGAGGCAACGTATACGCATCCACAACCTATACAGGGAAAATGAATATACTCTTTCACTGTACAACTTTTTGTCCAAGGGGTTTTGCTAGGCTGAGGTTTTAATGAGGTAAGTCATCCTAGTATGGAGCACCCCAATGGGGAGTGTTAGGAGTTAGGTCCAAGCCCAAGCTAGGTGACAAACTGGGTTGGGGTGTCCTATATAGACTCCTAACAAACCCATAGGCTCAATAGGGCTATGGAGAGAGTTAGAGTAGAATAGGGAATCCTTCCGGGTTGTCTATAAATATCACTATACTATGTAAAAGAACACAGTTATGATAATCAATAAATCTCTTTCTCTCTTGTTCATGCTATAGTATTATATTTCTCTAGATTCATCATATCTAACAAATATATATATATATATATATATATATATATATATATATATATATATAAAATCTTTGAACTGATTGTGTAACGGTCTAATCTTGCTGTCTTGTAATGGCTTCGTAAATGATGGAGTGTTTGTTGACACGAACTATTTGATGTAGAGGTCGAAAATGATGAATAGAACTCTGTGGCTGTCATAAATGTGTTATATCTACGCTGACGATGTCGAATGGTCGTTTGATGGTCGAAGATGGAGCTTGAGTCTGAGATGCAGAATAAGCCACTATAATCGTCCCCTCTCAGCCAATAGTACGAGAACCTGTATAATCGAGTGGTATTGGATGAGAAACTAACTTCATTAATACTATAATTAATATCGGGTAATCATTTCCAATGCATCTTCATGAATATCTATTTGCGGCTATTGGGCTTCGTTCTGGTCAATATTGTTTGTATGGGAATTCCTTCTGACGTTGGGAATTTGGGAAGTCGTTTTTAATGTCAACTATAGTATAAATAACATTCTGGCTTGCTGTTGCAGTTGTGATCAACCAAGGTTTTCTCTAAACTTTGCTTTAGTATCTTTTCATCTGTAATTTGTAACTCTCCTTCGGTTTGAGAGGATGGTAACTACTAGACAATGATCTCGGGAAGCTAGGATTCTTACAAAAGTGGAAGAACTTTGCTTTCGGTAGTTTGGGAATCAATCCTTGAACATGCCTACGCCAATTCCAGTGTCTCCTACCTTCTACAGGATGACATACGAGGAGGTGGTGAAGGCAGATGATGAACATTTCCAAATAGTGCGTTTCCAGTATCTGTTAACATCGGAGGGGGAGTAGGAATGGGCTACGTCTGCTAGTGGAGGAAGATGCTGTAGCTGAAGATGAAGTGACAAACGTTCATCCGATGGAGTCTCAGGAACAATAATAATTATTATGTGATGGAATAAGGTTAGTGGTTTAGGACTTATGTTCCAGGAAAAGAGGAGGAAGGGGTATACTACCAAGTTCCCTACCTGGATATGTGGAAAAAGGAGAAAGGTATTAGTGAAGATATAGAATTTTTGTACTATAATAGAGTGGGAATGATAGGCCTAAGCGATGGGTTTTTGTGCTATATGAATCTGGCCATGTATGGCCTAAGCGATGGGTTTTTGTGCTATATGAATCTGGCCATGTATGGCCTTAGGATTCCAAACAGTTCTGAATACATTACAGTGTGGCCCTGCCCAATTAAATGACAATGTATTTGAGATGATGAGGGTGTGTGAGGTACTGAATGATAAGTGGAAAAAGAATTAGACTGCCAAACAGTTTACAGTAGACGATGTGCTAAAATTTTACAAACTAAAGTATGTCAAAGGTCGTAATAGCAGCTACCTCTTTAGCGATTCTTCTAGACTAAAGTTTTTTGACTTTAAATCTGCGGGTAGGCCATGAAATAACTATCTTGTATGGGTAGGGGCAATTGTATGCATGTTCCAGATGAACCAGCGCTCATCCTGAACCATAAGTATTATAATACGAGTAAGTAACATCTATCAACTTTGACCAACCATTAGTTTATCCTTGAGCTACAAACCATTTCCTTTTTTTTGTTTGTCAGGTCTTAATCCCAAATCTCTGCTAGTTAACATAAGATTATTCAACTACGTAGCCCTTGAGCAGGTCAAGCTAAAGCAAGTACTTAGTAAGTTAGGTATCTGTAGGGACAAGAGGGTAGACTCTAGAGTGGCCAAGATACAACAAGCTCATGAGAATTGAGCTATGGCAGAGATGAAAAAAGCCCATCTCTCTTTAGGTAACTTGACTGGTCTTCCTCCTCTTGAGCCAGAGAGTAGGAATGTGAAGCAGGCATTTTGAAGGTTGAAAAAGTCAGTGCCAGAAGCTTTTCTTGCTACTATGGTGGTGGCCCAAGGGACAGAGGGAAATGAGATTGTTGTTGAAGGTGTTGTGGAGGAAAAAGTGGTGAGCGAGGTCACTCCTGTAGAGGCGGACAAGAGGTCACTAAAGAGGAAGCTGCGTGAGAGCGAAGGCAGTGACCATACTAGTACCAAGGTTATAGCCAAGCTAATAGAAATGGAGAAAAAAATACTATACGATGGCGGGAACTAAGCCGCAGCAGCTCGAAGATATGTTCAAAGAGGAGTCACTGGGGGTATGAACTGATATTCTCCATTTGCTGTATTTGTGATTGATATATGTCTTACTGGTCTTGTATCTTGCATTGGCAGCTCTCGATGCTGATGAAGGTAGCTATAAAATTTATTGAGAAGAGGAGCCAGGAGTTCGGAGAGCTTACTCATAGGCTCGACGCTCAAGCAGCTCGATTGAAGGAGGTTGAGGAGGAGCTCAAGAAAGAGAAAGAGAACAAGGCCAAGAAGTTGAAGGCTACTGAAGAACGGTATGTTGATTTGTCTGAGCACGAGGAGACTGTGGCACAAGTATACAGAGAGATAAAGACTGAAAGAGACCATCTGGTCCAATCTTATCGCTATTTGGGGTTGACTACTGCTGATATAAAGCTGGGCTGAACTGGCAGATATAGGGAGATAGTCTTTGCTTATGATGCAGAAGATGAAGTGGTGGAAGATGTTGTTGTTCCAGCCAATGTATCTGCTTTCCAATCTGAACAAGTCCGAGCTGCTGATAGTAAGGTAGATCCTCTATCTGAGGTAGAGACTGACAATAATGTTTAATCAGTTTATGGTATTCGGTTTTTGAACTTATGCTATTCTGTCTTGACTTTGATGAGATTTTATTATGTGTGGTCTTAACTGTTAAGTTTGATAAATGCTTTTTTATTGTTCTCTATTTACATGTTTGTATGATAATAAAAATATTTGTAATCTATGTAGGAGGTAGAGCGGTCTAGAAAAGCTGTTTCCAACCAAGAGAGATCGTTGAGTAGAGTGAGGGATTTTGGTGACTCGTATTCAGCCGGTACTAAATAAAGCTGAGTATGAGAGAAGGCAGTTTAAGTCTAATTCAGAGAAAATTTTAAGGA
This sequence comes from Kingdonia uniflora, assembly GCA_014058105.1. Classification (NCBI taxonomy): domain Eukaryota; kingdom Viridiplantae; phylum Streptophyta; class Magnoliopsida; order Ranunculales; family Circaeasteraceae; genus Kingdonia; species Kingdonia uniflora. The sequence goes on from JACGCM010001858.1 coordinate 5,603, forward strand.
ATTATATAACATTCAGTTTAGATATGCTAAGATAAAAATAGAAAAGGATGAAGTTTTATGAAAAGAAGAGGAGATGAGGGTATTAGTACATAGATCGAAAGATATGATTTGTTTTACAGACCCAAGTGATAAAACTAGGTGTCAAAAACTTTTGATAGTGCTGACATTGTAATTTAAGTCGAAGTAGAAAGTGAGCGGGGTTTAAAATAAGCTTATATAGAACTTTTAAAGGAAAATGGTGTAGTACCTGACCTAGTTCGAGTTATGTTTTTAGCTCAAGAAGCACATAATCGTCATAGTGTCGAGGCAAAAAAATGCTCAGCTCGAGCTGGTGTGTCTGTTATATGAGGTGATGTAAGACCCTTACCTGATGTTTTAGACTTTATGCAAGGCCGAAGAACAATGGGGATTATGTTTTTCAGGATAAGGAAAGAGAAAATGGAGGTACAAAGGAAATTAGAGGGTGAGGTAAAAGAGTTGCAACACGTACTGATGCAAACTATAGAGCAAAAGACGTCCTTAGCAAATTAATTAACAAAAGAATCAATTGGTAGAAAAAAGGTAGAAGGTAATTTGAGGGCGTTAGGTATATTACAAAAGGAAATGCGCAAGCGTTTGCATAGGGCACACATGCAATTGAGGGAGCATCTGTATCCATCACGAGCAAATGTCGCAGCTCAAACGGACCGTGAACACCATATAGAGAGTGTGATTGAGTTTTATGGAGGGGAACTGGCAAGGGTAGAGAACGAATTTAGGACGTATATAATGGATTGTGGGAAGGATTTTGATATAGAGAACAAAAAAGCTGAAAATATGTGATTTACAAAGGATGAGGAGGATAAGGTTGTTAAAAAAGCAGCTCCTAGATTAAGTGAAAATTTGTCATAAGAGGACGAGGAGGAGGTCGAGAGCCTGATACCCTGGTCACGGCAAAAGCAATGCCAACAGGAGGTAGTGACCTTTATAGCTCCTTTGGACGTGCAGGTAGATAGGTCAAAGAGTTTGAGAATTAGGGGGCAGTTCCTTCATAGTTCGAGAAAGCGAAAGTAAGGCAGTCAAGTTTCTTACCAACTTGCATATGTATTAGATGTTTGTACACTATTTTGATGATATAAAATTTGCTTTCTGTGATGATGATATAGATATAAGTAGAGATGGGTATCGATATTACTTAAATATTATGTTCTTGTGTAAAATTGTTAACTGCAATATGTAAACTATTTGGATACACGAACTAGTATATATGTGAAGGTTAACTGCTGTTATAAAGTGAATTGGAAGAGGCTCAGAGCCAGTGTGAAGTGTTACGTGTGTTAAATAAAAAACTAAATGCTGATTTGAATTTGCATTAGGAAGCACTAAAATGTGTTACTAAGTTAAATAAAAAATAGAGGTGAGAGTAATGGAAGAGCAAAGCGCAGTGGTTCATTTGACCAAGCAACTGAAAAATAAGGAGGCTGAATTAGTCATTGAACTAAAAAAGATGGAGGGACTAAAAGAAGTGGTAAATATAAAAGAGTTGGACATTGTGGACATTTCAGAACGAATAAACCAATAGAAGGCGGAGCTAATACCTGTGCGAACTAAAATTACAGAGTTGCTGGTGGTGTTGGAGAAAGAAGAAGATTGTATTAAAGTCTTACAAGCTCAGATAAATATGTTTGAATCAAAAATTGTTAATGTATGAGCTACTATGTGGGAAGTAAATCGGCGTACTCGGAAATATGAAGGATTATGGTATGCCGCTAATATGAGGGTCAAAGAGTTAGAAGAATCCCATAGTGACCAGAACGAATTAATAAAAAAACAGTGGCTTAAGGTTGGGACTTTAGAGGGCGCAGTTCAAACTTTAGAGTTAAATACTTTGGAGTACCAAATAAAAATTTGGGAACTTCTTAGCACGAAGACCAAGTTAGAGGCTGATCTTGAGAAGGCTTAAGTAAATCCTGATGAAGGGGTTGCAGATAGAAGTCACCAAAAGTCTGCGATGGAGGAATCGATGCTTTATTGGTACATATGGACGAATTCATGACGGTGATGGAAGCACGCAACAAAGCTTCTTTGGTTGAAAAATGGGCGATGGAAGATCGCAGCAAAAATTTAGAAGTTATGCTGAATGAGGCCAAAGGAAAAATTGTAGAGCTTGTTATTTCTGAAAAAGTGAAGCACGAGGCAGGTGACATGCATGACAGAGAAATGACGGCGGTGCTTTCAATTTTTGTATCTGAGTTCAAGAGACTGGAAACAGAAAGAGATACAATTTATGATAAACTAGTCGTTAATGGTGTGCAGCGCGACATGCGGCTAATGGGAACTGAGTATCTGGACCGTATTATGTCAAAAATTGGTGCTCTTACCAAGAGTAAACTTAAGGAAGGGAGACAGATTGTTACTGGGAGGGTACCAGGGCTGATGCATTTCGACTTTCTGGACGTGGGGAAAGTTTGCTTGGCGATGTATTTTCTAAAAGTTTGAGTGATAGTTCGAGTGATTGAGGTGGCATGATGAATGTAAAAAAGAATTATTCGTACTATGCCAATTGACATATAGTAGATAGAGGGCAATACAATTTGATTGATAATAGAATTAGTGACCTGTACAAATTTGTCCTGACCTTTTTATGATCCAATCGTGGTATAGAAATCTAGTAGCCGTATTGGGGAACTAATAGCCGACCTATTGTATGATAGAAGCTCAAATTGTCTGAAGTAATAAATGACCTGCTATGTAATAGAATATCAGTTTGGCTGTAGCAACAAATGATCTGTAATATAATAGAAGATCAGATTGGCTGAAGCAACAAACCATCTATAATATAATTGAAGATCAAATTGGCTGGAGTTACAAACGATATGTAATGTAATAGAAGATTAGATTGGCCGAAGCAACAAACGATCCGTAATAGTAGAATGGGGTTAACCGATGATATTAGAAATGTGTTATGTATATAAAAGTACTTGTATAAGATAGTAGAAAAGTACTGTAATGTTGGGCAACCAAACACAAGTATTTTATTATTGTATGATTGACTTACAAAAATATTAGATATAGTAGAAGAGTATTGTATAAAATAATATAAAGTACTCTGATGTAGGGTGATCAAACATAAGTATTTCATTAATATAAGATCGACGTACAAGATGATAGAAATACTAGAAAAGTATACTGTGATAGATTACTATCTGCGATATAACTTCATTCTCCTCGTGATCCATGGATTAGGGACTCAATCTCCATGTTCTGCGGCGAGGTCGTAAGACCCAAGTCCACTTTTTCTAACAATAATAAAAGGTTCTTCCCAATTTTCTATGAGTTTCCCAGCATTGTGTTCCTTTCTGTGCTTTGGTACCTCTCGTAGGATGAGATCTTTAATTCCAAACTTTCTATGACGAACTCGTTTGTTATATAATCTTGCTAAAGACTGATGGTATCTTCCAAAGTTCATGACTGCTCTATCTCTTGCTTCTTTGATCCAATTCATGTTGCATACCAACTAGAACTCATTTTCTTCATCTGTCATGGTATGTCCACCTATTGGGTGATGATATTATAGTGGCGTGCTTTTTGGAAGGAGAATCTTTGCCAATACTTATTCGTAAAGAAAATACAATAAGACTAGACGTGGAAAACTTAGTAAAAGCTGAGAAAAACAACGACCTCGAGGAGGGTTTTGATATAAAATCTAGTATCTTGCTAGTTATTATAGAATTTAGAATGATTGTAAGGTTAAAGTAATGAAATTGTAAGGTTTGTAGATTGTCTGCCTTTTCTCATCTATTTTGTCCCCATATTTATAGTAGACACATACAGTTTATAAACATAAATAAATAGTTTCCTATTCCGGGGGAAGTGGACAAACTTCGTGGATCTCTAATAGTTCTTTTCTTGACTTGGCACAATGGCTACTTTAGGAAGGTCGAGGACTTGAAGTATCTTCGATCACATATGGCTGCCTTTGACTATGCTTTGCTGGCTTAGTCTTGTTGAATAAGGGGAATATGCTACTGCAATTGCCCTATTCTGGACATAAGCATTTGTGGTTGTGTCGAGAAGAAGTTGGAGTTGAAGAGTTTGCCGAATTAAAAGATGAGTCCTCTTTGTTATTTTCGAGGTTAAAGTCAACTGTATCAGGTCAAATCATTCCCGATACGCATTTAATGCGGTATAATGAATCTGGAAAAATGAAGTTGGGTATAAATTAGGAGGTTAAGGAGGTTGCAACAGTAGTAGTTTTGGAAGGATGTCACCCCAAGTGTGGCGAAATACGATGCCGGATGATGAAGATGGGGAGGAATTGGAGGTAAAGTGTTTTCAGATGAGTGGAGGCCTTAGTGATTGTTATGTGAACTATGTCATGGTATAAAGAGTGGGAGAAGGATTTGTTAGAGGATGGTGGCATCTGTTGGAACCAATGGTGTCATTATGTACTGGTGAAGGAAATAGAGTCAATCAGTTTGGGGGAGAAGGGATAACTGTTCATGCTGATGATGAAGATTTGAAGCTTGGATGGGTGTCCAGGGATCTTGCCGAACGTAAGAGGCTTCTTACAATTTCTTTGCTGCCTTCATATGGGGGAGCAACCTTTAGAAGTTCAGTGACTTAAGATTTATAGAGGTTCTTAGCACTGGAAAGAGGCTTTAATGTTCGATTCTGGAGAAAAGAAAACACAGAGTAATCAGTCATGAAAGTTGAATGTAAAAATATATTGTAGTTTGATGTAATGCAATCGAAGGATGAAGTTTGGCAAATATGAATTGTAACTTATTCATAATAAATAAAGTCAATATCTTTGATATTCTATTCCTGTGTTATGTTGATTATCAACTATAGTTGTAAATAATCGAAGGTTAAATGTCGAACGTGAATGCATATAAAATGATGATGGGTTGTCATAATATCTTGAATGTAGTTGACTGAGTGGGTTCCAGAATAGATTTTGAGGTTGATTGATTTGATTTTGAAATTGTAGATTTCCAAGGCAGAGTAAATACAAGTGAGTTGGATTTGACTCGAGGGGGTATAAATAGTTCCTATTTCTGCAGATGTGATGCATTCATGCAAGATGGTGAATATAAGATCTCAGGCCCGGAATGGGGTATTCAAACGAATTCAGGCGATGTACTGGGTATTATACACTCGATACTTTGGATCTCGAAATTGTAATATGCATATGGAAGATCCCGAGGAGCCTGATTATGAAGGGATGAGTGAGGAAGAAGTAAAGGAAGCTGAGGATGATTCAAGTTTCGTGTCAAATTGTAGTGTTGGCGTCCTCCTGAACGTTGTGGTGGTATGTAGACTCGAGCGAAGTTGTTGGCGGAGAGGAAAGATGAAGCTGCAACGAGAGGTTTATGAAGTTATTATGTTTAGTACAAGTAGGTCTTTGTAAGGAGTTGTTATGGCCAATGAAATGTAATAAAAATATTAGTCAGGAAGTTTTGTCGATTGAAGTAATGTGTTGTTTATTTGTCAAATGGAAAATGTACTTGATGAAATTTAGGAATGGAAAATAGCTTTTGCAAATATCTGGGGAATGTCGAATATAATGATATTGTAGATGTTGTCGAATATGTACCAAAAAATATAGGAATTTGAAGGTAAAGTAGAAGTGATGGAACTAGCAAGAATAATGATTATGGCAAGATGTGTTCCTTTAGGTGAGAGTATGAAATATAAGGAAAATGATGTACATCGTCTTTGTGACAAGATAGGTTGTGTTTTGTTACACATGAATGTAGCTGAAGGAATTCTTCGAGATATGGAAGGATTAGAGTGGGAGTGTAAGGGTTTGTTGTTGCTGAGATGGCGAAGTATCAAAGAGGCTGGGAAGAGATGTAGAAGGCATTACGCTTGAGGACTTAAACGGTCATGAAGTGGTACATTAAACTGCTTCGTGAGGTTTATAAATAGCTCTAATGTAGGCGACTGCTCATACTCCGTAAACACAGGAAAAAAATTCTCAAGTACGAATTGCTTTTGCTCGTCGTTGGATTTGCTGTCTAGAATTGCGAAGGAAAAGATTAACGTTCTGATTGCATGAGCCAAGCGAGCATAGGAAAGAGATACAGAAGCAGTGCGTAAACAAGGTTAGTAATTCTGGTTTTTGGTTGTTTTGTGGTTTTGATGGATTAAGTTATAAACGAATAAGATTAAGTAAAGTGAATATTGCTGTATAATGAATTTGATCGAAAGTGAATGATTTATAAGTAGGAGATAATAGAACAGCATTAGGGTTTGACAAAGGGGTTATGAAATTCCGATTTGGTTATGACTCATATTTGTGTGATGGTGGAAGAAATGGAGTCGTAGGGGTTTATAGATGGGTTCTGGTATGGGTGGTATGAGAAATGGGTGAAGAGGAGTAGAGAGTGCGATCGGTTTGTCGGTGCTGTAGTTACGGCGCGATTGTAGAGAAGTTTGTTTTGATACAGTGTGATTGTCGAGGACTCTATTTTTTGTTGGGATTTTGCCAGATTTTGTGCCGGAGAAGGGAAATTCTCAATTTTTAAATAATGGTGCTTTTGACGGGAAACAGGTAAAATATCTTCGAGAAGAGGATGAGTTTCCTTAAATTTGGCCAAAAGTAAACCAGACTGATGTTTATTATTAAAAATAAAAAAAATTGAGAACTAGGCATATGTGTTATTAATTGAAGATAGGAATATGATTTAAATCATATTAACTGTATCGAGAACTGTAGTATAAAGTATAAATGTAAAATGATAGTAACAGATAGTAAAACGAATGATGTGTTGGAGAGTAATATCGACAACGATATCTTTATGAATATATGAACTTATGAACATATATATGTATCACATATGATAGATTCTAGCTGTATAAAAAATATGGAATCTGGTGTACAGGTTCATTTTAAAATGGTTAAAACAATTTAAAATGATGAGAAAGATATATATGCGAATCTTGAAGATGTAGTACCCCTGATGATTGATGTAAGGACTTGTGTACAATAATTGGGAGGGAAATTTAGGGTGAGGTCGAGTAGCGCATATCTAGGTAGCGTGAAACAGTTTAGGTTAACACCTAGTGTTATCGAACAAGTTGATGAGGAGGACACAGAAACGGATGTAGATCAGGAGCCTCAAGCAAGTTATCGAGAAGGTAGTGGGGATGGGGAAGAAGATGTGGAGAAGGTGTGGAGGCATGTTATGGAGAGGGTCCATAGACCAAAGAGATATTAAGCTTCAAGAAGAAGTATGGTATTCTAGGGGATATAAGGTTAGAGGAGTACCAGTATGAAATGATCGACGAAGAAATACTCTTGAATGGTAATCTGGTGCATCGAGAACAAATAAAGAAGGGGTTGAAGCTTCCCCTCAGAGCGGACCAAAAGAAATTAATGAACTTCTTTGATGTGATACCGAGGCAGTTCAATCCGAATATGTATGACCTGTTTAGGCTTGTGGGGCAATAAATTGTCGACTTAAGGCCAGAGGGGAGAAGTTGATAACTGTCAATGATTTATGTGCGTACTACACACTCAAGATGAAGCCGCAGAAGCTAGGCTACCGGTACTTGGCGTGGTTCCTGAAAAAACTATTATTTTATGATTTGGTGTCAACTGGGGGGCGATACACCGATGAACACTTACTTGTCTCTAGAAATTATGAGTTCGATAAGAAAGATCCCGGGGAACCCTTAAAGAGAAAAACTTTCACTTAGGTGCGTGGTTAGGTAATTGTAATTCTCAATGTTCGAATTGTGTGAATGAGATGTGTATTGTTACTAAAAGTGTTTTATGTTGTTTACAGTGTTGAAAAAGTTTAAAAAGAAGTCATAAGTAAAGGAAGAGTTGTATAAGGTGAGGATAGATTTCTTTGGTAGGATCAATAACTTGGTCATCGACCAAGATCTTGTGAACACGTTATTCTAAGAGGCTGGTTTAAAGAGGTCGAGGGTAAAAGGTTCGAAAGTACCTGTTATCAATGGAAAAATGTCGGTAATGAACAAGAGGGCTGCAGGTACTAGCTTGCCACTAGAAAATCATTTATTGGCTGGGTTCAACACTGATATAGAGATTGATGTCATGCTAGGTGAGTCTCTAGTAAGGAATAAAAAGAAAAGGGCGGCGGGTTATGATGTTTCTCCATTACTTCCTCATAAGAGGCTAACTCGATAATCAACAACGGAGAAGGTTCTCGATAATCAACAACGGAGAAGGTGGCTGGTATCGCTAAATCAATAGTTGTGGTGTATGGGTGTCCCCCACGGGATTCTGATAGTGTGGTCCCAAAGAAGACCAGTGGCGAGACGTCGGAGAAGAAATTTGTCGAAGAGTTTGAGACGGAAATTCAGAAGACTGTGGATGCTTATACGTCTGGGATGAATGATCTTAATATGGAGCTGGAAGATTGCTTGGTGGGGATTGAGAGCTTGAATACATTTTTTAGCAAGGGTCAGATGAACATGTCGAAGGTGAGAAATTTTAATGCTTTTCTACGAATGAAAAAATTGGTAGGTCACTCAAATATTCATTATATGACTTTGATGCAGATTAAGAAGTTGGTAACCGAAGCCATGGGTCGCGTTATGGGTAGTGATGAGCTGGTTTATCAGATTGTTGCCTATAAAAACATAGAGAAGGATCTGATCATGGAGAAAGTTGAGTTAAATACAACATTGGATAGGTATAAGCTCGATGTGAAGAAGGCGAGGGAAGCTACGCTTGGTGAAGCAAAAAAGGTGGTAGAGAAAGAGAAATATTAGGCTTTAGAATTACAGAAGACCAACTATGAAAAAGATGTAAGGGAGAAAGTTGCCAATGTTCAGAAAGAAATGGAGCAAGAGCAGGGCAAACTTCTCGATGAGGTGAGGGCTAAGATGAATGAGGAGAAACTGGAAAAATGTCTTAAAGTGAGGGAGCATTTTTGAGGATAGTATTAGGAGTTGGAAGAAAGAAAAAAGTATTACAAGGGGTTTGCAAAATCTGGTTGTACTATTTTGAATGATAGCTCAGAAGATTATGTACCTCAGACTCCTGATGTACGCAGGGCAATTAAAGTTATCGAAGATGATGTGATGATGGAGGCTGATGGTGCTCGTTCTGGTAAGGTAGCAGATGTGCTGGTACCCAAAGGTGCCCTAAATGTGACTAAAGAAAAATCTCCTTTTAAAATTTTAAACATTGCTTAAGCAGTACTATGTTGATAAATGATGTAAAAATGGTAAGTGGGACCGAAATAATTTTCTTCGTAGATTGTGGTAAATATTTATGTTGCTGAAAAAAAAATTATGTGTGATATAATTTTGTGCATTTGTTTTGTAAATAATTCTAAGTAGCAGATTTGATAAAGTGATTTTATCGAATGTGAATATATATTCGAGCAGATAGATGAGGAACGCTTGTGTTCGTGATATGTGAAAGATGGCCATGAAATGGTAAGTAATGAGAATAAGTACCAGATATATATCTTTAGATGGGCATCTGGATTTAGATTTGAGAAGAACAAGAGCTCTCTTAGAGGTTGTTCGATAAATAAAGATTGCGAAATAGAATATCATGTTGCTGGATATTGTTCGCGTAAAATTTGAATGATAGTTTCTAGGTATACTTGTTAAGTAGTGACCAAGAACAAATCAAGATAGTAAGAATTTTGTTCGTCTGATGCATGCTTATCAAGTATGGGTCGAGATCAAATCAAAATAGTAAGGATATTATTTGCCTGATGTATACTTGACAAGTATTGATCGAGATCAAATCAAATAGTAATGATATCGTTTGTCGGATGTATACTTGATAAATATAGATAGAGATCAAATCAAATAGTAAGGATATTGTTTATCTGATGTATACTTCACAAGTATAGATCGAGACCAAATCAAATAATAAGGATATTGCTTGCCTGATGTATACTTGACAAGTATAGATCGAGACCAAATCAAATAGTAAGGATATTGTTTGTCTGATGTATACTTGACAAGTATAGATCGAGACCAAATCAAATAGTAAGGATATTGTTTGTCTGATGTATAATTGACAAGTATAGATTGAGATCAAATCAAATAGTAAGGATATTATTTGTCTGATGTATACTTAACAAGTATAGATCGAGATCAAATCAAATAGTAAGGATATTGTTTATCTGATGGATACTTAACAAGTAGAGAATGGGATCAAATCAAATAGTAAGGATATTGTTTGTCTGATGTATACTTGACAAGTATAGATCGAGATCAAATCAAATAGTAAGAATATTGTTTGTCTGATGTATACTTGACAAGTATAGATCGAGATCAAATCAAATAGTAAGGATATTGTTTGTCTGATGTATACTTGGCAAGTATAGATCGAGATCAAATCAAATAGTAAGGTTATTGTTTCTCTGATGGATATTTAGCAAGTATAGATCGAGATCAAATTAAATAATAATGAGGAAATGGATAATAAAAGTTGTTTATTTGAATCGATTAAAATGGTTACAGTGTCTCATCTGTAAAATAGTTTCAGTTAAACAGTGTTTCATAGATATTCAAGCTGTATTTTATCTTCAGTCATCAGCCAATAAGTTTCACTATCTGTTTTGTTGCTAATAATATAGGGTCCTTCCCAGTTTTTTGATAACTTTATGGAATTTTTAGGCCTAGTACTATCATGGATCCGTCGTAAGACAACGTCTCCAATACCAAATTTCTGTTTTCAAACTTTCTTGCTGTATGTTTTTTTCAATGTATCATGGTATCATCCCAAATTTGCAATGGCCTTGTCTCTGGTTTCCTCTATCCAATTGAGGTTGCAAAGGAGACCGAGTTCATTATCTTAATTTAGAATTTTCCGTCGAGTACTTGGTAGATCAAGGTCTGAAGGTATGACTGCTTCGGTACCAAAAGCGATCATGAATAGAGTGTAGCCTGTTGAGACTCGAGGATTGGTTCGGTAGGCCCAGAGAACACTAAACAATTCATCTACCTATCGCCCTTTCTTGTCGTTGAGACACTTGCGTATTCCTAATTTGATGCTTTTGTTTATGGTTTCGGCTTGTCCATTGCCTTAAGGATAATATGGTGTGAATGTTGTGAGTTGGATTTTGTATTTATGGAGGAAAGCAAGTACTTTGGCGTTGATGAACTATTTACCATTATCAAAGCATATCATATGCAGACAGCCAAACCTGGGGATGATGTGCTCCCAAAAGAATTTGATGACTTCATTTTCATCAGTATGGCAGAGAGGAACTGCTTTAACCCATTTTGTGAAGTAATCAGTGGCGACTAGGACGAACCTTCGGTTTCCCGATGCTGGATGGAAAGGTCCAATGATGTCAATCCCCCGTCGTTTAAATGGCCAGAGGACATTGCTAATATGCAAGTCTAAGGCTATTCTTTTGATGTCTTGAGCATAGATTTGGCATTTGTAGCATTTTTGAATGAAGTCTTTGCAGACATATCTCATCTTGGGCCAGTACAATCCTTATGTGAAAGCACGTTGGGCTAATGATCTTCCTGAAATATGGGCGCCACAGATACCTTCATGAAGTTCTCTGATTATGATCTGAGCTTATTTATGAAAGATGCATTCGGTAAGTGGTCCCCCTCTTGTGATTCGATATAAGATATGATTTTAGACGGTAAATCTGGGGCACTTGGCCAAAAGTGATCGAGCTTCTTCTTGGTTACTGGGGATGATGCTGGAGTTGAGGTACGCATAGAATGGTTTTCTCCATTCCTCTAGGTCTTCATTTTTAGCAATGGCGATCTAGAGTGCTGAGTGTATATCGAGGCAGGAATACTCGATGATTTTGATTTCCAAAGATCTTTTTTCACTGTCTCTCAGTATGGCAGCAATGTAAGCTAACGCATCGACATGTCAATTTTCTTGTCGAGGTAAGTTATAAATTATTGCATATTTGAATTTTTGCATATTTTCTTCGATGAGAGTTGCGTAATCAACCATTTTTCCCATTGTTTTGAAGGTTTTGTTGTAATGATTTGCCACGAGTAAAGAGTCGACATATACAGTTAATTCTTCTACTCCGAGAGTAAGTGTGAGATCGAAACCGTATAAGATTCCTTCATATTCGGTCTCATTATTGGTAGCATAAAAGTTTAACTTGATAGCTTTCTCGATTCAATGATTAGAAGGTGCAACGAGGACGATGCAAATCCCTGATCCTTGTAGTCCTGCTGACACGTCTGTAAGTAGTCGCAAACCTAAGCTTTTGGACTATGCATCTGGTTATGCTATTGAGTCATCTGTGAAGATTTCTTTGAGTTCTTCCCAATTGGGGTCCTCGATGGGGAAGTCTGCCAAAAAGTTGACCACTGCTTGTCCCTTGACTGATATTTGGGGTTCGAAGGAAATGTCGTATTCTCCAAGAAAAATAGACCATTGCTGGATTCTTCGAGATTTTTCTTTTTTGGAAAGTACTAGTTTGAGGGGATACTTGGTGATGACTTTGATGGGATGAACTTGAAAGTAGGGACAAAGTTTTTGAGAACTGTAGACCAGGGCAAATAGCTATTTTTCTATTGTTGTGTATATTTTTTTTAGCAGGCATAAGTGTTTTACTAATGAAATATATTGGTTTTTCTACTCTGCCTACTTCTCGAAAAAGAATGGAACTGATTGAATCTTCAGTTATGGATAAGTACATCGTAAGTGATTCGCCATCAATTGGAGTATTCATTATAGGAGGACGCCCCAAGTATCGTTTAAGATCTTGGAAAGCCATCTCACAGTTAGGAGTCTAAATGACTTCCCTTTGTTGTTTGCTCAAAAGAAGAGTGGGGTTGCCACGAAGGAGGTAAAGGAGTTTGCATCGATCAGATGACTTTGAGATGAATATGTGAAGAGCGGCTATCTTGCCTACAAATTTTTGAAAATCTTTTTTTGTTCGGGGAGAAGGCATCGCAATGAGTGTTTTGATTTGTGTTGGTTCAATTTCTATCCCTCTTTTGCTGACAAGATGACCCTAAAATTTACCAGATGTGGCTCCGAATTTATATTTCTCTGGGTTAAGTTTCATCTCGTACATGCGCAGGATATCAAAAATGGTTTGGAGGTTACTGGAGTAGTCTTCTTATTTCAAGCTTTTGCAGATCATATCATAGATGTAGACATCCATAATTGTGCCAAGATGATCTTTGAACATTGTAGTTACAAGTCTCTGGTCAGTAACGCCTGCATTCTTTAAATTGAAAGGCATTACCGTATAACAGTAGAGACCTCTGTCAGTGATGCAGGCTATTTTTTCCAGATCTTCTTCGGCGAGTGGAACCTGGTTATAACCAGAGGCTGTATCCATCATAGAAAGAAGTTTGTGCCCTGCGACTACGTCGAGAAGTTGGGAAATTAGCGGTAACGGAAAGCTGTCTTTGGGTGCGAACTTGCTGGGTTTTGTGAAGTTAACACAAACTCTGATTTTGCCATTTTTCTTTGGTACTGCTACGATATTAGAAACCTACTTCGGATATCTAGCTTCCCCAATAAATTCTACCCGAAGAAGTTTATCAATTTCTTCATTTACTGCATCGCGGAGTCGGGGAGCTAGATTTCGTCGTTTTAAAATGATAGCTTTACAATCTGGAAGGAGGTTGAGGTGGTGAGAAGCAATTGATGGATCGATGCCAGACATTTCTTGGAATGTCTAGGCAAAGATGTTGATGTTCTTCTTAAGTAGCTGTATCATGGCATCTTTTTTATCGGTTGATAATGTGAAGCCGATGAAGGTTGTGTGGCCTGGGTTATCGAGTTCAATAGATTTGACTACCTCAGTGTCATGCTGTTCGAATGTTGGTGGTTCATCTTGCTGTAGTTGTTATGCTTTGAGAAGTTTGATTGTATGAGGGTTGGTTGTGGTATTTTTGTACATTCGTGCAACTGCTTGGCTGCCTTTAATTTTATATATTCTGTGATCTGTTGAAAAATGCAGTGCTAGATGATAAGTAGAAAGCACTACTTTTATTGAATATAACCAACTGCGTCCCAAAATTCCCAAATACTTGGAGTCTGCATCGATGATAATAAATTTTATAAATGTAGTCTCTGAACCCTCCTGAACTGGCAGAGTGATCTCTTCTGTGGTTGATTCTTTCGAACCATTGAGGCCCGCGATTGTTATTGTCAAATCTTTTACCGAATCTATAAGGCCTAGGACTTCAATCGTTCTTCTAAACAATACATCTGTGCCGCTTTTGGTATCATTGAGAAGCGTATGTAGGTAGGTCAGTATGACTTTGAGCATAATAATAAGAGGGTCGTCATGAGGGTACTTAACGTGGCTGGTGTCACAGTCTTCAAACGTGATTTGGTAAGGATATTTCGATTTGCTTGTACTTAAAAGAAGTTTTGCTGATTTTTCTGAGGAGGTAGCTTTACAACAAGATGTTATCCGATTGTCTTATTTTCTTTTCTTCTCTTTCTTAATCTCGATTATATACAGATGGCGAGCTTGCCCCTAGATCAAATTTTTCTTCACCTTTTTATTTTTTACATCCTTCTTAAGAGACTTTTGAATGTCAATGACATAAGTGTGGAGTCTTCCAGCTAATAGGACACAATGAAAGATTTGAATGTGGGAGTAACAGGTATCAGTCTCGTGGCTACGCACATTATGATACTGACATAGTAGTCTATTGGGATGATTAGGAATAGTTTATGGTGCGCGATAACACTCATCTCCCTTTATTATGGGTAAGATAACGGAGAGAGTTGTTGTCATTAGTGGCAGAACTGGGACAAGTCTGTCGGGTTTTCCATCACTACTTCTAATGTTGTCGGTATTTCTGTCACATTGTTTGGGCGCTTCAGGAGTGGCTGTTCGTTGAGATGGGGTCGATGATGCTTCTCGAGAATGGATGACAGACGAGTTCTTTATCTTATCATTCTTTGATCACTCTAGTTCGATGTAGTTATTAACTACATCAATCATTTCTGTGGCTGCTCATGACATGTGCAAAATGAGCACTTCTCGAACTTTTGAGTCTATATACAGGAAGGAAGTGAATGCTGGAACTACAATTTTAGGGTCTGAGTTCCCGATTTTCCTTGTTTCCTGCAGGAAGCATTTATAAAAACTTGCCAGGGTCTCCTTCGCGCCTTGCCTGAAGTAAAACAAGGAATCGTAAGTGATCTCTCGCTCTCTAGCATGAGCGTAATTGGATTTGAAAAGATGTTGCAACTGCCTGAACGTGGTGATGGAAGCCTTTTAAATAGTATAGAACCAACGGAGCGGTTCTTCCTTCAGGCTCATGTTGAATAGCCTACATAGCATGTGGTCAAGTTTGGAATATAATCTAACTGCGGCTTTGAAATGTCGAACATGTGTAAGTGGGTCAGTCAGGCCTGCATACTGAATAAATTTGGGCATATGGAAATTTTTTAGGATAGGCATAATTTCGAGATGAGGGGAGATGGGGTTTGTTTCGATTCTATCAAGCGCGGATCTTCGGCCTGGAATGTCAGAGTTTATAACCTGAATCCTGTTGTTGAGGTCATCCAAGGTAACAAATTATTACGGGGAAATGGTAAGGCTACAACCTGAGGAACAAAATCTCTCTGTCCTTATGGTCCCAATCGATCCCTGATTGGTCTTCTTTCAGGAGGGGAGGTTGATGATGCGTGCATCGATTTCCTTGAGTTGTCGATGCTGAGGATGCCAAACCAAAATGTCGAGAGGCTCTATTTGGGTTCTCGGATCTAGATCGAGAAATCCATATCTCGTCTTCCCTTGGTGGATCATCGTATTGAGTTGCTCTTGATCAGTGTTCGTTCTGAGCAAGTAGAGGGGACATCTGTCGACCGGTGAGTCGATCTTATATTCTCCTCAATCGTTCCATTTCTTTCTGATATGTTTGAATCTATTGATCTAAGGCTTTCCTCTGTTCGTCTCTCTCCATTTGAAGAGCTTGAGCGTGAACACGCTGATCTTCTAGTCTCTGGGCTTTTTCTACAGCCATTTGCTCCAGAAGCTCGAGTACCGCACCATATAGATCAACAACTCTTGGTATTTCCTGATCTTTGACAGTACTGGAATGACTTCTCAGGTTCATGCTTATCATGAAATAGTTTGTAGATCAGTGATGGCAAAAAAAGTGTGGTAATTCCCACAGACGGTGCCAATTGTAGTGGCGTGCTTTATGGAAGAAAAATCTTCGCCAATACTTATTCATAAAAATAATATAATAAGACTAGATGAACAAGATTTTACGTAGAAAACTCAGTAAAAGCTGAGAAAAACTACGACCTCGAGGACGGTTTTGATATAAAATCCAGTATCTTGCTAGTTATTACAGAATTCGGAATGATTGTAAGGTTAAAGTAACGAAATAGTAAGATTTGCTGATTGCCTACCTTTTCTCATCTATTCTCTGCCTGTATTTGTAGTAGACGCAGGCAGTTTAAAAACATAAAGAAATAGTCCCCTATTCCAGGGGGAGTGGGCAAACTTTGCGGATCTCTAACAGTTTATTTCTTGACTTGGCACAACGGCTACTTTTGGAAGGTCAAGGACTTGAAGTAACTTCTCGTGGACTTGAAGTATCTTCGATTACATATGGCTGTCTTTGACTATGCTTTGCTGGCGTACTCTTATCGAATCTGGGGAATATGCTACAAGAGATATTGAGTGGGGATGATTGCTTCGGTACCATAAACCAACAAGAATGGCGTACATCCAGTCGATACTCATGGTGTTGTTTGATACGCCCATAACACATACGGTAATTCTTATACCTAATTACCCTTATTCTCTGTCAAGTGTTTTTTGATTCCGTCAACTATAGTTTAATTGGTGATTTTGGCCTGACCATTTCCTTGTGGGTAATACGGATTTGAAGGAGAGTGGATGGTGTTATGCTGGTTGAGGAACTCAATGACCTAGGAGCCAACGAATTGAGGTCCATTGTCGATTATGATGAGGTGGGGGTAACTAAATCGTATTATAATGGTTTCCTATATAAATTTGATGACTTCGTCATCACGTGTTCGACATAAAGGAACTACTTCTAACTATTTGGTAAAGTAGTCCCTTGTTGCTAGGAGGTGCTTCCATTTTCCTGGCGCAGTTGGGAATTCTCCCACGAGGTCGAGGGCCCATCTTCTGAATGGCCAGACAACTTTGCCAGAATAGAGTTCCAAGGCTAGAGCTCAAATTTGGGGTCTATGTCATTAGCAGGCATCACACTTGCTCGCATATTCGATGGTTTGGGCTTTCGTTTTAGGCCAAAAAAACTCCTTGAGTAAGAGCTCGGTTTGCTAAATATCGTCCTGCTGTATAGGATTCCCAAGTACCTTCATGATATTCGTACAGGAAGTCTTGGGCCTTTTTATCAGACAAACATTAGAGATAGGGTCCTACCATCAACTTTTTGTAAAGGAAGTTATCGATAACGACGTATCGCTTAGCATTGCCCAGCAAATGTCTTCTTTCAGTAGGATCTTTGGGGAGTTAACCATCAAATTTTTTTTTGGGCCCGATGTATGTGAGGGAAGGTCATCTCCAATCGCCTTTGTCTACTTGACCGCCCCCAGTATTAACACAATTTGGGCTGATGATGTTAATGCTAGGGGTGGATATTACTTCAATCTTCAAATATCGAGCTTCTGTTCCGAGGACTCCCTCAAGATAGGCAAAGGAATCAAAATATCTGCTTTTTCTGCGAGGCAAATGTTCGATGGTAGCCTTTTTGAATCTGCTCATTCTGTCGGCCACTACTACGGCGTAATCAATCATTTTTCAATTTTTCTGAAACTTGTCTGTATAATGGTTCACTATTAGTAAAGAGTCCATATATACAGATAACTCGGGCACACCAATATCAAAAGCCATATTTAGACCGTGTCTTAGTGCCTAATATTAGGTCTCAATATTGGTGGCTTCAAAGTTGTGTCGGATTGCTTTCTTAATTTTTCCATTAGAAGGCGTGATAAGAACGATCCTAATGCCTGACCCAGCAGGTCCGGCAGAACTGCCAGTTATAAGGTGTCAACCTTTCTTGGATATACAATTTAATTTTTCTTCAAATTTTTCCTCATTTATGCCGGTACTATCCTCTACCCAGTCAAGATCATCTACTGGAAAGTCTGTAAGAAAATTTACTACTACTTGCCCTTTTTCGGAATGCCATGGTTCGAAACGTATAGCGTAATCGACAATGGTTGGACTCGTCTGGATTTCTCTCATTTGGACAAAATTTCGCGCAAAGGATAATTTTTCATTACTCAAACTAAGTGAGCATGAAAATATTGTTTTAACTTCTGCGATGTATAGACGAAAGATAAAAATAGTTTCTCAATCTTAATGTATAGTATTTTTGCCGGAGCGAGAGTCTTGCTGATAAAGTAGACAGGTTTCTCAGTCTTTTCATCAAGTCGAATGAGAACTGAGCTTAGTAATTCATCAGTAACGACAAGATATACGGTGAGTTCTTCTCCTTTCTTGGGTGTACTCATTATTGGTGGCTTTCCCAAATAGCATTTTAGTTCTTGAAATGCTGGTTCAAATTCTACAGTCCACTCAATCACAGGATCTT
Organism: Kingdonia uniflora; assembly: GCA_014058105.1. Taxonomy (NCBI): domain Eukaryota; kingdom Viridiplantae; phylum Streptophyta; class Magnoliopsida; order Ranunculales; family Circaeasteraceae; genus Kingdonia; species Kingdonia uniflora. The sequence continues at coordinate 24,095 of JACGCM010001858.1, forward strand.
TTTTAGGTTTCTTTCTCTTTATCCCTTCGTGCAATAGGTCGAATAACTATTGACACCGATCTGAAGATTTTGAGACAAAGCAATTAATTGCTGCTATCCTGTCGGCTAACTTTTGTACGCCTTTATTCGTCTTTGGAGAAGGCATAGATAGCAAGGCACAAATACGATCTGGGTCAGGCTCGATACCCTGCTTTCTGATCAAATGTCCCAAGAATTTGCCTGATTGGACTCTAAACTGGTATTTGTTAGGACTTAGTCTCATTTTGTAAAAGCAAAGAATTTTGAAGGTCGTATGTAAATCTACGAGATGGTTTTCCTTCTTGAGACTTTACATAGCATATCATTAATGTAAAATTCCATTGTTTTCTCAAGATGATCCTTGAACATTTGTGTCATTAGTCGTTGTTAAGTGGCTCCTGCATTTTTGAGGCCAATAGGCATAACCTTGTAGCAATACAAACCATGCTCTGCGATGAAAACAATTTTCTCTTGGTCTTCCGGTAACATAGGTATCTGGTTATACCCTGATGCAGCGTCCATCATGGATAAGAACTTGTGTCCCACAGTAGAATCAAGTATATGGTTTATGATAGGAAGTGAAAAACTATCCTTTGGAGTATGCTTGTTAAGGCCTTTAAAATCCACGCATACTCTTATCTTTCCATTTTTCTTCGGTAATGCTACAATGTTCAAGATCCATTCCGGGTAGTTGGCTTTTTAGAAAAACCAACTTCGATGAGTTTATTGATCTCTTTATTAACTTCTTCTAGGAGTCTTGGTGCTAAAGTTTTATGTTTCTGTTTGACTAGCTTAGCTTTATCTTTCAAACTAAGCTTGTGGCAAGCCAAATTTGGATCAATGCCTTGTATTTCGTGGAATGTCCATGCGAAGACATCACTATTGTCCTTAAGAAATTGAATAATAGCATTGCGTTCTGTCATGGGCAAAAAAGTTCCAATGTAGGTGCCCCGCTTCTCTCTACTGATCTTGATGTATTTTGTACTTTCTACGCCTGGCAGCTAGTTTTCTATAAAGTTCTCTGTAATATTCTTTGAGGTTTTCTGTAATTGCTATGCGAGCTATGGCAACGATAATTCTATCATGGTGGTAATAAAATTTTCAAAAGCTCGAGCTAGCTTCTGACTACTTTTGATTTCGAATATGCTGCCATTCCAATCAAATTGTAGCGCCAAATAATAGGTCGATGAGATAGCCCGCATGTTATGCAACCAACAGCATCCCATGATTCCCAAATAATGAGATCTCGTATTAATAACATAAAATACTATGTCAACTGCTGCCGGTCCACCTATAATAGGAAGTATGATCTTTCCACATTCTTCTTTAGGGCCGTTAAAACCACTGATGTCGACGTCACTAGGTTGTACTTTATTGGCTAGTCCCATCTGATCAATCATACTTTAAAAAAGTAGTTCGATACTACTGCCAGTATCCACCATCATTGCATGTAGTACAACATTTTTCATCCTCAACATGATCACGAGTGCATTATGATGAGGAAAATTATTGTGATGAATGTCGCAATCTTCGAAGGAGATCCCTGTGCGTTAGGAATAAGATACGAAGAGTAGTCGGGCTTCTTTATCAACCATGGATAAGCCGTGGTATTGGCCAAGATATCGTGTCTGAGGGAGATATGGTATAAATGTTTCTCCTCTACCACTTCTTCGATCTGTACAATCTCAGTAGTAAGCTTGTAATTCCTATTTTTATAATTTGTAACGTCCACTATGTACTCATGCATTCGTCCGTCTGTAAAAATATACTCCAACAGTCGCTGTAAAATGAAGCAATGCTCCGTGTCATGATGTCAGATTTTGTGGTGTACGCAATATGGTTTGCTCTCGATAGGTTGGAGATACTGGGCATTGCAAAAGAATTTATCCTTTTGAAGTGTAGAATAAATGCAGGCTATCATGACGTTCATCTCGGGAAGACAGGGCTTGAGCATATTACCATCTCTCCGAGTGTGATTGTCATTAGATTTGGTCTGATTCCTATCTCCTCCGAGATTAGCAGCACGATTGAACTCTTGTTCTGTGGATTAATCTCTTGCTGTCAAGGTTGATTTTTGAGTTTTTTGCCTTTCGGACATCATCCTTTAAAGATCGATATAGTCGTTGATCTTTTCGATCATGTCTTCCAAAGTCGTAGGCTTGTTTAGAATCAGGTATTCCTTAGTTTTACCATCCACGAGCAAAGCATTGGTGAAGGCCAAATTGTAATTTTCTAATCGAATCAGTCCACCTTTCTGGCCAACTCCAAGAATTTCTTAATAAATGTTTCGAGCTTCTCTCCTGGTACTTGCTTAAGGCAGAACAGAGAATACAGATTATCCTCTTTGTCCCTTTTGTGCGAGTAGTTCTTAACAAAGAGTTCCCGTAACTGTTCAAAAGTTGTAATGGACCCTTCTAGTAGTGAGTGGAACCATCGCAAAGGCTCCCATTGTAGGCTGGTAGGAAAGAACTGGCAACGAATGTGGTTAGATGTAGAATTCTTGAACGTGCTCCACTAGATCATTTCCCCTGTATTTTTAGATTTTTGGGGTGTGGAAACCGGTGGGAACTTTACCATCCAATAGGTCCTGGGCAATCGGACTTTTCTGTAGTATGTTGTGAATGCCTTTAGTGGTTTGAGCCCAGGCATCGAATAGTTCTTTGATACATTTTTCAACATGCTCTTCAGCCACGTACTGACGAGCCATGGTGGTCGAGCGTGGGACGCGTCCTTCGTGAGAATTGTAGTCGCCACTTCCTTCACTTAGTCGATCTTGTTGTGGGTCTTATCTTGTGTAACGGTCTGATCTTGTTGTCTTGTAACGGCTTCGTAAATGACGGAGTGCTTGTTGACTCGAACAGTTTGATGAAGAGGTCAAAAATGGTGAATAGAACTCTGTGGCTATCATAAATGTGTCACATGTATGTTGACGAGGTCGAATGGTCGAATGATGGTCGAAGATGGAGCTTGAGTCTGAGATGAGGAATAAACCACTGCAGTCACCAAGTCACCAAGCTAGAGCTGAGTTAGGAGCCGAAGGGATTATAGAAAATTAAATAAAAGAAGTGGACGCCGGAGTTAAAAAGAGTAAAAAGGGGAGGTGTGGTTGAGCTTTAAAAAAAAGCTCAAAAATACGAAGTTTAAAAGAGTCGGAGCGATGCTGCTAACTCGCTAAATAAAGAGCTATGTTGCTACTCGGATCGGACCAACGAACATAGTTATTCTAGGTCTTTTCTTTAAGAGCGACGCTTCCAAACTACTTTTCTTTATTTTTCTATTTTCTTTAGACAAAGATGCTACTCTTCAACAAGACTAGCCGTAGAAATCACAGCTTGACCCTACTTTCAAAGGCCTGCAGCTAACGCTTTTGCGAGTCCCACTAACGAATAGCAGAAACCACTAGTGAGCTACTTGAGTAAGGCTACAATGCTTTTTTGAGTCCCACTAACGAATAGAGGGAACCACTAGTCTTTGGATCCTTAGTAGTTTAGAGACATTAGAGCTACTCCCAAAGTAGTTAGGGGTAACTTTCTACGTAGTACCTACCGTAGTGCCCACTCAGGCCATGTTTATTTTTTGGCCAAGGGTGAGAAGAGGTATGATCTATTAGAAACTTCTCACCTTTGACATGTTTTTATTTATTTATAAAAGAGGGCATTCTCTCCAGAAAAAATAAAAACTGGAAGTTTGGCCTACTTCCAACCAAAAAACTTCACCCCCCCCCCCCCCCCACTGTGAAGTTTTTTGGGTTGACTTCCAACCAAAAAACTTTCAGTTTGGCTTTGACTGGTTGTTTTGCCGTTATACCGTGGTCTGGTTATTTTGCACCAAATAAACGGTTTAAGTAGGGGTATTTTGGTCATTTCAATCCCAAAATACTCAAATCTGCCAAATGAAAAACCACCCCTACCTCCCCAAACTTTCCAAATCATAGCCCAAAGTTTAAAGCAAAAAACAAAACAAAACAAAACAAAACAAAACCAAAAACCAAAAACTAACCAAAACAAAACAGTGCTTCTCTCCACCCTCATCTCCCTTTTCCTCGCAGCGCCTTTCTCGACCCTCTCTCCGTCAAACGGCGCCCCCAACAGCATGAAGTCATCCACCATATCTTTACCCTCTCTCCCTACCTCTCTTCGTCCTCCAATAATGTCTCCAACCACCCTCTCTCCTGACCTCTTTCCCGACCTCTCTTCGTCCTCCAATAGCGCCTCTAACTACCCTCTCTCCCGTCTTCCAACAGTGCTTCTCACCACCCTCTTTCTGGTATTTGACATTTTCTCTCTCTCTTTGTCTCTATGTTTATTTTTTGGTTTATTTACAAATTATATTGTGATGAATAAAATGGTTAAATTGTGATGATTGTTGGGTTTTATTGCTAAATTGTGATTGGTTTGTTGAATTGTGATGAATAAAATGTGGTTTATAGGATGGATAAATATGATGATGAAACATTAAAATTAGAGGTTGTTGCTGCGACTGCAGCCACTGTAGTTAACCTAGTATTGTTGTCGGTTGAGGCCATCCAATATGATAGAACACCTTCTGTCAATAGGAGAGAGCACATGAATGCAAACTTACATTGGTTGTATGATGAAAGTCATATTATCTGCCATAATATGTTACGAATGAATAAGGCTTGCTTCATTTGTTTTTGTGATAGGCTGAGAGGGAAGGATTTGAGAGCTAGCAAACATTTAGGTGTTGAAGAACAGGTGGTAATATTCTTGTTGATTATAGGTCATGACACTAGGTTCAGGCATGCCCAAGCTTCGATTATGAGGTCATTGGAACTATTTCTAAGTATTTTCATGTTGTTTTGAAGTATGCTTTGAGGTTGGGTAAAGACTTAAGCAAACATGTAACTCTTGACTTGTCTCTTGCCAATAGAAACAATCATCATGCTTGGGCCAACATTTACTTCAAGGTATATATATTTACTTCAAGGTTGGGTTCATATTTTAAGTACAAGTTGATGGCATGGCTTATTATCTTTAGGATTGTGTTGGAGCAGTGGATGGCACATTCATCCCTACAACAGTCCCCCTTGAAGATCAACCTAGATATCGCACTATGAAGGGGGACATAAAGTAGAATGTGCTTGTTGCTTGTTCCTTTGACATAAAAATAACTGAGATATTTGCAAGATGAGAAGGTTCAGCTCATGATAGCAGAATCTTGAGAGCTGCAGTTAATGATGACATGTATCCGTTTACAGTGCCTATAGGTAAATGATAGTGCATTTATAATATCATCCCTAATATTTTACTTACAATTTTTGGTTTGTAATCTAAATATGCAAAATTTAACTTATTTTAGATCATTACTACTTAGGAGATGCTGGATTTCCCCAAGCTCCTAGTTTTTTAGTTCCCTATCGAGGTGTACGCTATCACCTTAAGGAACATCGAGAGGGGAATAGTCCTTAGACTCTACAAGAGTTATATAATTATCGACACTCCCAGCTAAGGAACATCATTGAGCGCCTATTTGGGGTCATGAAGAGACGTTTTGCCTATTTGCGCATAAAACCCCATTATGATGTTGAAACTTAAACCAAGGTTATTGCTGCATGTTGTATCATTCACAACCATATCATAGAGGTAGATCCACATGACAACTTAGAAGACCCAAATGCAGAGGAAGATGAACATGGAAAAATACCTCATGAAGAGATATGAACATTAGGGGGAACTAAAGCATTGACCAATTTAAGGGACCACCTGTGTGCAAACACGTGGCTTGAGTGTGCCAACTCTTGCCACTATCATCCTGCCTGAGTCATCTATTTTATACTATTTTTATTTGTTTTCTTACTACTCTTATATTACATCCTTTATTATGACTATGGTATGAGATCACTTTAATAAGTCTTTTTGGTATGTCTATTGTTTGGTATTTATATTTTGGTTTTCACTATTGTTATGACTAAGTATTATTGTTTGGTATATTATATGTCTCTAATGTATTTGATAGTGTATGTAGATTAACAGGTTATTATGTGTTATGACATATTCATGATTTATTATTTTGTAGGTGTAATGGCTAGGTATTATGTGGTTTTTGTAAGGCGTATACCCAGAATATATGAGACATGGGAAGAGACATACCCCTAGGTCTCTAGTTTTCAAGGAGTTGTTCATAGGAAAGTTAATTCAATGGTAGAGGCTGATTGTTTGTTTATTGCATTTGTTGAGAATGAGAGACATGTTCCGGGGGGAGTGGCTCTAGAGGAGGTAGAATCCCCACCAGTTGCTAAGGTCGAGGAAACTGAAGACGTAGAGGATCTAGATGGGATGGCTGTGAGGGATGTATATAGTTAGATTCTCTATGTTGTTTTAGCTTGTGTTGGAGTGATGTGTTGTAAGGTAGGTAAGCGAGTATTTTTATTTTAGAGGTGCTGATCGACTGGTATTTTCTTGTATGACTAGGAGGAATATTTTCCTCTATATTTGGTAATTTGTGTATTTACGAATTAGAGAGGAAAATGTGGTTTTATATGTATTTTTGATGTTTTTGTGGAGAAACTTCTAATCTGTGGTCAAATTAGATGGTTCAGCCAAACAGACTAGTGAGAAGTTAAAGTTAGAAGCCAGGATTTTAAGTACAAGTTCTAACCTTCAGTCAAACGCACGTGAGTTTTTTTTAATCTTCTAACCTCAAAATTTCCTACCTCTTTCTACCTCTTCTTACCCAAAAAACAAACAAACAGGGCCTTAGAATAGGTTCAAGGACGATGGAAAAGAACCAAGAAAAATAAAGAAAAGTGCTATTTTTTTAAGAGCGAAGTTGCTAAAGCTTGGCATTTTAAAAAAAGGCTTTAAGTAGAAGCGGTTTAGACTTGTGTACGGCGAAAGCGTCTACATTTGAGCTTAAGCGAAGCGCGCGGTTCTTTCCTCCTTTCTTTCTAGTGCTAACTCACCTCTTCCTTCGCCTATCAATTTTTAAGACATTACCACCTCCAAAAGAGTGCCCTTCTCCTAAGAGCTACCTAGAGCTAGGGGTGTGTTAAAGCCTTGACCTCTTTCCCTTCCTATTTCTCCCACATAGTTTAGGCAATCCCAGGTTCTTTCTTTTTCCTTTTAAAAGAAGTTCCCCCCCTTTAAAAAAAAAACCCTCTGCATCATCATCCACCGTTGGGGCTACTCTCCATTACATTATCCGTCCGCCTTTTGTGGAATGTTTCCTATAAACTAACCCTTCTTTTTTAGCAAGAGTCCGGTGACTTCACCTTTACAGAGAAAAAGGAAAGCAAGGAGCGAAGGAGGGTAGTTAAGGGCGCGCCTCTAGGAACGAAACTACTCTTTTTCCTAGACCTTCAACCTATAGTGTCGTTGGAGCCTTCATAGCCTATATGCGCGTGTGAGTTCGGGGTCAACGGAGAGCGAAAGCCCGTTTAAAAGGGGGATATTTTACTTGTTTGCGTTCTAGGCTATTAATAGCTAGGAAGCCAAAGAAGATACGCACCTTGAAACGACTACTATAGCAATAGACTAATGAACGACAGCTTGAAACAACTACTTCATTAACGCCAAATGCCAGAAAATTGGGGGTAGGACGGAGGACAGGGCAAAGCTTTTTCCTCATGTCGCTACTAGAGAAACTCTGAGCGCTTCTTTTAAAAATTGCCAGTGCTTTGGATTTAGGATCCTTCGTTCTTGCCCACCCCCCAAAAACCTTGTAGCAAGACGAGGAAATTTTGTCGAAACACCATCACGAGGATTTTAGATTAGGTAATAAGAAATCTCTGGTCTTTCCCAAAAAACTTTCCTAGTTTTTATTTTGCAATTCATCATCTGAATTGATAAAATTATGTCACCCATGTTCTTATATTGTCTTATTGAATAGATTTTGGGTAAACCTCTTATTATTATTATTGCTTCTGAAATTGATGTGGTTATCAAGTTTATTGCAAACAAACCCTTTGCATTAGGATCTAAATTATGTATTTACCTTGTTTATATTTATAGGGATAATCCAAGTGAAATATGATTATGTTTCACGGTTTAAGTGGCACTTTGACCAACCGAGTTTGCAGAGACTGTCCTATTACCGTTGGTCACCTAGTGTTTCCAGCGGATCTTATCGTGTTAGCGATTCAAAAGTTTGATATCATTCTGGGTATGGACTGGTTATCGACTTATCATGCCAATGTCAACTATTTTGAGAAGACAGTCACTTTTTCTATTCCGGGTAGTAAACCGTTTCGATTTCGGAGTTCAGGTACTGAGGACTTGATTTGTTCGATATTGCACATCTTGAGGTTGGGCCTCCAAGGCCAATGCCTATTGATCAACTTTCGGTAGTTTCCGAATTTGCAGATTTTTTTGAAGAGATGTCAGGCTTTCCGCCGAAGCGAGACATTGATTTTTGCATCAATTTGGCGTCGGGGACTGAGCCCATTTCCCGAGCAACTTATCGTATGCCACCAGTTGAGCTTAAGGAGTTGTATACGCAGATTGAAGAGCTGATGAAGCGGGGTTTTATTCGTGAGAGTGCTTTGCCATGGGGTACACCAGTTCTGTTTATTAAGAAGAAGGATGGTTCGATGAGGCTTTGTGTTGATTATCGACAGTTGAACAAAGTCGCAATCAAGAATCGTTATCCGATGCCACGAATTGAAGACTTATTCGATCAGTTGCGAGGAGTACAATACTTTTCTAAGATTGATTTACGATCTGGTTATCACCAACTCAGAGTTAGGGAGGAGGATATTCCAAAGATGGCATTTCGAACTAGATATGGTCATTTCGAGTTTAAGGTTATGCCTTTTGGACTCACTAATGCTCCAGCTGTATTTATGGACCTTATGAACTGGGTTTTTAAACTGTATTTGGATAAGTTTGTTGTGGTGTTTATAGATGATATCTTGATATATTCTCCTTCGAGGGAAGAACATACCAAACACCTACGCATTATTTTAAAGACACTTAGAGAACACAAGTTGTATGCGAAGCTCGAGAAGTGTGACTTTTGGCAAGAGGAAGTCAAGTTTTTAGGGCATATCGTGTCAAGGGATGGGGTAGCAGTTGATCCTTCCAAGGTTGAGGCAGTTCTTGATTGGCAGAGGTCATCTACGGCTGCTGAGATACGTAGTTTTATGGGATTGGCAGGTTATTATCACAGATTTATATTAGACTTCGCCAAGATTTCTGCGCCTTTGACCAATCTGACTAGGAATGAGGTCAAGTTTGTCTGGGATGACAAATGTGAGATAACTTTTGCCAAACTCAAAAGCGACTTACTTCAGCTCCGGTGTTAGCTATTCCATCTGAGGGAGGGAAGTTTGTGGTTTATTCTGATGCTTCAATACGTGGGTTGGGTTATGTACTGATACAGGATGGTAAGGTTATTGCGTATGCGTCTAGACAGCTGAAGATCCACGAGAAAAATTACCCGACTCATGATTTCGAGTTGGCGGCAATTGTCAATGCATTAAAGATTTTGAGGCATTATTTGTATAGAGAGAGATTTGAGCTTTTCTCGGATCACAAAAGTTTGAAGTACCTCTTCACTAGCCCGAGCTTAATATGGGGCAGCGCAGATGGATGGAGTTCCTTAAGGACTACGACTACGAGTTCGTGTATCACCCGGGTAAAGCTAATGTTGTAGCGGATGCCCTAAGTCGCAAGCCGCATGGCATCGTGGTGCAGTTGATGATTAGAGAGTGGGAGATGTTAGAGACAATCTCAGAGTTTGATCCACAGTTAGGTTCTCGATCTACAGGGGTATTCTTGTTTGGGATTTTAGTTTAATCTTTATTAATTAGTAGGATCATTCAGGCTCAGTCAGTCGATGGGGAGTTACATGATAGGGCTGCAGATAGCAGTCAGTCTGACTTGGCTATTAGTAACGATGGGTGTATTCATTTTCGAGGTAGATTGTGTATACCATATATTGAAGAGTTACGACGCGAGATTCTAGACGAGGCTCATCGATCTAGGTTCACCATTCATCCGGGAGGTACTAAGATGTATCGTGACTTGCGTAGGCACTATTGGTGGAACAATATGAAATGAGAGATCGCTGATTATGTGTCCAAGTGTCTAACATGTCACCAGGTGAAGGCCGAGCATCAAAAGCCAGCAGGGCCGCTCCAGCCTTTACCTCTAGCAGAGTGGAAGTGGGAGAACATCTCGATGGACTTCATCGCGGGGTTATCGAGATCAAAACAAGGTTTTGACTCTATTTGGGTTATTGTAGACCGCTTGACGAAGTCGACCCATTTCTTAGCTATTCGTAGTACATCGTCTTTTGACGACTTAGTATGGTTGTATATCAAGGAGATTATGAGACTTCATGGAGTACCTATATCGATTGTTTCAGATAAGGATTCTAAGTTTACATCTAAGTTTTGGAAGAGCTTCCAGTTAGCATTTGGTACATCCCTGGATTGTAGTACTGCTTTTTACCCACAGACTGATGGCCAAACAGAATGAGCTAATCAAATCTCGGAGGACATGCTTCGTGCTTGTGTGGTATATTTTAAAGGGAATTAGGTTGATTATTTACCATTAGCAGAGTTTGCGTACAATAACAGTTATCAGTTGAGCATTGGCATGGCATCTTTCGAGGCGTTGCATGGTAGGCCGTGTAGATCTCCTATCTGCTGGGCAGAGATTGGTGATCGGAGTTTTCTTGGACCAGAGATTGTTCTTCAAACTACCGAGAGTATTAGCCTGATCAGAGATAGATTACATACAGCGCAGAGTCGACAGAAAAACTATGCAGACGTTCGTCGGAGACCGTTGGAGTTCGTGGTTGGAGACCATGTATTTATAAAGGTTTCACCTATGAAAGGGGTGATGCGCTTTAGTAAAAAGGGTAAGTTGGCACCTAGGTTCGTCGGGCCTTTCCAGATTCTGGATCGAATTGGGAGTGTTGCTTATCGTTTAGCTTTACAGCCAGGGATGGATCAGATTCATAACGTTTTTCATGTATCGATGTTGCGTAAGTATGAGCGTGACCCATCCCACGTTATTGATTGGCACCCCCTCGAGATTCAAGAGGATGCTTCTTATCATGATCTTCCTGTTGCTATTGTGGATCGCAAGAAGCAAGTCCTTAGAACTAAGGCTATTCCATTAGTCAAGGTTCAGTGGAACAATCACAGTTGTTGTGAGGCTCCTTGGGAGCGAGAGGATGAGATTCGAGAGCTTTACCCTTCCTTGTTTACGGAATCAGGTATGTTAATTTTGAGGACAATTTTTTTTTGTTGGGTATAATGTAATGCCCCGACTAATCGTGTACATTACAATAAGGTTTTGAGATTAATACTAGGAATATATGTGTGACGTACATTATTGGTAGCTACCTTAGCATTTAACAACCCTAGTATGGAATCATTCCTTAAGAGTTTAACCCTATCCTCAACTCACAAAAAAATGAAGATTGTTCTTTTCACGATTGGAGGAAAAGAGTTTGAGAGAGAGAGAGAGGGTAACAACCCATAACTTAAATAAGAGTGACCTTCAACCTACTTCTATCGTGGGATAAAGAGGAAGGAGCGAACCTTTTGTGCGTTATCATAGGAGTTGTTCGTGAAATTCGTGGTTTTGCTCTGTCTTGATTTTACGAGGCAAGTGCATCGATCCGTAAACTAATAATGATAGATTATTGCGTATAATATCAGATTGTCACGTATTATAACTTTATTGAGTCGTACTTGTTATTAGCTGAGTTTCTCTTACTGGATTTCATCATATAACTCTTAGAGATTTGACCCATGTTTAATTAAAGAAGAAATTATGTAAATTAACATACTCTGTTGGTAGTAGAAATCATCATTTAAGTTGAATAGTTTACTTCCATGATTACATCATTAGAGCTTGACCCAGAATAATGTGTTTGCAATGAAATGCAACCGGTTGGTACTTGGTAGAAATCATCACATGCATTTAAGTTGAATAGTTTATTCTATAATTCCATCATTAGACCTTGACCCACAATAATGCATTGCAATGAAACACAGCCCATAAGTATCCGTATTAAAACAGAGTTTTGAGGGCACCTTTAAATAGTTAGACAAAGATTAGTACGTCACTAGTAATCTTACCAGTATAAATCAATGACTAGAGTTATATGTAAATCCCAGGTTAAAGAATAATCCTTACTTGACAAATCTTAACCTTACGTATGATTAGCATAGAAAGAGATATGTACAGGTATGTTCATCTTAAGTAGAGAACTTAACTATGATATAAATTGAGAGAGTAATACGCAAATTACATAAGTAATGATGCGTACAGGATTGTATTTAATCCAAAACAAGATATCCCTAAGATGATATGTATACTAATAGAGTTGGTCAGGTCTATAGTAAGTCTTGACATTTCCATGGGTTTCAACCCCTGAAAGAGGTCATAGGAAATAATAGAGTCTGTGATATTTCCATGGGTTTCAATCCCTGAAAGAGCATTGGTCAGTTCATTAATTTAAACCGTAGGCATCTCCTTGGGTTTGTACCTAAAAGAGTTGGTCAGGTCCTTGGATTCCGCAGAACCTTGGGCATTTCCAAGGGCTTTGAGCCCTAAAAGAGACGTTAATCTGGATATGTATTGGATTATCTTCCGAACAGAGGACGGAAGATTTCTAAAGCATGGTTAAGCCATATGAGAAGACTCTATATTACATACTTTGTTGAGATTAGGCAATTCCTTCTATATTGTACATTTATCTTTTATGATGAAATTTATGGATTGCGTACTTGCTTAGCTGTGGCTTGCTAATGCCTTGCGCGATATATATTTCAGGATCAGGTCTTTAGCGGGGTGTTCAGGACCGTTAGGAGAGTAGTTGGGAGCGTACTGTTGCGACACTCTTTTAAAACCTTTTTCGTTTATGTGAGATTTTATTTTAATTCTTTAGTTGCAGCCATGTTCGTGGCAGACTTATATAAGTAGTTGGTTGACAGTTGTTGATTGATATTTTCGTTGCGCGTATTTTTGTGTGAATGTAGTTATGTTATTTCTTTCCATTACTACATTGTTGTGGTTATCTGTTTGGGGATGCCCGATCTGTTCACGGCCTCAAAACGCATATTCTGATAAGTTTCAGATTATAAGTTTTGGGACGTGACAGATTGGTATCAAAGCCGGGGATGACTCGATCTTAAAGGTGGGGGGACTGTAACACCCCGGCTGAGCGGGTATTGGAAATGCGCCTAACCCATTAGCGGTGACGGTAACACCAATAATTTAGTCCCACATCGCTTAAGATCCTGCCACGTGTATGGTCCTTAAGCTAATATTTCACTCTACATATCACCGAGGCCTTTTACTGTAACACCCTGGCTGAGTGGGTATTGGAAAGACGCCTAGCCCATTAACGGTGACGGTAGCACCAATAGTTTAGTCCCACATCGCTTAAGATTCTGCCACGTGTATGGTTCTTAAGTTAAGAGTTCACTCTACATATCACCGAGGCCTTATCTTAGGAAGAAAAATCTCATACTGCAAGTGATCCGCAGTGGTTAAGTGGGAACAATATTGGTGCACGTGTAGAGTGGGGTGGTGACACTTTCCCAGCTAGATTGAAAGGTTCATAATGTGGGTAATTTATGCTTTACTTGATTTGCTAAAATCGGAACCCCCAGCTTTTTATAATACGTACGGATGCATTACTATATGTGATGATGATTATGTTTCTAGGAGAATATGCATCATAGAGGGGGAAGAGGAGGAGGAGGAGAATACCATTCATACAGATACAAAAAATAATAGTAGTTGGGGTGATCTTCCTCAAGAGATCGTGGGGCTAATCCTTCAAAACTTGTATCTACATGATCGGTCAGACTAGCTACTGTTTGCAAGTCATGGAATGAAGTTGCAAAGGAAGAAAATCGTTATCTTTATTCTCCCGTATGGTTATTGCTTCGTAAGACTGATGATACCTTATACTTCTATTCCTTGTTGAAGCAAAGAGTTTTCAGTTTGCTTATCCATGGTATTTTAAATCTTTATTTTGCACTTATGGATAATGGATGGATGTTAATTTTCAAAGAAGAAGATCATCGCACATATCTAATAAACCCTATAACAAGAGCCCGAATCCAACTCCCACCACTGCAGGTGAAAAGACGTAACGGTGCGAGAAAAGTCAAATGGCTGCAATTCTATTCTAATTTGGATCATAATAGCCGAGGAGGTTATGGTGATATTACAGATCAATGTTTAGTTGTTTTTATGCCTGTTGAGTCAGATAATACTGTGAAGAAATTGGTTTTTTGTAGAACCGAAGATAAAAACTGGTCCTTTCTTTATCATCCTGATGAAGATGATGAAGATCTTAATTTCCAGCTCATCCTCTTATGCGAGGGTAAGTTGTACGCAATTGATGATGCTTTTGATTTTTGGGTCTGCGACCTTATTGGTGATAAGCCCACCTTGCAAAAGTTGATGATTTCGCCACCCAGTCTCTGAGAATTGCAACTGGGGCAGAGACGCATATTTCTATTTGCTTGATTGTTTTGGGGAGTTGTTGCTAGTACTAAAAATAAGTGAGAAACTTTCTCTGATGCTAGACATGATCAAGATTGTGAAGATATTACTTAGACGACGAGCTTTAAGGTATTTAGATTAGATGCATCCATTTACGATTGGTGGAGGTTGAGAGTCTGGGTGATTATGCACTTTTCCTTGGTGGATCAAGTGATATATCCTTGCGTTCTTCGGGCATAAAAGGGAACTCCATTTATTTTTTGGGTGAGAAAGTTCTTGCTCAAAGCTCTCTATATAGTGATTATTACCATAGTGCTGCTAGTCTTCAACATCGAGGACAACACCATTGAGACATGTATCCCAGATGACTGCTATTGTTTTTATTATGCACATTGGTTCACTCCAGTTTCTTTCATTTCTAGAGAGAAATGAATTATGTATGATGCTCATAATTGTATCAGGACACGTTCAATTGCAGATTTCAGAACTAAAAGAGTGGAAGATCAATGCGAAGTGTTGTGAAGCTACTCTTCTAGTTAACAAAGATGTCAATTTTTGGGACTGTATAATCTAATTTTATTCAAAATAAAAGTGTGTTTATTGTTCTATCCATAATCTCTGCTGATTTGTTCTTCACATAAAAAATACAATTATAAATGGAAGCAGCTATGGAATCCATACTAAATTACTAATTTATAGAAATCAAAATCCACAGTACCAATTTATCCAATTGTGTTTGGCTACTTAAATTTGAAAGTGAATGCTTAAATAAAACCTCGTCTTCATGCTCTTAGTCCAAATGGAAACAGTGAAATAAGCCTGGACAGTGCACTGCATCTTCTGTAATTCGAATTCTTTGTTGCAGTTATAACTTCTCACCGCATCCTGCCTTAAGTCAGCCATGTCAACTACCTGATGGAGGCACATTAGAAACAAAACAGTAAGATAATTACTTTCTTTAGAAACGGCCTTTAAGTCAAGAAGGGTCTATAATTATGAAACTCTTACCGTAGTTTTGACGGACCGTTGCGAATTTATAGATGGCTTTTACTATTGCACCATATTTCATGGCCTTCAATGGCCCCATATGCCTGCAAGACATAAAACACACGCATACTGTCAATGATTTTTTATATTTTTTTTGTTAAGAGCATGAATGATGCATTATGGTACAAATAAAAACTCCAAACTATAGTTTCACGCGCCAATCTATAGTTTCACTGGAGATTATTAATTGACACCCCTGAGCATTGGCTGCAAAATTAGACAAATCTACCAATGTATTATCAGCTATGGTTAATTTACCTTGGCCAGTTTCGGCAGTTCCCAAACATAACAAGGATTATTCGCACGCTACAATGTTGTTTCGTATACACATTCCTTTAGACAGTAAGTCACCCTACTAACTCAAAATTTTGTTTGAGAAAAGCGTAAGTAGCCAAGAAATTTAGTCTCTACTTTCAATCCGAATTAGTATGAAAAAACTATTTCTTTATGCCCAAAATTTAAAAGGACAGGGACAGAGCAAGCCAATGAAAACATGTGAAACTCCAGTTGATCATTTATTTAAGCACCTACACAAATCAATCAAGTGAAAGAGAACTACTGATCAAGGTTCCAAGACAGCATGTGACTAATTAATAGAGTCGAGGTCTAAAATTTTTTGCAAGAAATCTAACTATGTCAAGGGACAGCTTTTCATAGGAAGACAAGATATATGAGTATGCAATGGTGAAGGAATGAACACTCACACAATCTCTGTATAACGCAATTTCCACGCAGGAAACCCTAAGTGGCACCTGGCAAGTCCATATACTAAAAGCAAATTGGGTTCTGGTCCTCCACAACCTAAGATCACAAAAGATACAATACTTGACAATTCCCATATCAAAATATATAAATAAAACAGTAAAGAGAAAAGGTCAGACGACTAAACAAACCAACAGCTCTCAGCGCATCGGTCATTTTAGGTTCTGTAAATAAATGCTCTTCGCCAACTCCAACTAAGCTTGAATCTTTCAAATACTTCGAGCAAAGAAAGTTAGCTGCTTTTGCTGCCCCTTCTTTCCCATCAGAGAATGAAGAGAACTCAAACGTCATTTGTTTTGGTCACTAAATGTGCCTTTCATAAGATCTCTGCAAGTAAGAATACGTAGCTTCATCATTACTGGCAAGAGCATCACTAATATAATACTTGAAATAACAACAAACACTTCCAACGGTGTGTTAACCATCGCGAAATAATTCTTACATTTTAGCACTTGAAGCTCAAGTTTTAGAGGATATGTCATTTAATTATTCTTGGACATAAAAGTTCACTTATAACCTGAAAATCAAAATTTGTTGGTTCTTATAACGTAAGTTTTAGGTAGACAGGAAGACGGCGTAGATGTCAGATTAAACCAGAGTAAAGACATTTGAAAGAGAATATCTGCGATGGATAATAAATCAAGATGTGTCATCTACCACATTCTTACATCAGCTAGTTCCTCCAAAATGATTTCCTTCGAATCCTTCAGCACTCCTATGATAATAAAGATGCGAAAATCTTGAGTAAGTAATATCATACTTGACAAGAACCAAAATATGAGTACGTTTAGCATTGGCTTTTGAGTCCTTACCATCCATATCGTAAAGGCAAATGTTTTTACACCAACGATTGACAACCAATGTAAGAGCTCGACAATTTTTGAAGTATTGTGAGCTTCTTCACTGTCAACCACAATAGCTAGGTACTGGAGTTCAGTCAAATCAAGAGCTTTGTATTTCTGCAACAATCCACTTGAGATAAGGTAGCTTTGAAAAGTATTAGCTGTACCCAGAAGAAAATGACTTGCGCTGATAACAAGATGGATAAAATTCCATAGTAGTCTAAGCAGAAGTGCCCATATCTCACGCACAACGTAGAACTGGCAATATATAAAAACCACAATGAGCACCTTTGAAGATCTTCTAAGATACAAGAAAATTAAAATTGGTAAATTAAAACATCGGAGATATAAAAGTTATCTATTTTAACTCGAAATTTACACCTGATTGGTCTAATAGAAGTGATAGGTGGTCTGAACATCTCTACAAACACAAAGCTGCAATGTTAGATATGTGCGGTACATTACATCAGGAAAGTAATCTTTATGGGTATCTTGGATTAAAGCAAACTATTAGAAACAAAGATTTTTGACAGAGGAAAGTCCCCCAGGACTGTTTTTGGTGCTAGGCTAATATCCTGAAGGCTAGAGAAATTGCACAAGAGATCATTTCTACACCAAAGGGGATGGGAGAGACACCCTGGTATGGAAACAACCTTGGCATCCATTCGGCATTTTGATAGATAAATTCCAATCCCATTTCACATATAATTCAAATCTCAGCCTTTTAATGCCAAGGCGAGCAACATAATTTCCAATGGAAAATGGGCCCCACCCCTAAACTCAATCAATAGTCTCAATAATATTTGGAACTACTTAGAGAACATCCCTATAATAGTGGGAGAGTCGAGATGAAATTGTTTGGGCTCTAAGTGACAAGGGCGATTCTCCCAAAAGAGAGAGAGGGAAGGGGGGGGGGGGGGGGGTGGTATACAACAATCAAGATACCTATTCTGCTTAAGATAATGGGTTACAGCAGGTCCTCTACAAGTCTAGATAAGAGGTACGATAATCTACACAGTAAGAGAGAAACAGTCTTACAAGCCTATGGAGGTGGAGGACAAGGACAGAAACGGGACAACTTATTGAGAAATGGAAAAATTGAGGTCACTTGGATCATCATCAGATATATTCAATACATTTGGGATAAACCAGCTGAGGGTATCATCTGGCTTAACACTGATGGAGCTCTCAACACAAATGGTGGATATGGTGCAGTTCTCAGAAACCATAAAGGTGAAGTGATAGCAGCAGTAGCTGGATGTATTCCCAAACAATCATGACTATGCATGAGTTGCAGGGTATTGATTCAGGTTTGATGCTAGAATCAAGCATAGAGTCAATAGAATTTGTGTGGGATCAGACTCCACAGCAGCATCAGGATTGTCCTTGGGCTTTGTCTACCCCCAAGGGATGCTAGAGCTATCACTGACTCCATTAGAAATTCCATCCTTCAGCTTGACAGTTTTGAGAAAGACATATACAGGGATGCAACAAAGTTGCAGATCACCTATCTAACTTGCTCACAGTAGTAGGCCAGATGGAGATGGACCTTCGTACATTTTCTGCTGAACTAAAACAGGTGATTGAGGATGATGCCGCAGGGAGATCTACAGGAGAGAGGTATAGGTGGTGGGTGAGCTATTCTCTTTTCATGATGGTACATGTGCAAATTCCAAATTTGAATTAATATTGAGTAAATTCTTGGTATGAGCAACCCTGTTCAAGTAACATTTTGCTCCACTCTAAACACACTCAAACTGGTACGATTTCTAGCAGCTTCAATAAGTTTCATATTTTTCACACATATAAAGGAGTACCAGGTTAGCTAGCAAATTGCGTTGGACAGATAACAAAAATTTCCTGTATTATACTAAAACATGCTTTAAACCAAACAGGAGAAATTTCAGCAACAAGTTATTATTTCGAGAGAAGGGGGCTACATTTCGAATGCATCCAAAGCTTCTGCTAAGTATTTTAGAATTTGTCTAATAGAATACTAGAATATCCCCTGCATTCGATGACAAAGGAAGCCATTTTCCAATAAATTGTAATTACCATTGATATTTTCGGTTAGCTATTATGGGAATTTGTTGTGCCCTTCTTTAGTTAATTGAGAAATGTAAAATGCAAGTTGATGGAAGTTTTTTAAGTCTACGCACTAGATGCTAAACACTTAGAGTAGCTTAAACTTTAGTCTTGCTCCATTAAGGAAAGCCTTAGCATGCCAAACACCTCTAAGTAGTATTATCCCAACTTGACGGTCACACCTGGCACCTACTTCTGTAAAGTAATAACCAAATCTGACTTAATTATAATCATCCACGTCACTAGGCGACCAATTTAGAATACATATCGGATACCTAGTCGAAACAAGACGAGATTATATCAAAAATCTCGGCCAATCAATGCATTATAATTCAATACGAAAGTAGATTGTACACTTCCGCGTAAACCATACACAGGTACATACCAAACTATAACGCAAAGCTATAAACAAGACATAGATATAAAGAAGATAAAACACTTACATGTGCAATTGAAACAAACAACCCCTCATTTCATGTATTGTTTCCTTCAACCTACAAAAAAAAATTAAATGAAACTATGTACTTATAATAAAACCACCAAACGGATGAAACCCATAACCAACAATGAATCATAGAACACATATAAACCATCAAAATACTCTGTGGGCACAAACCATACAAACCAAACAGGCCTTAATTAAATTTGATTCCAGAAGATCAAGGAAAGAAACTAACATGATTCAAGAGGTTGGGTATCCTTGAAACTAACCCACGTAATGATTCAGCAGAAAAATGCTTCTAAATCCTAACATTTTTGCCAATTACTGTAAACTTTGAGCAAAGAGACTAAAAATCATTAGAAGCAAATATAAGCAAACAACTGTTTTTGGAGTTGTGGGTGTCTTCTTTGTGCCTTCAAGTTTCCCTTTTCTTCATTTCTTATAAAAATATATTTTAAGGAGTACATAAAGAACTCATGAAACCAAGTAACGAAGGACCTGTTGGCAAGCTTCTAAACTCATTTATGAGTAATAATTAATAATTGTAGATTTCAGGTTAACTGTGTTCAAGCAATATTATTCATCTCCAGCAGTCTCCCTATGAACCTTGTATGTCGTGTGTACGTAAATTAACGATACCCGAATCTCTCCGGTGGACAAATATTTCAAGTCTATCGGCATTTGGTAAAATTATTAGTTTCATGAGAGGAAAAATGTTCAACAATTGCCAAATCACGATACATGTTTCCGAGCACAATATTTTCGGTGTAACAAGCATTGTGAGCAGATGTTCAGAATGATAGGCCTCGTCTACTTGATTTGGTGAAAAAAATATGACTAAAAATATTTAGTCTGTTGGCATTGTAATATCACGACTAGCACAATCCCCACCAGCGGCATACTTGCCACATTGACCTCAATCTTTGTTGTAGGCTATAGCTCATAATTGTTAATATTAGAATTCTCAATATTTTGTCACTTCTAGGAGATGGTTGTATGGCAACATAAAACTTCAAGGCAAGTCGTTGGTTAGATCATGTGGATGTTGATTGTACAAGGCTCATGACTAATGAGTCTGAAGCAATTTCTTTAGCCTCAGCGTTTTAGAGGTTACAATCAAGGAGAAAAAAGTTTTCACAAAAAGCTTTGACTTGCAGAAAATGTATCCATATCTATCACATCATTTGATAAAACTGAAGTAAATTTATCGTAAGTGGATGGTAGGGATTATCTTTCTAACAGAGAAGTTGGATTTATATGGAAGCACAATATGAGTTCCAATTCGAAAATTAACGTAATTATTAAGAATCTAGCTTCTGTAAAAAACTTAACTTTCACAGCTTGAGCTTCATACAATTAGACGCCTAAAATATGTGCACCTAAATGTTTGAAGCTTGCCCGTGCTCTAGTATGGAATAGCATTGAGATCAATCATTTTGTGTCTATATCTCCGTAACCCGTTTCAGCATCTAGCATTGGAAAAGACGAGTCCTTATGATTTTGCATGTTTTCCTTAAGATCAGTCTAGCTGGATGAAGCCATTCCTTTTGACCACTGATGAATCATGGGCCGCAAGGCTATGTCATCCCTGGGAGCTACATAAGCCAGAAACAGATGAAAGTATTTAATACCTTACTGATAGAAAGGCGGGCCCTCTCGCCTAAATTAAATCTAATGAAAGCCATACTTATGTAGTGCTAGAAATAATATTTGATTGAAACAAAAACTTAGTAAACAAACTTATGGTACTTAAGTTTAATTATGTCAGGAATTATAAGCCTGAACTTAGTGACGGAAATCTGAGAAGAACGTCTGCCATAGGTTCTATACATGCCTAAGTAGAGAGACAACGCATTGAAAG
>JACGCM010001088.1:0-32383 GCA_014058105.1 Kingdonia uniflora
GTTACAGGTGCCATTGAGCAAAGCAACAAATTATTAAGATTTAGGACTAGGAGGAATCCGCTTGTAGATCCAGTTGAACATGGACAAATAAGCCTTGCAACTCAAAATAAACTCCAGTTCCAGATGCATATTTGCTTCACTAGGTGGGATTCTTCCGAGCACTTATCCTAGGAGTTGATTTTGTATCTAAAATCACTGTATGTAAATCATGTGAATAACTCTTCTAGGTGTTTTTCCATATGTTTGTTAAAGGTTATGACGTTTCTCTCCAGCCCTATATGATGCTGGAAACAAAAATTGTGACAAAGATACTTTACACAATCTTGGCCCTATAAAATTGTTCACATATACACTTAATTACTTCAGGCATATACACATTTTATACAAGTGAGATGGCTTTCATTGGAACCTTTGCACAAAAATGCATTGTGTGATACTTTGAATGTTATTTGAGATTGGGCAGTACAAGATGATGGAGATACTCGAATACTGTTGATAATTACTGGTGGACCTTGCTTCCTTGTGAATGTGAATGTATGAATCATAAGTGATTTTGAAATGAAATTGCAAAACATAACCTTTTTCTTTTTAAATTTAGGAATAATGAAGATAAATAAAATGTGCTTAAACTGGGTCACAACATGTTGCCAATATGCTCTTTGTAATTGACCTTGGACCCTTCACATTGAAAAGAAATCACCACTCTACAAACCATTCCCTTTGGAATATCCTTAGGAAAGTTCTAGAATATCTATGGAACATAGAAGGGCTGGGGGAGATTACTAGTGTCATTGGGGCCCCATTTGCTTAGATAGAGCTACGGAGGAAAAACTAGGCTGGGGTATGCCAGAGTTTGTGTTGAAATCAGTTACAAAGTGAATTGCTTTATGTGATACCTTATGATGTTGATGATGATGAGGTAGCTAATATTGATGTTGATATGGCTTCTCCTAAATGCCTTGACTACTGCCTCTTTGGTTACAAGTCATAACACCCAACAAATGTGAATTTAATACCCCAACAACCAACAAGGAACAACACCACAATACTGAGAAAGAAATTTGGCCTAGAGAGAATAGGCTACAGTAACAAAGGGCCCAATGGAGGCCTATGCAAATAGTTTAAAATAGAAAGCGGGATAGTAATAAAACTACAAGCAAGACTGATAAGGAAGGCTGTATGTATCAAAGAGTAGTTGCATAAGAAATGAAAGAACTCTAAATGGTGGGAACATCATTAAAACTGTAAGTTGAGGTACCTTTGATGCATTGTGCAGGGAAGATGGAAGATTGATAATGATCTATCTCATTTGTTCAACAAAAATAACCATTTAAGGAATGAGAACATTGCTCCAAAAAAAATTAGATTGTCAGAAATCAAAGTTGTGAGATGAGTGCCAATCAAAACCCTCCAGGAAAGGCCAATTCTACTAGTCCGGATTTGCCAACCCTTCCTAACGGAGGGTTGTGAGAACCCTCCTCCTATTGGTTGGTTATTTAACATAAGTTAGGAGAAGAGTTTGATTTTCTTAAGAATTCCATATTTGTTAATTTTCCTAGAGAAAATCTCTCCACCCCCTATTTTCTTTCAAATGTACTTCTCTCTCTTGTTTCTCTCTAATTTCTCTCTCTTTTAATTTTTTCTCACCAACAAATATAATAGTTAAATAAAAGCGCATATACTATTTTGAAGTAGTGAAAATCTTTGCTGATATTTCAATGTTTGTAAGACATTTTTGTTGATGACAATCACTTGAACTGCTGG
The DNA here is from genome assembly GCA_014058105.1 of Kingdonia uniflora. NCBI lineage: Eukaryota > Viridiplantae > Streptophyta > Magnoliopsida > Ranunculales > Circaeasteraceae > Kingdonia > Kingdonia uniflora. The sequence goes on from JACGCM010001088.1 coordinate 1,765, forward strand.
TACAATACTAATGATTTACTTCAAAAAAACATTAAGTTCCATGAAATGACTTCATGGCTACTTGGATAATTATAGTATGATTTGTGTATATAGGAGAGCATGGAATGCCTAGCAAGCTTAGTGAATACTTTAAGGTCATATTGATCTTTTGTAATTCTTAGTAATTAGTTTTTGGTTTTAATCGATAAGAGAAAAGCACAGAAAAAAAAGAGAAAGACGGGAAAGAAATAAGGAGAGAAAAAAGTAGAGAAAATATAGGAAAATCTTGTAATTTAGAATTGTAAAAAACAATCAAACTCTTTTCCTAACTTCTCTTAATAACCAACCAATAGGAGAGAGAGTTGTCACAACTCTCTGTTAGGGAGGGCTGGCAAATCCAGACTCCAATTCTACTAACACAGCTCCTTATGTGTAGGTACACAAGGGGGGTGGCAGTTCGGGCGGGCTGGGCCATCGTGGCTAAATAAAGTTCAGGCCAGGCTATGAATAGTATTCAGGCGGGCCGGGTTATGCAGGTCGGTTCGAGTTGGGTTTGGGCCGGATTATAAGGGCCGAATTTGGGGGGTTTGGGCCAAAATTTGGGCCAGGTTTAGGCCGGATAACACAGCAACTCAAAACAGCGATTGGTAAATGCAGCTCTAAGAACCCGTCAAACAATCCCATAAAAAAAAATTGAATACTCAGAGAGGAGTAAATGAGAGTGTTGGTGACTCGGTGTTGGTGAAGAGAAAATTAAAGTAAGCTTGAAAAATAGAGATAGAGTTTAGAGAGAATTATAGCAAGCTTGGTGTTTGTAAGCTTGAAAACAACAACTGGAAAAACTTTAGAGAGATTTTTTTGTAGAAGTTTGTAACTGAGAACAAAGAGGATTGGTTTATTTTAAATAAATATCTTTAACAACTATAAATTTCTTCAACGACTCTAATTTCTCCAAAGGTAGAGTTGTTCGGGCTGGGCTTGGGCTAGATTCAGGTCGGACCTAGTTCGGGCTAGGCCACAGGCCGACCCACAACTATAAAAGGTGGCCCGCAGCCCGCCCATACAATCAATCGGGCGGGCAGGCTATGAACAATATACGAACCGGGTTGGGCAGGCTTTTACCGGGCCAGACCGCAGGCTTTACCCCATATTGCCAGCCCTAGGTACACATAGGTACACCAAAGAATGGATCCGAGTAAGACTGGATCTACTATAATCTGAATCCGAATCCAATCCGAAACTTTTATGAGTAAATCCAAATCCGATCCAGTCCAAATCCAGGCTCGGGGATCCGAATCCAAAATCCGATCCGGCCATAATTTTATTTGATGACTAAAGATATTGATACAAAGGCTTGAACCCAGACCTTTCATGTGTTTAAAGAACTAACTAGCACTTAACCACTTAACGACATATCTGAATGTGTTATAAATTCTTTTCTTATTGTATATAATATATTTTTAATTTTTTAAAAATATTAAAAGTAAAATTTATTAATAAATTGATATATAACTTCGGATCGGATATTTATCGGATTGGACTAGACACCATCCGAATTCAATCTAAAATTATATCTGATGTTCCTTAATCGGATTGGATTGGATTCAGATTGAAAAAAATGACATCCAGATCCTTAAATAGAATCGGATTTTGGATTATATCCAATCCATTGACAACCGTAGTTCAAACTGAGAAGAATGTCACCAATACACCTTCAGCCAATAGCCAATAGCCAATAGCCAATAGCCAAATTTCTAACAAGGATGCTAACGTGCAAGGTAAAAATAATTAAGCTACAAGATTGAGTGATATTAACCCAGTGAGACATAACAGGAGTGTTGCGAGGCTAGAAAAGGATGTCCCTAAATCTACCCCAGAAATGGCGTTTGAGAGTAATTGTGCTAGCGTTGTTGATGTGCAGGTTATTAGTAGGCAAAGAAATAACACTAGTCAAGCTAGTGGGAGAACATATGTCAATTCTACTGGTATTGAGAGAAGCACAAGGAGTACTGACCCCCTCTCAACAAAGGCCCTAATGTGAATGCGTATGTGCAGGGTACAAACCCAACTAACAGAGGAGGTCAAAACAAAAGTAACCAGAGAAACAAAGGTCCTCTTACTGGCCAAAGTAAACCAACAACATTGATTATGCTAGAGTAAAAGCTCCTAGAATAACACAACAGGTAAAAGAGTTAGATACAAGGGGTGAGACCATACCTCCTCGCCCTGACATGCACCTAAGCAAGGCTGGTATATCTTCTTAATGATTAAGACACTTACTTGGAATATTAGGGGTCTTATTATGCACATCAAACAACAAGAGGTTAGAAGAATTATTAATAAGGACAAAGTGGCTATCATTGGATTAGTTAAAACCAAGATTAGAAAAGGGAATAAATAACAATGCTACTATCTACCCTACATGAGATTGGGCTTCTTGTAGCAACAACCCTAAGGATAGGATCCTGCTCTGCTGGGACCCCTATGCAATTAAGGTGGCTATTCTTAGGATTGACAAGCAAGTTATCCACTGCAGTGTTGATAAGGATGACACGTCAATTCTCTTCTCCTTGTCTATGCTACAAACAATCCTACTAAAAGAATACAACTGTGGATTGATCTTATTGCTTTCTCTAGGTGTTACAGCAAGCCATGTATGGTGACTAGTGATTTTAATTCTCATTTTTCTTGTTTTTATATGACAGGAGGAAGGAGTGTTTTCAATAATACTGTGAAGTATATGGAATGGATGGACCTTACTGGTCAGATGGATATGAAGTGTACTGGCTGCAAGTACACTTGGTCTAACAGGGCTATTAAAGTTGAGAACAGAATTTACTCTAAGATTGATAGGTGCTTGATTAATGACAATATGGTTACTATGTTTAGTGATGTTGTCTCTGAGTTCATGTTCCCAAATATCTCTGATCACAAACCTATCATTAGAGCATCTCTAGCCCAAGTATAACTTTGGGCTCTGACAGGAGCCCACAGAAAACCTAACCCATACCCATCCTCTTCCAGCAGTGAGTTTGAGTTTTTTTTTTTTTTTTTAATTTAGTCTGCGCGGTAATCTTTAGTCCGTGCGGTATTCGTTTGTCCGCATAACTATTCATTTCTCACACATCAATAAAAAAATCAAAACAAATTTTAAACGCGGTGGTAATCAAAACACTGCGCGGTAATCCAAACAACGTCAAACTCATTTTTTGGGTGTGAGCTCCTCACACCCGGTTTAGTTACTGTAGCGCCATGTAGGAGAGCTCACACCCATTTTTCGCTATTGGGAGACTCATAGTGTGAGTTTAGGTTTGCAAACTTAAGTCAAACCAACACCCTGCTGCATATGCTCTTACTAGATTGGTTTTGAGTTCTACTAATAATAAAAGGGCATTTAAACACTACAATTATTAGGCGGATCATGAGGGGCTTAAAGAGGTTGTGTGATCCAGGAGGATCTGAGAATATTAGAAGTTTAACTAAAGTCATTTGAACGAGTTTGAGAGTCGTTAGAACGACCCAGTCGTTCGAAGGACTCCCAATTTCGTTCGAACGGCTCCCAATTTCGATCGAACGACCAAAGTTTGTCCCACTGGAAATTTGGCCCAAAGTCATATTTCGTTCGAACGAGTTGAGATTTCGTTCAAACGACTAGGCAAGTTTCTAGGTTTTAGACCAATTAGTCGTAAAGTCGTTCGAACAACTCCCTAGTTTGTTTGAACGACTTTGGCAGTATTTTTGGTTTTCAACGTTGTTTTAACCTCGAGATGCGTTCTATTTTATAATTTTGAGTTCCCTCTATATAAATGGGACTTATATTTTTTTTTCTTATGTTAGATCTAGAAAGAGTTCTGAGAAAGCCTAGGGTTTTTGGAGTGATTTTCTTATAATTACTTCATTTTTAAGCAATTGAAGCTTTATTTTTCCCAATCAATTGGTGTTCTTCATAATTTTTAGCTAACTAGAGCTTCTCAATCGTATTGTGGATTAAGTGGTATCAGTTTTCCAATTACGATTTTCAGATGGTTGATTGTGGTTTATGGTCTTTACACGTGACCATCTCAAGCAAGCAAAGGAGAAGCTAGTGAGTCCGTTGACGATTCATCGCAAACCTAATTTGAAGAAAAAAGATAATTTGGAGATGGACGATTCCAACGATCGACTCACGACTTTGAAAACGATAGTTTCCAACCTAACTTCTATTTTAGGTGAGTTAGTAGAACAATTGCGTCTCACAAACCTCGCGAAGGATTATGCTTTGACAAAACGGCGAGGCCGCTCGAAGAAGAAAGGGGTTATGGAGGTGGATGGAGACGAGGATTTTGTGGAGATCGATGGTGATTCTAGTAAGGCCAAATCCGATAAAGAGCGATCAGGTATTGGTAAGTCATCGAATCCTATTTGTAATCTTCGTATTAATTTTAAGATTAAAATTCTGGTATTTGACGGTTCGATCGATGCTGAGAAGTTAGATGATTGGTTAAAAACTTATTTTTTTGTTTATGAATACTCTAATGCTCAACAAATATGCTTTGCTAAGTTGAAATTTGCAAGTCATGCACTCACATGGTGGAAATCTTATCAGAAACGCCACGATGTAGGAGATTTAGGTTGGAAAAAATTTAAGGTATTAGTACGAAAACAGTTTTATCCGATTGGGTATGAGCAAGAGAGATGGTATAAATGGCACAATTTGCGCCAACAGTTTAAGCAATCCATACAAGAGTACACTACGACGTTTTATAACTAAGCTTTGGTTATGGACATTGATGTGGACGAGTATGAGATGTTCAAGAAGTACACAGGGGTTTGTCGGAGTCCATTAGGAGAGAGTTAAAGCTCTTTACTATGGCCAATATCGATGACGTTACCGTGAAGGCAATTGCCATTGAAGGCAAGTACTTGAAGAGTGACAAAGAAGACGACAAGATCAAGCGGGGTACAAGTCTAGTTGGAAAAATGAGTATAAGGGAGATGCCAAGGAGAGGGGTCTCCATCCAAGGAGTTTCATTGGAGTCATTGTAAGGCGAGTGGGCATATTTTCAATTATTGTTAGAAACTTTACCCAGAGCTTTGGTCGAAGGAGGAGAAGAGCAAGAAAGAGAAATATGTACTAGCCATAGAGGTTGTTGACCTCCCAGATTTAGATAAACTGAATCCTAAGCTAACACTTATGTTTTAACGGAGTTTGGCTACCGAGGAGGAGAGTCGGGAAGAACTTTTTCATGTCAGTATTCAGGTAAAACAAAGTTTAGTCGAGTCCATTATGGATTCGGGTAGTCAGAATTTTTTTATTTCTGAGACGTTGGTGAAGAAGATGGGTTTGACGACTACAGCTCATCCTAAGTCGTATGGTTTGGGGTGGATTAAGAAAGATACAGATTTGAGGATCACGAAGCAGTGTACTTTCAAGTTTGCGATCACTAAAAGATTTATTGACGAGGTGACGTGTGAGGTGGTTCCTTTAGATGTGTGTCAGGTCATGTTGGGTAGCCCTTATCTTTGGGACCGGGATGTGATTCATTACCGTTAAGCTCGCAAGTATCTTCTTGTGAAGGAGGAAAATGAGCTCCATATCAATGCTTGTAAGGAGCATGTCACTACGTCTAATTTAGTAACGGTGACTCAAGTGAAGCGGTTGATTAATGCGAGTGGTAAGTTTGTGTTATTGGTACGACCGGTTCAGGAGGGTACGTCGGCTAGAGTGCTGTCTCCAATGACAATGTTTTTTAAGCATCAAACCGACTTGGGGATGTTGCCAGAGGAGGTTATGGTACATACTGATCATGAACCATTCCAGTTTTTAGCTATACAGTCCAAGCTACAACAAGATCGCCTGATGAAGGGGCTGTCGTATCTCTAACAATTCCTTTGATTATACAGTATAAGAAGGGAGTAGATAAAAAATGGCTGATAGGTTATCTCGACCCCCATTACCAACTACTTCCGCTATGTTGGTTTCTATGCAGATACAACCTTTTGTTACGTTAGGATATGTTGCAGGATATGATGATCTTAAGGGGCGTAGTGTATTTTACCAAAAGTTGCTGCCAAGCAAGACAGTGGTGGTATTGAGTCATTTCGAGTTAGGAAGAAGGGTCAGCTACCTCGTACATCGAAGTGGTTCAGCAGGGTAATGGGCAGCGCCGCATTCCCACCTCTCCAGTTTTTGGTTGAGCAGAGCAGGAGCTCAAGGCTCCTAAAGAGGAGCCGTGATCCAGAAGGATATGAGAATATTATAAGTTTAAGTAAAAGTCGCTCGAACGACTCCCAATTTTGTTTGAACGACCAAAGTTTGTACCACTGGAAATTAGGCCCAGTGCCATATTTCGTTCGAACGACTAAGCAAGTTTCTAGGGTTTTAGAGCAATTAGTCATAAAGTCGTTCGAACAACTCCCTAGTTCGTTCGAACGACTTTGGCGGTGTTTTTGATTCTCAACGTTGTTTTACCTCGAGATGCTTTCTATTTTGTAATTTCGAGTTCCCTCTATATAAAGGGGACTTAGGTTTTTTTTTTCCTTTTATGTTAGATCTAGAATAAGTTCTGAGGAAGCCTAGGGTTTTTTGAGTAATTTTCTTATAATTACTTCATTTTTTAAGCAATAAAGCTTTATTTTTCCCAATCAATTGGTGTTTTTCGTACTTTTTAGCTAACTAGAGCCTCTCAATCGCATTGTGGATTATTGTGTGTAAAGCTTGGGAAACTAAAGTCCCTAGGAACCCTATGCTTCAGCTTTATAACAAGCTTAGGCTTACTAAAAGTGGGATTAAGGAGTAGATAGAAAAGTAATATAATCCCTTAACTGAATCTGTTTCTAGAGCAAGAGAACACCTAAGTACTATCCAAACCCAAATTCAAATCTGTCCTTTAGATGAGAGTTTAGGGAGTCAGGAAAGGGATGCCCTTAATCTTTTCACTGATCTCACCCTCCAAGAAAAGTCCATGCTCAAGTAGAGAGCTAGAACTAACTGGTTGGTCTTGGGAGATTCTAACAACACTTTCTTTAACAAAGCTATAACTGTTAGAAAGTATAGGAACTCCTTTGTTACCATTAAAGGGGACGATGGGGAGTTTATCTATGATCATAATATTGTTGTTGCTAAAGCTATTGAATATTTTAAAAGTATTTTGGTTGTAATGGTAGGAGGGTTGATAAGGAGAGTGTTTGGAACCTGAACTTCAAGGCCAGAGTTGGTAGCCTTGATCATGAGATGCTCACTAAGTTTGTTGATGAGCAAGAAATTAAAGAGACTTTGTTTAGCATTGGGAACTATAAAGCCTCTGGTATTGGTTTTATTTCGTGTCTAGAGGAGTAATTGTTAACACTATCTTGTGGTTACTCATCGGTAGAGAGTGCATGTGGAATGACTACAGTTGGACTGACACTGTACATGTACGTTGGTTTTGAACCTCTTTGCTCAAATACTTAATAGTCGATTATTGTTTTTACAAAACTAACAAGAGTTGTGTTTTTTTGTATATAATAGTTTTTTGTTTGAATAGAACTTTGATCATGCTCGAATACACAAGGCAGGAACCTCTTTGTTCGAATAGATTTTTGGGTCTGTTCAAATAGAGTGTGGGATTTTTTTATAAAAGGTTTCTTTATTATTTTTAAAACCAACTCTTCATGAACTAATGGTTTAGGGCTTGAGATATCTGAGAAAATAGAGAATTTAAAGAAAGATTCAACGAGAATTAAAATCAACTTGAATCGATCTTAAAATTTAAAAACCTAATTTCGATTTATGAGCTTGTGAGTTTCAAGCTTAAAAGCATTGGTGACAGATTAAAGTTTGGCGTTGTGAGGACGTGGATTGGTGCAAGAAGATCAATTGGAAGAGAGGTAACCACCATGTGATGCGCTTATCAAGTCTGTAAGTAATTGAATTGTTATAATTTCTTTTCAATAGTAAATTTTTAGTTGTCGGAAGATTCGACAGTGACTTGTGGGTTTTTCTCCCGAGAAAGATTTTCCACATGATTAAAATTGTTTGTTTTTGTGCATGATTGACTATTGATTGTTGTCACTAGATAATTGATTCAATTTGAATTAGGCTAGGGTTAGACTATTAATTTCAAGGATTATCGGACCTAACTTTTTGACCTAAATTGATTAAAACCGATTAATTTCAAGTAGTTAGAAATTTCAATTGGTATCCGAATGACCATGTTCCGAGACTTAACAACTTGAGCGTTGATCCCGAATAATTTACTTGAGGATAATGGATTCTAAAAAGTTTGGAGGTCCCGTAAATCGTCCTCCACTCATTGATGGAAAAAACTATTCCTACTGGAAAGTCTGAATGGTTGCATTCATACAATCACACGGAGAAAATGTCTAGATTGCCATTTAGGATGGATGGATGTACTCCACCATGATGCAAGGTTTGGTGGGTAGTGCAGTAAAGGTCCCTAAACCTAGAAACCAAATGGTCTAAGGATGAAAAGGATGCAACCGGTTATAACTAAGGGTGGTAATGCTATCTTTATGGCCATGAGTCAAAATGAGTTTCAACATATCTTTGCATGTACCACTTCAAAAGAAGTTTGAGACATTTTAGTTCAAACACATGAAGACGATGATACAGTAAAAGAAATCAAGCTTCAAATGCTTAATTCATAATTTTAGAATATTCAAATGAGTGAGGACGATTCCTTTGATGAGTTATATGCGAAACTAAGTAACATTGTCAATACTAGTACTGCATTAGGAGTAACCTTTTGATGTTTAAATTGTTCACAAAGTTTAAGATCGTTTACCTAGAAGCTTTAGATTTAGATGTGATGCAATCAAGGAAGCTCAAGATCTTAAGAAAGCGAAACCAAATACATTGGCTGAAAAGTTATGAACATTTAAACTCGACATAAAAATGGAAAACCCTGTGAAGAATAAGAGTATAACTTTTAAGTCATTATTTTCTTCTTTATCTTCTAAGGGTACCAAAGAGGTTGATCACTCATATGTTTCAGATGATGATGTGGGGTCGGATATTGATTCAGATTATCTTTATAAGTCAACAGCTTGAAAACCTTGTAACAAATGTCAATTTCAAAGACAAGGGCAATCAATAAATTATAAGTCACAAACTTAAGATCAAGTTAAATTGAATAACTGGTAGACCAATAATGATACTGACCTAAATCAAGTTAAATGTTATAAGTGTCACAAGTTTGGTTATTATGCGCACAATTGTCCCAATACGAAATCTAGTAATAACAATGCCATGAATATTACTATTACTTGGGATAATAATAATGATGAATTTGATACTAATAATGATTATCCTCAATAAAATGAAAATAACAACTATTGTGCATATCCTACTAGAATAAATTATAGTAATGATCGTTCTGACCCATTTGAGCTAGAAAGCCCTGCTAAAAGTCAGAGTGATAATGAAAGTTTTGAGTTTGGGGACTCTAATCTTGAAGGGTTGTATACTCGAACATTTTCAAAGTGTGTTAACTTAAAAAGGTTAAACAAAACCTTGAAAGATCAAGTTAACACAATCACACTGGAACTTAAAGAAACGGCTGAGGATGCAAGCTTTCAGATTGAAAGGCTTGAATACAGAAACAAGATCTTCTTAAAAAATTGAGCTCCTAGAAATGGAAGGTCATGATGCTGAAGAGAAAGTTAAGTCGACTCTGGATGAACTTAAAAAGTCCAAGCTTGACTTAGTCACATCTTAGCAGAAACTTTGGATGTTTTGCCATGGTGTGAAAAACCTTGATAAAATACTATATATGGGTAAAACCGAAGGTGAAAAAAGGGGACTTGGATATGAAAAACTTGTTTTTAAGTTAAGAACCTCTCAAGTCGCAAAATTTCTTAAAGCAACTTTATTGCTCAAATATAGTACATTATCAATCACTCATGGTCAGGTCAAGAAGGTTTCTTACAATCGAGTTATTTATTGTCGTGCAGGTGGTCGACAAGGTCACGTTGCGCCTTATTACAGATTTATTGTGCCATATCGGTCATATATTTAACCATCCAATTGGCAAAGATATAACCCAAATATGAATTCTTCTATTGTAAAAATTGAGAATATTGTTAGGTGGTTTTCTCAAGAAACATCAGCTCGAAAGGTTATTTGGGCTATTTGGGTGTGTAAGGACAAGTTGACACCTCAATTAAGATGAAATGTTGCACTGACAACTATTCGGTCAATCAGTATTTGTTCCATTGATTAGGTATGTTTCTTACTCTCTATTTATACTATGCACTTTTTAAATAATCACCATGATATACTATTATATTAGATTTGATTTGTGCTTCTGTGTTATGTTAATTCAGTATGGTCTTACTTGGCACATATTTTTATCACAACAGTCAACTAGTATCATGTTTAAACATATAGGTAATCATTGGCCAAAACACTTGAGAATAGATGATAATTGTAGAGACTTTGTACCTAATACTATAAGAGGATCTGGCCTTTATTATAAACATTGAATGTTGCGACTTTAATTTTTTCCAACAAATCTCATTTTATTTTATGATCTCATTTCGTTTGCAATACTCAATTGTCGATGGTGACATCAAATTCAAGTTATTATAGTCGAACGTTTCCTATACTTAGACGAAAAATAGATAGTGTGAGACCGAAAATATGATAATGGGCATTTTTATTATTGCCCCATTTTTGGCCTTCGTAATGATTGCCCAAAGTTTTATCTGTTTTTAGCCCATTGTGCCTTAAAATATGCTATTCATTTGATACCCAACTCCTTTTGACCCGTTTGTTCTGAGATTTTCAGTAAAAAATAAAGGAAGGAGTGAAACCATGTGGTTTTAGTGGTGAAGATAGATATAAGAGGAGAGTAGTCCCAATGCTTTGCTAATACATTTATAAGATTCTTTCTATAATTTTTAAAAAAAATAATGGAATAAGCATTCTATTCTATATGTATTCAATGAAGGGAAGAATGAAGGGAGGTGAACTCAAAATAAAGAAAGAGGGAGAGTAAGTATAACTGTTAGTCTCAAAATGGCTGCATAACATCTACTCCGTCATGTGCCTACCCTTACATATATTATAACCTTTGCAAGACAGGTATGATTTCCAAAATTCTTGCTAATATACTCAAGTTGTTTTGTTCCCCTTGGTGACTCTTAACCAGTCTGCCTTTGTTCATGGTAAAAACATTAGTGACAACCTCTTTATCTCTCATGAGTTTCTTAGGAATTACCATAGGAACATAGGTGGGCCTTCTTGTACCTTTAAAATTGATCTTATAAAGGCCTATGACCTTGTCCAATGGGATACCATCTTTGCTACTCTTAGGAGTCTTAACTTTCCCACCCATTTTATTGGCTGGATCAAAACTCGTATTACTTCTCCCCACTTCTCAATCAATATTAATGACTCTTGTGACAATTACTTTCAAGGTGAGAGAGGGTTGAGGCAATGGGATCCCATCTCCCCCTACCTCTTTGTCCTTATTATGGAGATCTTTGGCCTACTTGTTGAACAAAAAGTCTTTGATGGTACTCTGAAGCCTCACAAGAAATGTGTTAGACCATTGTTAACCCACCATATGTTTGCTGACGATTTACTTGTTTTCGTTGGAGGGGACATTATCTCTGCTGATGACATTAGTGATTGCATTTCTCAATTTTCTAACATGACTGGATTGGTGGTGAACACCACCAAATCAAAAGTTTATTTCTCTGCAGTAGAAGAAGGTACTAAAGGGCAGATTAAAGTAGTTTTGGGGATCCAAGAGGGTACCATACTCTTTATGTACTTAGGGGTTCCTCTGCTCTCCACAAGGCTCATAAGGACTGCCAACACCTCATTGAGAACATGACTAATAGGATCAAAGCTTGGCAACATAGGTTCTCCCCTGAGGTAGGGAGACTGTAACTTGTCCAGTCTATTATGCAGAACATTAACATCTATTGGATGGTAGTATTTCTCCTTCCAACTTTTACTATTGAATGCATTACTAAGATCTTCTCTAAGTTTCTTTGGCATGGTTCATGTAGGAGCACGCTCCCGCTACCTATGAGACCACGCCTTACTCTTATGCGAGCCCCCTGCTCTTATATGATCCCCTTGGTCTTATAACGAGCACCTTACTCTTATGTGATCCCATTACTCTTATGTGATCCCATTACTCTCATATTTGCTCTCAAATGAGCCCTTACTCAAATATGCGCCCCTACTATCATATGAGCCCCTACTCTTGTATAAGCCCTTACTCTCTAACGATTGCCTTACTCTTATGTGAGCCCCTTACTCTCGTATGAGCCCTTACTCAAATATGAGCTACTAGTCACTTTTTGTTTGTCTACGTGGAAGGATATTGGTAGGAACTCTACAAGGGAAATTTGGTCATATCCTAGGCCATTTGAGACTAACTCTTGGGTATTAGCCCACAACGTATAAATAAAAGCTGAAGGTCGCCCTAGAGAGGACATTTTTGTTAGAACCTCCACCTCCCTTTTTGTGAGACGTATCAAGTCCCAAATGATGTTTCACGTATGAGATACTCCTAATACATGGAGCTCTATCTGCTTCCCTAAGGATGAAGGAGGCCTTGGCATTAGATGTTTGATGTCTTGGAATGCTGCTGCCATTATGAGATTCTCTTTTAGACTTGCTTCTAGCAGTGATAACATGTGGGCGATCTTATTAGGTTTTGCAGCTCAAAAGAAGAGAAAAAAAAGAGAATTTTTTTTTTTGGTTCCTGTTCAAACATGACATTTTGAACATTTTCCTGTTTAAATAGAATGAGTCAGACTTAACTCTGTTCGAATGTGAAATATCTCTGTTTGAGTAGAGATCTGTAGTAACTTGTTTTGGCCGTAGAAAAATGCCTCGTGATATGTAATTCAAAGGTGTCTTGTATTATAGGTCTCTTATAATATAAAAGAGACCTAGGAGGTCTAGTGAGACCTAATCGTAACCTAGGAGAGATGTAACCTCCATGACTAAGCTTTGTAGAGAGATGGGTCTTTGCAAGGTTGTTGAAGTTGGAGAGTTCTCTTGGGGGTTTAATGAAGAGAGGGGAAGGGCCTCTCCAATGTTAAACTAAGATGTGAATCGAAGGGAAGAGACTAGAGATGGTTCAAGAAGAGATAACCAATGATGGGAAAAGCAACGATAATTTGAAGACGATGGCTCGCGTAGAAGTTTCATTCGAGATGGGTCGTAGTGGTTTCTGGTGAGGTTAAGGTAACTTTAGATTTCTTGATGATTCTCCTAATCTCTTGTATACCTTGAAAGTCTATGCGAGTTTTTTTTTGTGAAGTTAGAGATCTCAAAGTGTGATGAAATCTCTTGAGAGCTTGTAACGGTTTCTTGGATACATAGTGGATTCATGAGTTTGATGGGTGTGGACGTACCCTTCGGGGTGAACCACGATAAATATTTGTCTTATGTGTAATTAGTTTATTTCTTATTTCTTGTCGTGATTGTATGTCATGTTTAAGCGGATAAAACAAAATGTCAGCGGGGGATGTATTTCTCTCAATTCCTCCTATAGAACTGAGTTAAGGCTAACTTTATTAGAAACAAGCACTTTTGGGAGATGAAAATTCCCAGTGATTGCTCCTGGGTTTGGAGAAGTTACAATCTAGAGAGGTTGTCCAAAATCTTGTGAGCCATTCAGTGGGGGATGGTAAGTTCACCCTTTTTTGGAAAGACCCTTGGCACAAATCAAGTATTCTACTTTCATCTTTCAAAGAAGGGTTTGGGTATAACTCCATTCTTAACTTAAGAGTTACTTTATCTAATATCATGTATGAGTTTAAATGGAATGTTCCCCATAATATCAGTTGCTATCTTGGAGCTAAAATCATGGATGGCTTAATTAAAACTCCTATTTCTCTAAATGAGAATGATGAAGTTGTTTGGCACCCTACTGTGACTGGTGAGTATACCATGGCCATTGCTTATGAAGCTGTTAGACCAAAGAGAAATAAAGTGGACTGGTAGAACTTTTGCTGGGATAACCTAGCCACTCTTAAGAGTAATTTTATTACTTGGAAGGCTTTTAGTGGGTTCCTCATGACTCAAAATTAATTAGTTTGTTTAAAGGAAAGTTTTTACTTAGCTCAATTTGTACTTTTGTGGTCTTGAAGAAGAAAACACTAATCATTTTATGATGGAGTGCATTGTGTTGAGGAATTAACTCGAATTATATTCGTGAATGTTCATTGGAGTTTCTGGGACAAACGAGGATCAAAAACATAAGGAAAAGGTGATTTTTTGGTGTTCTATTTGAACAGACACAATGTATGTTCGAACAGAAGAGGCAGAACATGCTTTGTTCGAAAAGACTTTTAAGTCTATTCGAATAGAACATTGTCTATTCTAATAGACTCAAAGTTTATTCGAATAGATGTCTCAGGACTTGGTTTATTCGAATAGACTTTGGTCTCTGTTCGAATAGACTTTGTAAATCAGTTTTTAAAATTTTAAAGATAAGGCGTTGGCTTGCTTTGTGATCCGTACTTTTGAGTCCTAACTAATGTAATAACCTCCCAAGTATATAAGAGACACTTAGTATGACGTGGCACATACCTATGGATCGTTTACCACAACCAACTCTCAATCTCTATTTTAGCTTATGTTTCTATTTACTCCGTTGGAGCTGTTCTAGAGTTTTGTTTTAGTCAATTTCCTAATTGGATTGGTTATGAGAGATATTGTAGGAATGATCCAAGGGAAACCTATGTTAAAAGGAAGAGGATGGTATAATCTTTTTAGTAGTTGTTAATGAAGTTTGAGTTATTTTAGTAGAAACTATAGTTTTCTCTAAACCTAACAAACAACGTGATTGTTCTTACGAATCTCGCTTCCGCGTTCGTAGTATTCACGTCAATTGGTACCAGAGCTGCGTTAGAATCCCGGTGTAGTAAGTTTCAAGAGCAAGATACATCGTAGAAGACCCGCGATAAATAAACCTACCCTCGCTCAAGATGTAGCAACCTTAACGGATAAGCTTGATAAGCTTATCGAGGCTTTGGGTATGGGAGCCTTCCCCCCCAATCAACGACGATTTTATCGCCTATTTACGATGATTATTCCAATGATTGGAGCACCACTACAAAGACCGGTGAAATAGAAACCTCGTATGTATGTCTTCCCGTCGATAGTGACGTGATATCGGAATCCCCGATGTTTGATACGGCGAGCAAGGAGATGCCGACCGTCTTGGAAGGTCCGGTTAATGTGCAACTATCAGCGATGGCGAGTGGCACCGACGAAGACAAGGTTGTCGTTACCATGACAACCAACGATACCAGAATTCCGACAGTCAAATTGACTGTCGTCGTCACCAATACAACAAATCAGGAAAAGGGAACTATCTTTGGAGTTCATGTAACACCCCTTACCGAAATTCTGACTGGTAACGGTAATGGAGAATTCAAAGGTTTTATTGTAGAGATCATAAGTAGAAAAGATACAAAACTCGATAGTGGAAGAGAGACAAGAGAAAATTATCTCCAAATAACACCATTAACACCGACTGTAAGAGAAATTTTTGTTAAAGGTTTGGCACCAGCAAGAGAGAGACTCGTAGAGAAGAGACCCGTTAGTGACAAAAAAAGTACCTCTGGTTGTAAATCCTACCATAATTGGGACTAGGGTGAAAACCCTAATCGGCGAGGTTACAAAGGTGTGCCAAGCAGGGCTTGCAATTGGGGAAGAAACAACCTCTTCACGTCCAAAGTACATGCCATTTTCTCAAACCCAGACCCACCATTCAAACCCAACCCATTTCCAAAGCTCTTCTCATTTTCTTTTTACCCAGGTCCACCACCCACTTGTTAAAAATTCAAATCTTGGTGGGAAAAATGCGATGTCAGCCAATATTTTGGTCCACCAACTACCTAATTCACTATGCAGTACACATGCTTCACATGTGTTGATCCCAACCCCACATCCCATGGTTCAGAACCTAGACCCTTATCCAACTTAGAATTTGGACCAACGTGTTGCACACATGGGAGACTCGTCAGCCAGTCCCACTCCATTATTATCACGTCGGGAAAAGCCATTGTTGGTCGATCTATTTTGGGAGGGATTTTTAGCAAAGTTCGAGACACGGGTTTCTATGTTTTCTTCAATTTTAGACGTTTTTCAACATAGGGATTTGAAGACCTTGTGTACGATCTCTGGGTATGGAAAATTCCGCAGAAGACTTCATGATTTCCAGAAGATCGCCGTACATATTTCATCGTCGAAATCTTCCGAAGACGGAGGGTTTGATATGGCACGTGCCTACTGATCATTTACCACAACCAACTCTTGGTCTCTATTTTAACTTATGTTTATATTTACTCTGTTGGAGTTGTTCTAGAGTTTTGTTTTAGTCAGTTTAGGTTATAAGGAAGATGGTGGTATAATCTTTTTAGTAGTTGTTAATGAAGTTTGAGTTATTTTAGTAGAAACTACAGCTTTCTCTAAACCTAACAAACAACGTGATTGTTCTTACAAATCTCGCTTGCACGTTCGTAGTATTCACGTCATAGTGTGTTTCTTAGGTTATCTTAAGTGAGTTTAATCCTAGAGAACTAGGGTTTGTGAGATTCATTAAGGCTTTGAGAAAGCTTGGAGAGATTGATTGTAAACTATTTGATTTATAGTGGATTGTTTGCAGGGAATGGTTTTTCATCCGAAAGGGTTTCGACTTCCCTCCTCCAGGTAAATCTCGTCTTTGTTATTTTATTCTTCGTTGGTTTATTTCTTGTTCGGCGATTTCTGCGATTCATTCTTGTTATAGAAGAGAGACTAGCTACCTCTATTCTCAACACATTCTTATCAAGAATCTTTGGACTAGACTACTTAACAAGTGTAACATCTCTAAGTCCATTGGTAATTATGAGGATGAGACAAAGTGGCTTAAGAGTCTGAACAACAAAGAAATTTTTTCAAAAATTCTTTTTACAGCCTACAAGACTTTAGTGTATCATCTCTGGATTGAGAGAAACAATAAGATTTTTTGACTTGTCTCTAAACCTGCTATGACCATCTTTAACAATATTATGAATGAGCAGCTTATGTTGTTCAAGATTAAGGTAAAAACTGTGAAGTTTACTCACAACAGCAGACTGATTTGTTGTCACTGGGGTCTGAAGCCTGTCTTTAAGAAGAAGGCCGCTAAGCTCTGCAGTTGGAAGCCTCCAAATAATGGGTTTGCGTTTTTAAATATTGCAGGTACAGTGGCAGTGATAGAGTTAGGAAGATATGGAGGGCTGGCCAGAGACTATGAGGAAGTTTTGAAGCTGCCTACAGTGAAGCTGAAGAAGGGAAAGACAGTATCTATCATATTCTTCAGAGTTTAAACAGGGCCTTACAATTTGTATTCATAAAGGCTGCAGAACTCTGATAGTTGCCATGGACTCTAGCCAATGCCTTAGCTATGTGGAGAAAAGAGCGAAGCCTCCTTGGAGATGTAAACATATTCTTAGCAGTATTTCTGAGAGCATACAGAAGCTTGAGGGGTTCTCAGTGGAGCTGGTTATGAAGGAGAGTAACAAAGGAGCTCACCTCGTTGCTGACAAGATTGTGATGTTCCTGAAGAGCTGAATATTGTTATGTCTGAAGATGCTAGAGGTAGAGTCTATATTAGACTGTAGTTGTTTATTCTTTTAGGGCCCTGCATATTTCCTTTTATTCCCTTGTGTCCTCCGCTTCACTGAAGATACTCTTTTGTACATTCTGGTTAATTCTATAGAGCAGGGGGTCTGCTTTCAACCCCAGCTTAACCTTACAAAAAAATAAAAAATCATAAGTGATTTTGAGAGGGAAAGCTCACAACAATCCTGTGAAGCTCACAATCTGTTGTTGACCTCTTTGATATACTGAACACCTAAATATCTGAAGTATCATGCATTTGGATTAGCCATGATATTAAGGGCATAAGAGTCTTGTTGAAAATGATCGGAGATTGATACATTTATTCCCTCAGCGAAGAAAAAAGAACATGTTCCAAGAGCTGGCCGCTTTAATCACTCAGCAAAGAACAACTTTGTAAAAAGATGCTCGGTTAGAGCTGATATACTTGCACATCTGGTTCTATGTGATGCAAGAATTGCATTTGAAAAATGACTTCTCTAAAAAATGAACTTGTAGAGGTTGGTTTATGTTGAGAATCGAGGTAGCTAATCTCTCTTTTACTACAAGAACGATACGCGGAATATGCCAATCAACCAGACTAAGAAACACAGAACAATAAAGAACGCAAGAATTCCCAGAGGAGGGAACTGGAAAACCCTTGCGAATAAAAATTACTCCCCGAACAACCCACTAAGATGATCAAACGGGTTACAACGATCTCTCCAAGCTTCTCAAGCTTTAATGGAGTCTCTCAAATTCTAGGTCTAGAATTAAACTCAGAAGAAAACGATAGGCTAACAAAATAACCTAAGTCCTCTTTATATACTAGAGGACTAAATACAAGTAGAACGAATCTCGAGGCAGAACTCAACGTCTCAGAAGAAAACTCAATATGGCAACCAGACAAATCTCGTTCGAACGAAGTCTAATCTCGTTCGAACGAGTTTTTCGGTCTTTGAAAGAAAAATGTAAAATCTTACAATCTCGTTCGAACGTCTTCGACCTATTTTGAACTTTTCTTCAGCAACTCGAACAGAACCAGCTCAAGTCTTCATGTAACCAGTTCGAACTCCATGTAACTTAACCAGCACGAATCTTCAGGATACTTGACCAACTCGAACTTCTGTCAATCTTAACTAGTTCGAATATGAACATTGAAAATCTCATATCCAATCCGTCTTCAATCCTTGAACTGAAACAACTCGAACTAAAATGACCTCAAACATAATTCGAGTTCATACCTTAACAATCTCCCACTTGAAATCGAATCCATCATAACCCATCTCTAGATCTTCAAATAAATTGCTCGAACTACCTGGACCTTCAATCTGAAGAGCCACACAATTTTACATGTTGTTAACTTCTGAAAAGTCACCACCTTCGTAAAGATATTGGCCGGATTCACATCAGTATGAATCTTCACGAGCTTTAACACACCGTCCTCGAGGAGCGAACGAATATAATGATATCGAATATCAATGTGCTTGGTCCTAAATTGTAAGCCGAATTCTTCGCTAAGTGTATAGCGCTTTGACTATCACTATACAGCTTAGGAGAATGTTGTTCTTTACCGAGATCTTTCATCAACCCTTAAAGCCAAACCATGTCTTTACAAGCTTCTGTAGCTGCAACATATTTTGTCTCCGTCGTCGATAAAGCTACAATCTTATGTAGCCTAGAAACCCATGTAACTGCACCGCTTCCCAATGTAAAAACAAAACCACTAGTGCTTTTCTTCAACTTAACAATTTCTCCCATGTTGGGACTTGCTACCAACATATCATCTACATACAAAAGTAGAATGATATATGAGTTTCCCGTATTCTTGATAAAATAACAGTGATCGGCATTGCTCATCGAATAGCTATTTCTGGACATGAACTGTTCGAGCTTCAAATACCACTGCCTCGGTGCTTGTTTCAAACCATATAAGCTCTTCGTGAGCCTACACACAAGATCTTCTTTCCTTTTCATAGAGTACCCTTCTGGCTGCCTTATATAGATCTCTTCATCGAGATTGCCGTAAAGAAATGCAGTCTTGACATCTAGTTGCTCAAGATGCAAATCTTCGACTGCAACTATATTCATCACAACCTGAATTGTAGACATCTTTTCAACAGGAGCAAAGATCTCATCAAAATCAACGCCATCTTTCTGCTGAAAGTACTTCACCACAATTTTAGCCTTGAATCTTCTTTAACCGTCAGATTCCTGCTTTAGTATGTATACCCACTTATTGTGCAATGCTCTCTTCCCTTCCGGTAACTAAACTAAATCCCAAGTTTGATTAACTAATAATGACTACATCTAATCATCCATAGCAAGCTCCCAATTATTCTTGGCTTCTACATCTAAAACATCCTTGTAACTTTCAGGTTCACCACCATCTGTAAGTAACAAGTGATTTAAAGAGTTAACGTACCTAGCCAGAATTCGTGCAACTCTCAGCTCCTTTCAAAGTACTATTAGAATGTCTATATCATTAGGTTCATCGTTTTGATCTGGTGCATCGGACTCAACAATGACTTCTTCATCGTCCCCTCGAGAGGGTTCAACATCTTCAATGTCGACACTTTCCGCTACTTTACCTCGAATCATTTTCATAGGTACTTTGAAGTTTTTATATAAGACTTTCTCATTGAATGTAACATTACGGCTTTGGATAACTTTTAGATTTTTCGCATCCCAAAACCGGTATCCAAATTCATCACCACTGTATCCAATAAAAATGTACTTCGCCGACTTTGCATTTAACTTGGTCTTTGTATTTGAATTATCAAGCACATATGAGGTACAACCGAAAATACGCACGTGATTAAGGTTTACCTCTTTATTAATCCATGCTTCTTCAGGAATTCTAAAGTCCAAAGCCATTGAAGTCCCTCTGTTAATCAAGTACGTCGCCGCACTTACCGCATCCACCCAAAAATACTTTGGCAATCCAGCGTTGAGTCTCATACTCCTCGCTCTTTCATTTATTATTCGGTTCATGCGTTCTGCAATACCATTTTGTTGCGGTGTTCTGGGAATAGTCTTTTGTCTCCTAATCCCGTTTAATGCGCAAAAGTCTTCAAACTCGTCACTACAGTATTCGCCCCCGTTATCTGACCTGAGATACTTCAGTTTTAAACCGGTTTTATTTTTAACTTGAGCCTTCACCTATTGAATTTATCGAACACATCTGACTTGTTCTTCACGAAGTAGACCCACAGTTTACGAGTAACATCATCGATAAAAGTAACGTAATAATAAGAACCACCAAGAGAAGATACCTTGATTGGCCCTCAAACATCTGTGTGTACAAGATCCAACTTTCTAGGTTTCCTTGATCTTCTAGATAATTTGAAACTAACCTTCTTCTGTTTTGCAAGAACACACTTTTCACAGAACATGAGATCAACCTCAGCAAGACCCTCTAGCTTTCTCTTTGTTACCACTATCTTCATCCCCTTTTCACTCATGTGACCGAGCCATTTGTGCCACGTACTTGTATCAATCCCCGAAGTGGCTGCACAAATAGTAGAAATTGTGCTCTGCGTTGTATACAACGTTCCTTGTCGTAAGCCTCGAGCTATTAACATAGCTCCCTTTGTAACATTCTTGAAGGTTGTACCAAAGGTACTCACATATCTGCCATCATTCGCCAATTTGCTAACCGATATAAGGTTACACCCAAATTTAGGTATAAGTCACATATTTTGTAAAACCAATGTTACCCTTGAAGGCAACAATAACCTAACGTTTCCCTTTTTAATAATATTGCGTGCACTCTTATCTGCAAGAAAGACCGTACCGAAGTCGCCTTTAATAATATTAGTTAGAAAGCCTATGTTCGCAGTAGCATGGAAAGAAGCACCCGAATCAACAATCCAAGATTCGTTAATATCGTTACACGAAATTAATAGAGCCCTGTCATAATTAACCTCCTCAGTAAAGTTCATTGTATCTTTCTCTTTATCATCAATCTTCTTTGAAGAAGAAGAGTTACAATTTCGCCTGAAGTGACCATTCTTTCCACAAGTCCAACACAGACCGGGCGGCTTAGACTTTCCTCTTGACTGTGATCAACCCCTTCTAAATTTTGCCATTTTCTGTAAGACCTCCATCTTTCCTCGACATTCAACATACTGCCGTTTGAACTCGAAGAGGGTTCAGATGTTTTACGTCTATTATCTTCACTCATAATCAAAGAGACTATAGTGTCATATTTAATGTCTTCCTTTCCCGATAAGTTGCTCACAACTGTAATGAACCCTTCCCAGCTCTTAGGCATCTGCCCTAAAAGAGCCCACGCTCTCACATCCTCGGTAAAAGTGATTTTAACATATTTCAGTTGAGCATGTATGGTATTTAACTCCTTGATATGAGCTTGCACACTACCATTATCCTTCATCTTCAAAGTAAACAAACACCGTAAAAGATGTACCTTGTTTGCCCCAGACGGTTTCGAGTACATAGCAGACAACGTCTTCATCAAACCCTTCGTAGTCGTAACTTTGGAGATCATGTGCAGAATCTGAGATGATAGCGCTAACCTAGTGGTTCCAAGCGCCTTACAATCCAATCACATCCACTTAACAATATCGTATTCTGCTGGCATCATCTCAACTCCACCTAGTGGTAAATCAAGATCCTTCTGATAGAGGTAATCTTATATTTGCATCTTCTACACTCCAAAATTCGATCCATTGAACTTCGTGATCTTCAACTTCTCTTGATCGGCCATCACTCTTTACCACACAAGCCCTAATACTCGCTCTGATACTAGTTGCTGAGAATCGAGGTAGCTAATCTCTCTTCTACTACAAGAACGATACGCAGAATATGCCAATCAACCATACTAAGAAACACAAAACAATAAATAACGCAAGAATTCCCAGAGGAGGGAAGTGGAAAACCCTTGCGGATAAAAAACCACTCCCCGAATAATCCACTAAGATGATCAAACGGGTTACAACGATCTCTCCAAGCTTCTCAAGCTTTAATGAAGTCTCTCAAATTCTAGGTCTAGAATTAAACTCACAGGAAAAAGATAGGCTAACAAAATAACCTAAGTCTTCTTTATTTACTAGAGGACTAAATACAAGTAGAACGGATCTCGAGGCAAAACTCAACGTCTCAGAAGAAAACTCAATATGGAGACAAATCTCGTTTGAACGAGTTCTTCGGTCTTTGAAAGAAAAATATAAAATCTTACAATCTCGTTCGAACAAGCTCCAATCTCGTTCGAACGATTTCGACCTATTTTGAACTCTTCTTCAGTAACTCGAACAGAACCACCTCGAGTCTTCATGCAACATAACCAGTTCGAACTCTAGGTAACTTAAACCAGTTCGAATCTTCAGGATACTTGACCAACTCGAACTTCTGTCGATCTTAACTAGTTCGAATCTGAACATTGAAAATCTCATATTCAATCCGTCTTCAATCCTTAAACTGAAACAGCTCGAACTAAAACGACCTCAAACATAATTCGAGTTCATACCTTAACAGTTCACCACTTCACCGAAAAAGTGCATTCACAAATTGCAAGATCAACAAACAAATAGTGCGTTTTAAGAATGCTTTGTAGTGGAAACAGGAAAACTAATGAAGTTCATTTTAAACTTCATAGAGAAATTATTACACTGACCACAAATCCACAATTTGTAAGTTTAACAATCCAACAGTATATATTAGAAATATCCCAAATCACACATATATACCAGACGATAATCTGCCCTAAAGAGCTTAAACAACCAAAGCCCAGATTGGACAAATGATGAGAACGGCAATCAAAACTGAGTTTGAGATAACATGGCATCCCGAGTCTCCTTTTGATGAATAAATATGCTGACGTAATAAGAAACAGGCGATGCAAAGACATATTGCTGGACCAGCCCAGCTATCTCTCACGGTGTTTGCAATAGAGTCGGGTGCTACTACCAAAAGTTGATTCAACTTACTGGGAGTTGTTAGAAGAAGTAGAATGTAAGATTCGCCCAGGCGTTTAACGTCTCCTACTTCTCCTGCATATGGTTACCCCACAAAGGCACAATCATTTGAGTAAAAATACATCTGAATCATATAGAATTGAGAGATTATTTGAAGACCGATTTGTAAACTTCCAAGTATAGCGTAAGTACCAGCTAAGATACGTTCAACACAAAAGAGTTGGATAAGAACTGCAATTAAAACTATCCATTGCCCGAATGCTCCTCTGAAATATATATCGAATTTTGCTTTAATAGACTGCGGAGCAATTTCAAAACATAACTTGTACCATGAATCACCTGAAAAAGTTGAACAATACTTGTGGAAGACTGAAGAAAAGATAAGGCGTTAAAAGCGTCGTCCACATCTTTTTTGTGAGTGTTGGGTTATACATTAGTAAGGTGCTGCAGTACAAAATAATGGATTTTTATATCATAGTTACCAAAGGATGATAAAAAACATCAGTAAAGCATAATTTGTAGATAGGCTAGGAAATGTTAACTCACGTAGCGATAAGAGCAACCCAACTGATCAGAAACGAAGTTCCAAAAGCTACTTCTTGTAGCTTGAAGGAGTCATTAACGAGCTTCATAACTACAGTCTTAAGCTCAATCATATCAGATTTGAGCAATTCATAAACTTGTTGATCAGTTTTCATGGCGATGTAAGCCATCCTTCCAATGTTTCAAAGAGAAACTAACAAAAGAAACTTCACAGAGAAATTGAGAGAGTGAAATGGCCTGATATTGGTTTCGGAGAACGGATATGTAAACTTAGCTGCGAAGACCTTCATATGTGAATCCAAGAAACATCTTGAACCACTTGTGCTTGCGTTTACTTTGATTTTATTTTAAACAAAGCGGATCTGCGGACACTAATTTTTAGGACATGCTTCTGGATACTCATTTATTAGGAGCACAAAAAGATGATTTAAAAGACTATTTCTATATAAATATGAGTTCTCCACCATGAAGATTATCCTAAAAAAATCAAGTTATTTCAACATTTTATTTATTTATTAAAATGAGTACAACATTTTGTACCCGTTTTCAATTGTCTATTTTATCTAAACTATGAAGTTATACTTCATGATGTTGTAATGTCGAAATGACCTAATACGCTACAAGTGTGCACTAAATGGTAAATAGACCATAAGGAAAAGCTTCCTTAAATCATCTTAAATAGGCCGTAATAGATGAGTGTTTAAAATAGTGTCATAAAATAAGCGTCCATGGATCCGCTCCCATCAAACAAATAGCAAGTTGTATAACTATAAAGTATGTATTATGAAATTATTTCCGGGACCAAGTCTCATTTACGAAGATAATAAACAACTAAGGTAGTTCAAGTCATATAAACAGACAAGAAGTCGATCTTTTAAAGTAATATCTATTTAGATGCGCAGATATGAAGTTATTTTTTGATGACTTTGTAGTCACCTATCTATTATCAAAGCAAGTTCTGATAAGAGTATTGTTAGAGCATCATTTTAATTGTAGACCTTTATTAGAGAAGCATATATGAATCATATTGGTCGCTACGATGTAATCCCTTGCGGAGCATAAACAAATGGTTGGTGCATGATTAGGGACTATGTTTCTAGAAGCCAGGGTCCTGGGATCAAAAAGTCACCAAGCTGGCCAACTTCTAGGATTATCTCAATTTATCCAGGCTCCAACGCAATGGCCCAGGCCTGCAGGGTGCTAGTAGTTGATCAATTTGTGTATTATCTGAATTCTTCCAGATTATGTAGTTTCATAGTTATCCTGTGATTCCTGTCTGATTAAAATGAATGATTAATGATTAATGAAACATGCCAATAACAAAATACATATGAGGTTGACTGGCTGCAAAAGGTCCGTCTTAACTCTTAAGCCACTTCTCTTCTGTAACGACCCTCAACTTTCCCAAACTATCCAATGATCAAGGTATTGTTCAGAGATACTAAGGTCAACTTCTCTCCAAAAAAAAATAAAAAAAATCAGAGAATAATGGGAAGGAGATCAAATTAAATTTCATTTACAACCATGATGGTGAAACATTTATGGGAAGAAAAAAATGTTAGTGGTGGGTCATATGGGAACCATAAATCCCGCAAAGACAATGTATTCCACCCAGACAATTCATGTCCTTGTTCATTACATTTTGACAATATCATGTGGAAGTGGAACCATAAAATTCCACAAAGACTTTAGAATGTACTCCACAAAGATGCCATGTTCCAGCAATATGTAAATGGTAGCTTTCAATAACTTTGGAGGTTATCTTAAAGGTTTTCCCACTATCTGTCACCTCGAAAATGAAAGAATGAAATAATTATAGCCACCGAGTTTGAAAGAAAACATTGTTTTCATTGTTATTTCTGTAAGCTTTTTTTGCTGTGCGAAACTGCACAAATATCACAATTTTTTTAGATGAAAAATTTCTGGAATCTCTCTGGACTTGTCTGTGTCAAGTGTCATCCTTAAGCTGGGGCCACTGTAATCTTTTTTGCATCGATTCCATTTTATCCTTATAAAGAGACCAAATATCAAAATTTCAAAGCCATCTCTTGATAGATTTGAAAGGATTGTAAAACATATAAGATCATTGTTTTTCTAGCCATAATCGATTACTTCTTGACGCACCTAATAGCTGGTTTCCTTCCGGCGATGGACTCTCAAAGGGCATGTTCTTCGTCCACTTACTATAGTGCAATGGACTCTCAAAAAGCATCTTCTTCATCCACTTACTATAGTGTGATGGACTCTCAAAGAGGATCTTCTTCAAATTCAGTAGATGTTGAGAGGCAAAATGAGTGCAGCAACCTCAGAGAACTTGCTAGACTTCCTAGAGAATTTTGTTACCAAGACCTCAATGCAGCGACCAATAACTTCCGAGATAAGCTTGGTAGTGGTGGGTCAGGTTCAGTCTTCAAGGGCGTGCTGGAGAATGGGACAATGGTAGCAGTGAAAAGGGTTGAGCGACCGGTATATGGAGTGCGGGAATTCGAAGCAGAGATATCCGCAATCGCAAGTGTACAACATGTTCATCTTGTACGTCTTCGTGGATATTGTAGCCACATGGAGGAAAAGGGGAGAGTTTTCTTCATTGTCTACGATCTTCTCGTAAATGGATCGTTGGACGGCTGGATATTCCCCAGGATGGGCGCTCAAAACAGAAAATGTCTACCTTGGACATTGAGGTACAAAGTTGCTATTGATGTAGCTAAGGCCCTTGCATATCTTCATCATGATTGCCGCCCTGGAATATTACATCTGGATATTAAACCGGAGAATATCCTATTGGATGTTCATTTTCGAGCAGTTGTGTCTGATTTCGGATTTTCAAAGTTCATGAGTAAAGACGCGAGTAGAGTTCATACAATGATCAGAGGAACACCTGGATATAGGTCCCCTGACTGGTTACGCACCAAGGGATCTCGGAAAAATGCGATATCTTTAGTTACGGTCAGCTACTTCTGGATTTGTTTTTTGGCCAGCAATATGTTTGTCTGGACCAGAATGGCAATGATGTTTATAGGTATGGTGGAAATTCTAAACAAGAACAGAGAACCTTTCATACCTTTATGTGGGAAAAATTAACACAAAAAAACTTTATGGAACTGATTGATAAGAGACTTATTGAGGATGGGATAGTTGATGAAATAGAAGCAAGCTCTTGTTACATGCGGCTCTAAGTGCCTTGAAGAGGACCCTAATAAAAGGCCAAGTGGCATGCGGCATGTGACCGACATGCTTGAACCAAGGAAGCTAGATGGGATTGGAGTTGCTAGATTTACTGGAGAATTTTCTTACGAAGACCTCAAAATTGCAAGGCGTAACTTCCAAGATAAGTTTGGCAGAGAAGGATCAAATTCCGTCTTCCAGGGCATTTTGAATGACGGGACACTAGTGACTGTTAAAATAATTGAGCGGGCGACAAATGCGGATCAAGAGTTCAAAGAAGAAATATCCGCCATTGTAAGCATACAACATGCTCATCTCGTACGCATTCGCGGATACTGTAACAGGGGAGTGCTTCCTTCATTATCTACGAATATTTCCCCAAAGGATTGTTGAGCGATTGGATTTTCCCACACAGGGGAAGATCGAATGGACCATGCCTATCTTGGAAATTAAAGTTTAATGTTGCAGTTGGTGTCGCTAAAGCCCTTGTATACCTCCATCACGACTGCAGCCCTCAGCTCTTACATCTTGATATCAAACCAGATAATATATTACTTGATGACAATTTTGGAGCTGTTGTGTCTGATTTCGGGCTATTCCAGTTGATGAGTAAAAATGAGAGTGCAGTTCCACCAAAATTTAGAGGGACGAATGCATACAAGGCCCCTGAGTGGCTCTTGGATTCTGGGATCACGGAGAAATGTGATGTCTTCAGTTACGGTGTGCTACTTCTAGATATGTTTTTTGGCGAAAGATGTATTTGTCTAGATGGGAATGGCAACCGTAATGATAAAGCCAGTGGTAATTCGGGAGAGGAACGGTTAAAATTCTATAGATACCTGTGGAGCAAAGCAATAATAAGAGGGAATATGTGGAACTGATGGATAAGAGACTTATTGAAGATAAAGAAGCTGATGAGGGGGATAAGAGACTAATGGAAGATAAGAAAGCTGATGAGAGGATAGCAAGGTTTTTACTTTTTACGGCCTTATGGTGCGTTCAAGAGGACCCTAATGAAAGGCCTGACATGCAACTGGTTGTCAAAAAGCTCGAAGATGATTTTCACATATGGGAAATAGATAAGGTTTCCAACAATATCGTGCGATTTGTGACTCTCATAAGCGATCCATTACTTCAGTTGTGTACGATTATGTAATCCACCTTCTTGGACACGGTGAGGTTGCCTGAAATCCAACCAGACATCAGGGTTTTTTTAAAAACATCTATTTTATTATTTCTTCATCTTATTCCTCCGTTAAGTTTTTTTGAGTTTCCAAATAGAGATGTTAGATCATGGGAAATTGTTTTGATGGTCTATCTGACACTAGGGATTTTGCATGGTCTTCAAATATGGAAAGTGAACCCTCCACCGGAGACAGAGTATGTTCCTCTACCTGATGATATGAACATTGACGATACACAATTTTGTTGAGAATCGAGGTAGCTAAGCTTTTTTCTACGACAAGAACGATACGCAAAATAAGACCTAGCAAGAGAAACATCAAGCAAGAACAATAAAGAACACAAGAATTCTCAGAGGAGGGAAGTGAAAAACCCTTACAGATAAAAAACCACTCCCCGCGAACAATCTACTAAATCAAACAGGTTACAACGATCTCTCCAAGCTTCTCAATCTTTAAAGGAGTCTCTCAAAATTTAGGCCTCAAGAATTGAACTTACAGAGAAAAGATAGCTAACAAAATAACCTAAGTCATTTTATATACAAGATGACTAAATATAAGTAGAACGGATCTCGAGGCAAACTCACATCTCAGAAGAACTCCCAGGACAACCTAGCAAACTCGTTCGAACGAAACATAAACTCGTTCGAACGACTTTAATGACTAAAGGTTTCATCCCTAGAAAACATACATGTCGTTCGAACGACATCCAGCTCGTTCGAACGACTTCTTCGGTCTTAAAATTCCAAACGCAAAATCAGACAACTCGATCGACGAGTTTCATTTTCGTTCGAACGACTTCGACCTATTTTGAGTTTAACTTCAACAGTTCGAATAGAACCAGCTCGAGCCTCTAGGTAACTTAACCAGCTCGAACTCCAGGTAACTTAACCATCTCGAATCTTTAGGTAACTTAACCAGCTCGAACTTCTATTGATCATAACTAGTTCAAATCTTAACATTGAAAATCTCATTTTCAATCCGTTTCAATCCGTCTTCAATCCTTGAACTGAATTAACTCGAACTGAACGACCACGAACTTAATTCAAGTTCATACCTTAACATCTCCCACTTGAAATCAAATCTACTGTAACCCATCTCTAGATCTCCAAATGAATAGCTCGCACTACTTGGACCTTTAATCTGATGACCCACAGAAGTTGTACATGTTGTCAACTTCTAAAAAGTCGCCACCTTCGTAAACATCGGCCAAATTCACATCAGTATGAATCTTCGCGAGCTTCAGCACACCTCCTCGAGGAGCGAGCAAATATAATGATATCGAATATCAATGTGCTTGGTCCTAGAGTTAAAAAATGAATTCTTCGCTAAGTGTATAACGCTTTAACTATTACTATGCAACTTAGGAGAATGTTGTTCTTTACCGAGCTCTTTCATCAAACTTTTTAAGACAAACCATATCTTTGCAACCCTGTAACCGCACATATTCTGCCTTCGTCGTAGACAAAACTACAATCTTCTGTAGCCTAAAAACCTATGTAACCGCACTGCTTCTTGTAAATACAAAACCACTAGTACTCTTTTGCCTATCAATGTCCCCCACCATATCAGAATCAACAAAACCTTGTAAGTATATTTGAGAACCCCCTAACATAATGCCATATCTCGAGTCCCCTTTAGATACCTCAGTATCCATTTTACAGATCTCCAATGCTCATTGCCTAGATTACTCATATATCTACTAACAATTCCCACTGCTTGGGCAATATCCGGTCTCGAACAAATTATAGCGTACATTAGGATACCAACCGTGTATTGATAAAGAACCTTCCGCATCTCATCGCGATCCTTTCTGCATCTTCGGACAATAATCTTTTGATAATTTGAAGTTGCCTCCCAATGGTGAACTAACAACTTTAGAACTATCCATATTAAACCGCTTAAGTACTTTGCCGATGTAGTCAGCTTGAGATAACTTCAAATCTTATCGTTTTCTGTCCCTTGTAACACGTATACCAAGAACTTGTTTTGCTGTACCTAAGTCCTTCATAGAAAACTCCCAGGATAACTATTCCTTCTACTTGAAAATTACTCCCATGTCGACACTTGCTACCAACATATTATCAACATACAGAAGTAGAATAATATATGAGTTCCCCATATTTTTGATAAAACAACAGTGATCCGCATTGCTCTTCAAATAACCATTTCTGACATGAATTGTTCAAACTTCAAATAGCACTGTCTCGACGCTTGTTTCAAACATATAAGCT